>CM017569.1:37632882-37650461 GCA_007844125.1 Sinonovacula constricta
CGGAAGCTTTGTTACCAGGTATCTTATGCCAAGAAATAAAACGTGAACTCCTCCTAAGATCATGCAGTGATTATATTTATAGCATAAGTTATTTTTTGTCTTGAAATGCTGTCGTCATTAGGATCTCTGTTCCAATACACCCGACTTAGAAAACAAACAATACTACATTCAAAAGACACACTACATCCTTTCAAAGTCATAAAGAAGATGGAGTTATCGTGTCTTTCATTTAAGTCCAATCAATTGATTCGACTCTTCATGCTATAGTTTAATCTGATGCAATCTTACGATCATCGATTATAAGAGACAAAGCAAGCGTTGTTGTCTAAGTTAATTATAAAAAATAACCCGTTCCAAACAAGTAGTTTCCAAACAATCTGAAAGCAGAAAATCCGTACGCCTATCAACCGTGGAGATAGTTAAGTAAGCATCAACTGGAAAATACGGTCTTTGGAGCGATACATCATTGTCCTAACTCCATACATACCAGACATGTGAGTTTGACACATTCACTACATCATCCTTAATTGTACCGTAATCAGATGCTTTATTTCTCAAAGTTCTCCCAGAACCAACCAGTCTTAATATTTATATTGATATTTTATTGCATAGTCTTGGCGGTTCCGTCCTATGTTCATTAATTCTTTTTGTTATCTAAAAGGGTTATTTTTATAAATACTATCATTGGTCCCTTTATAAAATAGGAAATATGTTTCATCCCACTGAGACTCACAAAATATATTAAATTATATTATTATATTAATTTTTTTTACCAGCAATAGACAAGGGAATGTAAGTTAACTGTAACAGAAACAAAGACATTTTGACAATGAGACGAGATGTTCTTATGAAAACTTATTATCAGGTTCATTTTATACCATTTTTTCAAGATGTTTTCCCCCATTTCTTTCTGCTATAATCCAGGATGAACTGGATCAAGAAGGCACTTGAATAAACGTCAACTGCCTCTAATGTCCTGGCGAGTTCCTCCTACAGGTAATTGTGCTAACAAAGTACTCTTGTACTTTAACGGACATACAGTAAGGTCACTAAACTTCTGATAGAACAAAATTACATTTCAAGACAAACAAAAAAAGCTTTCGATATAATATATGGACAAGTAAGATGAAAAACGTCCAACAAAATACATTAACATGTTGTCTGGATGGACGCAGATATAAAAGCAATTTATGTGCCTTTCTCAATTTATTTTCAATTTTATTAATGCAAAATTGATATATCCCGCTATATTTTATCATTCTGTTTTAGTATTAATGCTGTTTGCAGGGTGCTTTTCATGCTGTCTTTCGCATAGAAAATACTCTTAACGATTCATCTGGGAAAACAACGCTGCACTTTGTGGATCTGCAGTTAGAACATTATCAGTGAGATATGTTGCTGTTTTCACAGAAGAGGTTTGAGCTCATTGTCTGAGTGTGAATGTCTTAACACCACTTAGAAACACTAACTTGTTGAAAGCGGTTCTGTTAAAGATTTATTCTTAGTGATGTATATGCCCGTTAGCAATACATAGAGTAGAGGGATCTGTCCGGAATATGCGGAGAGAATAAGCCTGTTTTGCTTACCCTGTCAGCTCTTTACCACTATTCAACAGGTAAATAAGAAAATGACCTATCAAAATTTCCACAGATATTTAAATTTAATCTACCTCTGGACAAAGACAAACATGTTAAATGTAAATGTGACAAAAACACAGCGACGAGGCATAACAGACAAAAAGAAAAAAAACAACACCAGTTACCGCCTTGGAACGGTCAGTCGGCAAAAGGACCGACTGTGGTGCTTAAACCTGGTTTGTGGATCGCTCCAACCTCACACTTCCTCAAAACATATTTTGCTTTACTTGTATGACAACTCATTGGTTTGCTGAAAACTGATCTGTTAATAACAATATGTTTTCTAGAAAGCAGTGAAATATATTATGTTCAGGATGGTAATATTGGTCTAAAAAGTGCGAATAGTACACCCAGACTTTTATAACTACAAGACACGCAAACAGCACACGCAAATAACTAATAAAATGATCCAGCTAAAACATTCACTCATTTTATGTCAATGGATAACATAAATATGATTCGTCGTAAATACACATAAATATGATTCGTCGTAAATACACACAAATATGATTCGTCGTATTACACATAAATATGATTCGTCGTAAATACACATAAATATGATTCGTCGAAAATACACACAAATATGATTCGTCGTAAATACACATAAATATGATTCGTCGTAAATACACATATATATGTTTCGTCGTAAATACACATAAATATGATTCGTCGAAAAAACACATAAATATGATTCGTCGTAAATACACATAAATATGATTCGTCGTAAATGCACATAAATATGATTCGTCGTAAATACACATAAATATGATTCGTCGTAAATACATATAAATATGATTCGTCGTAAATACACATAAATATGATTCGTCGTAAATACATATAAATATGATTCGTCGTAAATACACATAAATATGATTCGTCGTAAATACACATAAATATTATTCGTCGTAAATACACAAAAATATGATTCATCGTAAATACACATAAATATGATTCGTCGTATATACACATGAATATGATTCGCCGTAAATACACATAAATATGATTCGTCGTAAATACACATAAATATGATTCATCGTAAATACACATAAGTATGATTCGTCGTAAATACACATAAATATGATTCGTCGTAAATACACATAAATATGATTCGTCGTAAATGCACATAAATATGATTCGTCGTAAATACACATAAATATGATTCGTCGTAAATACACATAAATATAATTCGTCGTAAATACACATAAATATGATTCGTCGTAAATACACATAAATATGATTCGTCGTAAATACACATAAATATGATTCGTCGTAAATGCACATAAATATGATTCGTCGTAAATGCACATAAATATGATTCGTCGTAAATGCACATAAATATGATTCGTCGTAAATACACATAAATATGATTCGTCGTAAATACACATAAATATGATTCGTCGTAAATACACATAAATATGATTCGTCGTAAATACACATAAATATGATTCGTCGTAAATACACATAAATATGATTCGTCGTAAATACACATAAATATGATTCGCCGTAAATACACATAAATATGATTCGTCGTAAATACACATAAATATGATTCGTCGTAAATACACATAAATATGATTCGTCGTAAATACACATAAATATGATTCGTCGTAAATACACATAAATATGATTCGTCGTAAATACACATAAATATGATTAATCGTAAATATGATTCGTCGTAAATACACATAAATATTATTCGTCGTAAATACACATAAATATGATTCATCGTAAATACACATAAATATGATTCGTCGTAAATACACATGAATATGATTCGCCGTAAATACACATAAATATGATTCGTCGTAAATACACATAAATATGAATCATCGTAAATACACATAAATATGATTCGTCGTAAATACACATAAATATGATTCGTCGTAAATACACATAAATATGATTCGTCGTAAATACACATAAATATGATTCGTCGTAAATACACATAAATATGATTCGTCGTAAATACACATAAATATGATTCGTCGTAAATACACATAAATATGATTCGTCGTAAATGCACATAAATATGATTCGTCGTAAATGCACATAAATATGATTCGTCGTAAATACACATAAATATGATTCGTCGTAAATACACATAAATATGATTCGTCGTAAATACACATAAATATGATTCGTCGTAAATACACATAAATATGATTCGTCGTAAATACACATAAATATGATTCGCCGTAAATACACATAAATATGATTCGTCGTAAATACACATAAATATGATTCGTCGTAAATACACACTTGAACATGAAAAACGTGGATTAATGTCTACAACCATGTAACCTGCTAATGACCGATCGATACTGGCAGTAAACAAAGCCACAGCAGGTTCAACTCCGACAAACATGAGACAGTCAGATGCAGTAATAGTACTATTGTAGTTTGAATAAATGGAGACCACACATTTGGTCATAGGTTGTAAAACTTTGAGCTCGAGTCTGTAATCCTCCTCAAAGATCTGAATTAAATTTGAAAGGAAATTTCAAGTATGGAAATTAAATACACTGGGACGAGTTTCAAGTCAACAATATTTTTATTAACTAGAACAAAACTATTACTGCTTAAATTAAAAAAAACAACGTACTTGTCTGTTAAAGTTTGTATTATTCTTCTCGCATATACAACATTTCTGAATAAACTTTATTTAAACGACATTAATAGAAAGTATTGGACAATTGTGGATGGTAGTGACGAGCATTTGATAAGTAAACATTTAATAGGAAATAATCTGATTTCCATATTGATAAGACATTTTTTTTAATCTAGTCAAGCCATAATGTTATCCATATTTGTAATGAGAATATTTAACAAAATCATTAACCGGACTTTATTTTTGAAAGATTGAGCAGAAGTTCTACTCGGTAAATGATTATACAGATGAGAATAATTGTGTTTCAGAGTTCCACATTGCTTCATTGTCTCCTTTATTATGCATGTGCTGTAAATAAACGAAACTATTTTCTCAAGGTGTAAATGTCTAAAATTGTCTTACACAAAAATTACGTTGCATAAATTCATTTAGGAAGAAAAAAAGTTTTCTCCCTGACTCGTCGGTGTCAGTATAATGGACCGGACGGGTTCAGTCCCTGAGCACCTCATAAGTGCTCTTGTGCTATAATGATAGAAATGTCTCTGCACAGTATCGGCAAAAACGCCGGCTTATCCCATCCCATCCCATCCCTATTTAAAGTTTAAGGTTCTTTCATAAAGCGAGAAAAGTCTAGTTTTTGGATTCACCTGCATATTAGGTCTCTTAAGTTGAATATTGATTGGGACTTCAATGGTATTGAGCTTTGTTATGTTGATATACAGGCATGACGACGTAAGGTGTTCAAAGAACACGTTTATGTATGTACAGAGCACACATAGTTGTGTTTGTCATTAACATAAGTGTCCTTAAAGGAGAAATTTTGACGCTTGTCTTTTATTTGTAGCCGTCTTTAGCTCAACTATCTGGTGCGTCTCCAACCAGCGCAGTGGGCGCCCGTGACGTAGTGGTAGAGTCGCCGATGTGTAAATCTTCTGACTGCCTAGCCTCTAACCGCGAGGGCTCGAGTTCCGTTCGTGTGCGAAGGATTTCATGTGAGGTCTTCCAGCTGTCTTGCGGTGCGCCGGTAGTTCTACCCAGACATGTGTCTGGGGTCTTCCTCCACCAAAAAGCTAGACGTTGTTGTAGTGATTATATATGGTCGCTGCAGTGCATTTCAAAATCAAAACAAACAAAACCAGCCAGCGCATACGGTAATATTCGTTATGTGTATACGCCAATCATAAACAAACTGCTGTTTGGCTCGATTATTGCGCAAAGCTTTGTCATATATTTTTATTCATGATCAAAACAATGTTACTTGTGCAGTGTGGCGGTCGTAACATCAGAAAACATCAGCGTTTGTACATTTTGTATTCAAATAGATCGGTTTTCTTTTCATTGCTTGCATTTGAGAAACCCATCAGGAAGTTCGAGGTTGGAGCTCTGAGAGGCCGGTTTGGGCGCCTCAGTCGGCTCATGTTGCCGACTGACCGTTCCAGGGCGGTGGCTGTCGGGTTTGCTCTTTTTCGTTAGATGATTCGTCACAAATTTCTTCTTACTTGTTACTGTTAAAAACCTTTGTCCTGTGCCTTTTCAGAGTTTGGTATATGTTGCAATGCTCATAGGACTTTGTCATATATTCTTATTTAAATCCACATAAATGCGGATCATTTGGTTCTATGTGTCATGGAATTAACCCAAACTTTTGCCAAGTTACTTTAAGGATTTTAATTGTATGACCTAAATAATGGAGATCTCATGATAGAAAACACGTTGATAGTACATCACTGAAAGAGAGAGTCGCCGGCAAAAAACGTCTAAACCTCTCATCGAGAGAGTTTGAATTCCAATCTGGGCGAAAAATTTATGTGATTTATGTGAGGAAGTCTTCCAGCTGACGGTGATTCTATCCACACAGAAATTCCGCCAATAATACGCAAAATATTGCCGCATTTGGGTCGGTTCGATGTCATAAAAAACAACAGATCAAAACAAATATCGCGATATTAATGGTTTACATTTGACATTAACAAAGCTAACCACTTCTTTCACTATAGACTGACTTAAGGAATTTTCTATACGGATGTTACAACTTAAATCTTACGGAATCCTAAAAGAGGGTGTATCAATTTCACCCTTTTATTTTACAAAACAATCTGCTTTGAAAAAAACAACACACCTTAATGAAACGTTTCTTACCATATATTATAAGTCTGTATGTTCAACGTTTATAAAGAGAACGGTACGCAATAAGAGCTACTATGGCGATGCATTCTGTGTTATTAAACCTGCAAAGGTCACCCAGGCAATTTCATTACCATTTTACCACTTTAACTAAATAACAATGTAACACAATACATAGGCGCTAATCTACATAATTATACATTACCGATTTTCGTGTATAGTATCTTCTTCAATACACATTGTAAAGCCTGGTGTCATCATGCTTGGTTTGGACACATTTGCCAAGGAACAATCCATATGAAGAAGGACACTTGACTTTTTGCTTTTTGTGCTCTTCTTTTTCCATTAGCGAAATTTTATGCTGATAAGACATATCAATTAAAATCTTTAAAATACTACTACTACTACTAATAATAATAACAATAATAATAATAATAATAATAATAATAATAATAATAATAATAATAATAATAAGAAGAAGAAGAAGAAGAAGAAGAAGAAGAAGAAGAAGAAGAAGAAGAAGAAGAAAGGAAATTCGACTCTACCAATACTGTTTCCTTTCCGGAGAGAATTTTCTTTCTCCTAATGCAATGGATCGTATACTTTGAATTAATGTTAATTCACTCTATCGTGTGTAATCGTAGAATCTATCAAAGTGTGATGTTTCAGAATACGGACATTTTCACAAGGTCTGATCAATCAACATGACATTAACACAATTGCCATGGTAATTGTAGAAATATTTCCTTTTTAAGACTTAAAAAAGTATGTTATTAATAATAAGTATGGTACAGACATAAATGCCGAAAGTGATTTGCTTGAAGTCAAACAACGCTATCACTCTATCTCGAAATTACATAAAATCACGTAAAATTGTCATGTGTGTTGTTAAAACAGTCTTGTTTATCGTTCCGGTTATTCTTTTGACTTAAATACTAAGTATAATTTTACATAAAACTGTGTATTTACAGGTATGGAATATATTAAATGGGGCTTAATGGGGACATAAAGCTACCTTTCTATTATTGAAATACCAAAAGAAAGGTTTGAAAACATCCTTTCTCAAACCACAGCCCTATATCTACAGAGATCCACTGTTGAAATAAGCGAATTACATACGGCAAAAGTAGCGCAATACAAATGGCTGATAATAAATGAGGTACAACCCAAAATCTAACCTCAGTCAGTATCTCTTGCCTACTGACCGTTCCAGGGCGGTAACTGTTGGGTTTTCTCTTTTTGTTTAATGGTTGACCACGGATTTGTTTTTCCCTGTTATATTTTGGCTTGCATCTGAATACCTTTGTCCTGTGCCTTTTTCTGTGTTTCTTTTCCTTATTTAATTTCACATACGAGAACTGACCTCAAGAATTAAAACTTTTTTTTATTAAGTTTTGTCACATTTCGAAGTATTTGTTAGAGCAATTATTAATAAATAAATTAACGATAAATTTTAGGACTTACATTATTTTATCTTTATTAAATCATGCGTTTACAATTCAGGTGTCTAGACAAGAACTTGAAAAGACATGAAAGTATGGGGAAATTAAATGCAACATTAAGGTAGAGCAAATAAAACGCTGCACCTTTAATTGAAGAGTATCAAAATAGGATCAAAATGTTTCAAAACAGAAGGTTGAGGGTTCGAATTCTGGTACGGACACGCATGTCCATGTTTTTCTTCGTACATTTTCACTCATCCCTAAACCAGAATAAAAAGGAAACATGACTTGGTTTGAATTCTTCTTTTTTAATGAATTTGAATTGTATTTTATGTGCTAAAACAAATGCTATATTCAAAGTCTAAAAAAGGCAAAACCATGTGGTGAAGTTACCTTACATTTGTAGTATCAACCAAAAACTTTACAGAACATATTCGGCAACTCTGAAATACATCGTTTGACTGTCAAGAGCTCCGTGATTTTTTAAGAAAGAACACAACGCAGGAAAATTAAAAAAAATCAATCTAAAATGAATTGGGTTTGTAAACAGTTAATTTAATAGTTGGGATAGTTTGATTCAAACCAATAAAGTATCATGTTTGGTTGGTTTGTCTAATGCTATAATTTATTTCCGAATGATTCTCAATAGCAAACCTCTTCCCGTAAAGAGGCTATAATTTAAAGTTTCCATATTTCTAAAAAGATACAATTTAAATACCAATTTACCTTAACTTCTCAAATTATAGCTAAACGTGTTTGGGAGCAATATTATAACATAGTATGAATAAATCAGAAGTAAGAGTTATCATTTTTTGGCTATAAAAAACCTTTCACTCCACTTTTTAAGCAGGGAATTTCTTTGCTTGTGTTAATGCTAGGGTTTTGAAACACTATTAAAACAATCCTAATATGTCAGGAAAATTCTTGAACCACTGTGACAACTTTTATGTCAAATGCATTGCTTTGTTCGGCTTATCAGGATTTGCTTAGGTCTTATGGGTATCCAATTAGCATTTAGACAGAGTAGATGTTCTTATAGGAATTGTTTTGGAATTGCAAACACTATCCCAGTTGTATGCATTGGTTACATGAGTGTATATGTTT
This sequence comes from Sinonovacula constricta, assembly GCA_007844125.1. NCBI lineage: Eukaryota > Metazoa > Mollusca > Bivalvia > Cardiida > Solecurtidae > Sinonovacula > Sinonovacula constricta. The sequence continues at coordinate 37,641,798 of CM017569.1, forward strand.
GATAGAATCAATAAACTGGTTTGTTTATACAACATGAGGTTTATTGCTGTCAGTAATTAGTTCTTGATACTTAGACCATGCCTCACCTTAAAATGAAGTGAACGAAATAGAATTTTTTTTAGAAAAAATAAGCATACAAATGGAAACTTAATACCGCCAATAATGGCGAATAATAAGAAATTATCACAAATGGGCCTCACAAAAAACCCACACATAAACACGCAAAATATTTAAACTGTTAATACAATATTAGAAAACCCCACACAAAACAACATTTCATCAGTAAATGGTTCTCAAATGATTGTTTACTACACAGAAAATATGTGCAAAATAAAATAAAAAAAAAAACACAATTAAAAAACAATCTTTGGAACCGGGTTTTGATTTAGACGAAAAATGTCTAACAATAATAAATAAAAAAATATGTATAAAAGTCCTCGCACACAATCGAATCAATCACACGGTTTGTGAAGTATAATCTTCTTCAGAAAAAAAAGATGAATGTTGCTTTTGGGAATAAGTAGGTGACAGAATAGGCTATAATCCCAAACGACTTAAGTCACCAAAAAAGATGTACGTAGATTTTTCACATCATACATCAGAGTTAATAGTATCACCTGTTGTTTATTGCTGACGTCATTTTAATGATCATATTCTTTTGTTAACGTCACAGTGGTTTGGTAATAGCGCCTATATTTGAAGAAGATCCTAAGTGCAGCCTGGAACGCGGGTGCCCAAAGTTAAGTTTTTTTCATCGATAATCTACACAGATGCGTAGTCCGGCCGCAAACAGATTTCCAGTTAATATTGCCTGATGATCAGTGAAACACTAGTTTTGACATGTGCACCGATGATCGCAATATTGTCTCCAGTTAGACATGTACTGCAGTACTCCATTCCTAGATGTTTGTCATGGTAACAGTGTCGTTCTAATCTTTGTTGGTACCATTGAGTGTAAATATTCTTTTTTATTTGTAATGATGATATTAAAATTATGAAAAGGTCAACGAATTTAAACCGGCCGGACAGCGATAAATATGTTTGCCGTGCCTGTGAAGTTTAACGCCAAAGGCACATTCCAAAATTTCATATTGACGAAACCCTGTACAAGCCATCATGGGCATTTAACTTTGTTATCGTAAATGTGTACTATTTTTTATAAAGATTAAACCATTTCAATGTAAAGCAACACGGAATATCATGGCGTCATTACCTCTTTTCATTCTCTAGGGGATTGTCATTTCAGTCATTAATCAGAACTACTTTCGATACTTCAGTCTGTTATTCTCCTGAAAAAGAAACCTAATGGGAGGATATTAGTTTCGATAAGGATTCGTTTGTCTTTTTCTGCCAGCAAACTGGATAAAAAGATTTGTTCAAAATACCAAAACGACCTTTTGTTATAGTACTTTAATACAAATTGATATTAATAGCTAGTTCTATTTTAATACTTCAGCTGTATTGTTTTTGAAATTAATTGTCAAAGTAAATTTATACCGAAATTATGAAAAGACGATGAGATCAGAAAAGCACTTCACAAATGTCGCGTTTGTTGGTGATTTTCGACATTCTGGGAAATATTGTTTATGGAACGTATTTATACTTTCTACGTTTGACAATAATTGTATATTATATTAATTACATTTTATTGCATTGTATAGAAATAAATGGAAAAATGACTAAATAATTATACATATCAAGATACCAAATTATGAAACTGAGTAGAAAGTTTATGATTTTAATGATTTTGATGCTTATCCACTGAAATTACGTTTTATTTCTATTTTGTCCCTGATGAGGTATAACGTGATTTAAATTCGCATTGGAAAATGATTTTTGATTTTTTGTGATGAAAACCCCCCACTAATAATCCGAGCGAGAACATTTGTATTTAAAGATAGTTTATGTCTAATTAAGTTCGTTAAAGTAATATATTAATTGAAATACTTATTTATTATATGGCCTACAAATTTAAAATTAATAACTTTACAACATTGTTAAACTGGATACCAAAAGGGTATTAAGAAATAAAAATGATTATTTTAATGTTAGGTTTGCTAACTAGGTTGGGATCTACAACTTTGAATTAAACAAAAACACACTAAAAATGGAAGGTAAACATGTAAGCTTTCAGATAATTCTATAATGTATAATACAAAAACCAAAATGTACTAGTTTTCTAACGCGAACCCATATGTGTGGAGTTATTTTTTATTTCGCTATATATCGAAAAGGGCCGAGCTTCTTACGTGATTAGGTTTTTTTTCAATAAGGGAAATTTATTATTAAGTAAAGTCGTGCGGTAAAGAAAATTACAATGTAGGAAAGAAACGCATAAACTGCCGAAGCATGAACGTCTAAAGTCACAAACTCGGCTAATAATGAGATACCACTTTTGTGTGAACGAAACCAGCCACCATAGGACATGGTTTTATGTGACATTATTAAAAACAACAACAACAACAGCCAAATCAACAGTAAAACAGATAATTATACTTTCGGTGAAAAAGATTGAGAGTGTTTATGATCTTCATTATATGTAGTATTTAAGCGAAAAGTATTAAAATCTTGTGCATTATAAGCTAGATATAATAGCCGTGACTTTTGAAAAACTATTGATGATAAATTCAGAATAAAATAATTAACCTTCTATAAAATATATACCAAAATAGGACTTAAAATATATTATGTCATCAATAAGTAACGTCTAAAGTTAAAAGGTTAATAAGCAAAGGTCCTATAATAATTACCTCAGATATTTAAATCTAAACTACCTCTAGACCAAGGCAAACAGGGTAAATGTAAAAGTGACAAAAACACAGAGATAAGACATAACAGACAAAAAGAAAACCCTTTGGAACGGTCAGTCGGCAAAAGGACCGACTGGGGTGCATAAAGCTGGTTTTAGAGCGCTCCAACCTCGTACCCCTGAACGTTTTTCTCTAAGACAAACATTGTAAATTAACATATCCCATCAAAGTAAGACAACTTAAAGTAAGCACCTGCATCGGGTGTTAAAACTGATAAAATGAACTAATATACAAACAAAATAACAAGCAACATAATAAACTTTCAAGTATGTACAATATGTACGGTAGATATCACGTGACCTGATTAAAACAATTAACAAAAAAAAAAAAAAAAAAAAAAAAAAAAAATTACGGTACTTTTTGCAAAAGGCCGCCATTCAAATGAATAAAAAACAAATTTCTGGGAAGGATGTTTATTTATAGAAGGGCAATTTTATAAGTGACGCACTCGTTTTTAAATTAAAATGCAATTGCAATAGAGATATAATTAACGATTGATTTAATGTCATAAGTGTTTTGTTGTTCTGGTTTAAATATTTCATTTTGTTTGAAATTTTAAGAGACAGTCTGGTGCTGTTGATGAAGCGGAGTTGGGAGTTACAGATGTCAATTATCGATGGAAAGTGAATTAAAGTTTTAGAGTTGGATATTTTTGGAAACTGGAAGGCAATAAAAATAGAATTTGCCCTTATATGGATGTAAATAACTATTAAACTGTGATATATAGTATATACATTTTAACAGTGTCTGTTAATAAATGGTTAAAGAATAAACGGATTTTGTAAGGAAATTAATTTGATATAAAATATAATTGATTTGGTCAATTAAAAAAAAATATTAATGATATAACTTACTATCTGTATATTATTTCATTGGAAAGTTTTAAACAGATAATTTAAACAGAAATGACATTTTCATGAATGTCGAAATCAAATATCAAAAGTGTGAAATGGTTAATGTCGCACAGGTTTTGAAATACGAAGAAATACGCTGGTACCGAATTACCAAAGCCTGTTTGATCATATGTAAGTAATGCATAAGGTTAATTTGTATGAACGTGTGTTTAGTAAATATACGAAAACAAGTAACACAAATATGTGTTGTTTTAATCTTTTCAGTATTTAATTAACTCGCTTAATTTCATAAAACTAGTATCAATAAACTGAGAAACATCTTACATTTTATTTCCAAATTGAAAGCAGGAGAAAATGCAACTAAACATAACTATGACATTCTATTTATTATTTTAGCACATGTCAGGATACCATAATCATAAGTATAGCAGAATTGAAAGGCTTTCAGCAGATTTCCTTTCGGTTTGTTTACAGAAATTAAGTAGTTTTTTTTATGCCAGGCAGTCAACTATCAGGATTAATCAGTGAAAAAGAAATGGTATTTTACTAAGTTAAAATTTTGGGAACAGCATACAGCATACACCAGTCTTTAGAAACCTCAAGACCAATATTAGCCATGTAAGTTAAGATTTTCAAAAGGTGACAGTTTGACCAAATTTGTATCAGCAAATCAGCCCTATTTTCCTTTACTCTTTACCAATACACACTGAGCATTTTTTATACTTCAGTACCTATTTACCCCCATTTCCATTAAGCGTATTTTTTTTTCAGAATAAATACGGTGTATGTTAAATTTGATTTTTTCCCCCGGAGAATACAATACAAGTATGCCATTTTAGTAAAACTGGAAGATTCTTTCCACAAAATAGTGGTATAGGATACACTACAAATGTAGGATGGGGTTTATTAAATTATAGCAACCAGTGAAATAGTTTTTTCTGTCAGTAAAATCTATCAACAGATAAAACACACACACGAAAATGCCTCTATGATTTTCTCATTAGAGATACCTTATAAAATAATCTTATGCGATTTTTGAGTTGATGTTTTATGATTTTAGAGTTAATGTTTTATGATTTTTTTATGATTTTAGAGTTGATGTTTTATAATTTTTGAGTTGATGTTGTACGATTTTATTTAGTTGATCTTTATGTACAATGATGCAAAGTTAAAGATTTGCTCGGTGTATTCTAATATTAAACTCCAACTTGACCTGTTTTCAATTATTATTTATTTTTTACCTGATATTTTTTTATTTTTCTATATTTTACATGCGTAGTTTGGTTTTATCCTGATTACGCTCTATTCACATTTAACTTTGTATTCGGCGCCGTGTGACCTGTTAAGTGTCAGTGTGCCGTAAAACCCAAATAAATATATAAAAATAAACTCCAACTTACATTATATTACGATGATTTAATGCATATTCACATGCAGATACTTTTATGCGCAAATGATGATAAATAAATACAATCCTGACATTTATCTTGAAAACCCACTCTGTGTAAGCATTTACATTTACTTTCCTGTCGGCGTGGAATTGGAATGGTGAAAAACAAAACAAGATATGTTTGGTGTCATGCGACATAGTTAACAAAAACATAAGATGCTGTATGTTGTTTATATGTACATGTATGTAGATACCTTATTATGAACGCAGAGCTTTAATATCAACTAGTTTAGTGGGTCATATAGCTATGCTAATTATATTAAATTAACTTTTGAAAGTTAAGTATGCTTGTCGAAAAGACAAATCATTAAGAAATAATCGACAATTTTATTGGATAACACACTTGATCACTGTCGGCTTAAAATACCACCACAATTCTTCTGTTTCGACAGCATATTGGGTGATTTTTACGCTCCTATACTTTTCATTATGAAAAAGAGAACATCGTATGGCGACTTTCTACATACACACGAGAACTATTTAACATACACAGTACTCCTCCGTAAATGTGACATCTTTGCCAAATGTATGTAGTTGCTTTTTTTACATCGTTATTTTTTCTGTAATTCATATCTCATGGGATAATACCGTCTTTCGACATTTAAGGTGCCTTTCAATTGTTATATTTTTATTTATGTATGGACAATAAACTGCATCGAAATAGTAATTCTGTCTAAATTATTACTGTCATAAATGTTTTTAATATGTAGTTTTAAGATATTTTAAAAAAAGATAAGAAACGCTGCGGGAAGCACCCGTGGCCGAGCGGTTAGAGTCGCTGTCTTGTAACTCTTCAGCCCCTCACCGCGTGGGTTCGAGTTCCGATAAGCGGAGAACGTTCATGTGGGGGGGTTTTCCAGCTAACTTGCGGTGTGCTGGTGGTTTTACCTAGGCATATGTCTGGGGTCTTTCCTCACCAATATTTAGCTGGACGTTGCCAACATCATCATAATTGTGTCGGCGGTGCGATGTATCAAGAAACAAAATAAAACAAACAAAACGAAACGCACCAATGTGGCCGCATCATGTTCTGTATTTTTGCGTGAAAAAAAATGACCTTGGTAAAGACCAGGATTGTCGGATGTTTGAAAAATGGTTTTGAATAGTGCTTAAAACCCATGTTTACAGGGGAATAAGTGGAGGGTCTTGATAACATAGTATTTTGTGTGACTGTAAAATATAATCTTTCCAGTGCCGTTGTATGCAAAAGCATGAAAACTGTAATTAAAAAAGTCCAGTCCACTGTTTTATCAGAATCTTTTCAAATGGAAAGCATCGCAACACACTGATCGCATCGCTACTTTCTGTGAAGTACACCATGTATCGATGGCCTTACTGACCATATTGAACCTTTTGTACTGTTTTGTTTATTTCTTGCCAATGTTTTCAGCGTATTTCTTTATCGTTATACCTGTAAATGGAAGTATCATTGCACATAAAAACAAGAAACATTAAGACCTTAAGATAACAACAACGACAAGAACAAGTAGGAACATCAACACCATTAGCCACATCCTTTTTACACTGCAATAGCGGACTTTTCCCAATAACCATCTGCTTGCGAGCCACCGTCCCTAATTGCACAATATAAAGTCAGCATCAAGTTCAACAGGGAGTGAACGTTGGCTGAGTGTCGGATAGTCAGTTTTCTTGATACAGCACGTTATATAGTTATATCAGTTGTAAGATTGTGTTTCTGTGACAGAGCAGAGGATAAAACACTACTGGATGCTGATTTACAATATAGTGGTGACAAAGATAGCCGGTGACGTCTTTCCCCACAAATATCTAATGTAATGAGGAGAAAAATTGACGCGTGTTTCAAATTTTCCAGATTGATTTAGATTCTCACGATAATAAATGATATTGTGCTATCATTTACAGAATAAACAAAATTTGAAAGTGAAGAAAAAGGACAGAGTTGAGTTTGACTTTGAATAAAGGACATATGTTAAGAAATCTACAAGATATGACGTTTAAGAGACTTTCAAAATGCAGTTAAGTGGCAAACTATTTATTGACATTCAAAAATGGAGATATGTGATTTTATGCTTGAAATTTCAGATATTGTTTGTTTTCAATGGATTTCTTACCATGAAATCTTTGAAGTAAATTATTTACGTTAAGGTTGTAATTTAAAGATTTTCCTATGAGAATAGGCATTTTACTACTTTTTATTGTCGATTGGGTTTTGCAGAAGTACGTTGTGTAACTATCTTTGAACAAAACTTAGCTGATTTTATGAAAGTGAAAACATCATCAAGAAAATACCTATTCACTACAATATAAAACACGTTCGGAATTACGAAACTTACCATTTACTGTAACTTCTTTTGCTGCACAGCCGTAATGGCAAATTCAACAAGCAATTACAGTACAACCATCGAGGAACTGAACCGTGATCTTACAATGGCCGTACTTCCGGTTACTATTTTTATAGCTTTAGAAGCCATTGTTGGTCTTGTAGGCAATACGCTTATTATCATCATCTACTCCAGATCTCCCGCCCGAAATAATTTCCGCTATTTCGTCTTGGCATTAGCTGTTATTGACGTCACCAGCTGTTGCACTATTTTACCCGGGGAGATATTCTTCCAGGTGAATTGGTACCATTCACAGCCACCCTGGATATGTAAGCTCAAATCTTACTTTAACGTTTGGACAACACTATCGTCAGCTTTCATCCTGCTGTTGTTAGCAATCGATCGTCATAGGAAAATCTGCTATCCACTGAAAAGGCAGCTGCAGCCCGTCCTTGGCACTAAAACTTCTCAGAGTAACTTTTCTCATGACCCACTCTCATGTCGGGACTCAATCCTTGTATTGTGGGGCCAAAGGTCGTATGTCCACCGAAATAGAGGGCAGCACAGGTGTCACGGTTTCAATCTGTGAGAAGGAGGGGCGGTTTTCTAATGGAATCTACCCGTTTATATACATCGGATGTGTTTATATACTTCCAGTTGGAATGGTTTTAATCACTCTTTGCGTCCTGAATATTATAACTGCTAGATACCTATTTTGTTCACAGTTTGAACATTCCAGTAAGCAGTCTCTTTTAGATTCTGAACCTAGCTCACGGAGTTGGAATGAAAATACAGATCTATCACATCGTAAAGAATCAGAAGTTGAAAGATCTAACGGTGCGCATGGAAGTGATTCCAACACGGATGACGGCAACTGTGAATTCTGCCATTGCAACAAGGAAACACGTATGGGGCGATCAATACACAAGAATACGTCTTTACAAGGTGTCCGAAAACACAGAAGCAATAGCTATCCTTTCAACATACGTTACACTAATCACCATGACACACATTTAGAAAACGGCAAATGCAAGTTAGTTCACGTATTTGCTTACCAGAGACGTTACTGCCAAGACCGAAAATCCAGACCACTATATCGTTGGTCAACTGACCGTACTTACAGGAAAACATCCGCATGTGACCGATGCCGGACTATGCACATGTGTAGAGTTTCCAAGAGAAGACACGCATTTGAACACTCGCGTTCAGTCCGATTTTCAAGATTTTCTGTCAACAGTCTGCGATCT
>CM017569.1:37650561-37955561 GCA_007844125.1 Sinonovacula constricta
TGAGTAGACGTGAACTGAAAATAAAAACAGCAGGAGAAGAGGAGAAGTAAATTGTGGTACAGTTCATCATTTGGGTATATTTCTTCTCTAAAACTGTCATTAGGAGGAGCTATTTATATATATATACACACAGACAAACATTTGTATTGACATTTGTTCCTAACATTTCCTTTTTGTTATTTCAGTTGAAAACATTCTCTTCCTCACACCTGAGCAAGAAAAGGATAAAACATACTTCTTGGATAAAGATGTAAGTAAACTTGGATGATTAAAGGATTCTTCAGCTGTTTATTCTCAGTTAAATGTAAATATACAGCCAATTTGCTTATACTTAGTTTGCCATGCAAAAATTGATTATACTTTGGAAAACAGCTGGACATTGCCACAATAACCAGAACTGAGTTGGTGTGATACATCAAAACAATTATATGTCTGCTAGCTGTTAATAGCATCTGAAAGAAAGTGAAAGTAAAAAATTTAAATTATTTGTATATAGCTAATAATTTTGGGGTTTCCCCCCATTTTTTTAATGAAACCAATGTATTTATTATCTCCCTTGTAAGTATTTCATCTACATACCTTTATATAGGAAATTGTTCTAATTTTGTTTAATTTGTTTTCTTAATCATAACTAACAATGCACTTTCACTTATAATTTTTTTACAAATATTTATGAGGCGTGTTGTCTACTGAAACATTGTCAGTAGTGTAGGAAGAGTGCAAAAATCAATGTTTTAAATTGACATATACTAACTAATCTACCCACAGGGAAGTAACACACTGTGCAACTTAAATAGTCAGGTGTAACATCCCTTTATAAACAGAAAAAAACATTATCAATAAGACTAGAGGGATACAACTCTACATGTTGTTCCTGTCTTTGACAGACTGGTGTAGAGTTAGAGCTTCAAGTACCAGATGCCTCTGCTGGAATGGTTCGCCAACCATTATAAGAACTATGTGCCACACTGGAGATTGTTACAGACAGGTCACAGGAAGGGGCGCAGTTTGTCAAGGGTTTTGGTGGTATTGGAGGTCAGTATATAAATGATACAAAAATTATCTCCCATTGGTTTACATTTCAGAAATACTGATTTTTGTTATAAATCTCAACAAATAAGTTCTAAGGTAAGATATAAGATATAAATTTGTAAACGGGAGCAGGGCAGGGGAATTCATTACCTCTTTGCTTGCAACTGAAGTTAACTACTTGAGTGTTGAGTGAAAAATTGTTGAGTTTAATCTTGCCTAGCCCCTCAGCCCCATACAGGGGGTTTCAGTCTGGGGAAGTGTTCTAGCTATGTTATGGAATTTTAGGTAAACTGCAGTTCATCATTGTTTTACCAAGACATTTAAAACTTTTGTCTTAATGATGGTATCTGATAGTTTGAACCAAAGATTTTTTTCAAGTGACCAAATTAAGTCATTAGTTTCCCGATTAGGTCCTGCAAAATGCTGTTCATTGAAGCACAAGATCTTGGTAAACAGTGAAACATATATCAATATCACCACATGTCATTGCAACAGATATTTCCTATCTGAACTAGGCTAAACAGTTATATTTAGCTATTTTTAAACTAAGAAACAATGTGACTATTGAGATAACGTTAGATCTGGGAAGACTGCTCTGATGTTGATATCTGTTTTTAGCAGAGATCACTATCATGCTTATTTATAGATTGGGAAAGAATGAATATTTCGAATGATGTTTGTAGCAATATGTTTTGACTAACAATAAAATATAAAGTGTTAAAATTGTCTTTAATTAGAAAAAGTTTTTGCAGATATTTCGCCTAAATTCTCTAAAACAGTGGAAAATTATTGTTACATGCATTTGCTAAAGGCAAACTGTTGGATACTACCTTTAAGGTCTCTTAGCTGACATGCTGAGTGCAAGTGGTTTCTACCTGGAAATAAATCTTGGTCTTCTAGCAGACCAGAGGTGCGCTGTTGGTTTCTGCAATACATTATCTTCTGGTGTGTTTTTTAGAACATAATTGTGGTGTTTTTAAAGTTATTTTGTTGAGGATGTGTGGGTAGAACCATCGGCCCATGTCCAGACTAGTACTCAAACCTACATGGTAAAGGCAAGCAGTCAGAGAATTTGCATCTCTTGTCTTGCGGTCTTCCTTCACGAGAAAAAGATGGGTGTCACCATAGTTTTTGTACTGCATATTTTAATAACAAAACTTACAAAGAAGTTCCAACAAATCTATTTATATATGTGTCCTTCAAGTTAGCATAAGTTTTTGTTATCTTGTAGGTATTTTACGGTACCAAGTTGACTTCAATGTTTTGGATCCTGCCCTGGATGGCTTCGATGATTTCAACCTGGACGATTATTAAACATCTCCTGCTGACTTGGGTGATCATCCAGTCTCAACCTCTCAAGATTACAGCTGTCATTGTCTCACACAAAAAGACACCAGGGCCCAAGATTGTTAAAAATAAAACTTGAGTCAGAAACGCAGTAAATTTTTTATCAGACTTCAGGTGTCGCCTCTAGATCGAACTTAACTACATCTGTAAACCACTTCCTTCAAATTTAAAGAGTATTCTGCCTGAAAAACTGTCCAGCTTCCACTTGTAAACAAGGGCTTATATAAAAGATTTGTCACAGGTTAAAAGTAATTAACCAAAATATTTTTTCCTCATATTAGTGACAGTACTTGATACAGTTCTTTTTTTTTTCAACAAACATTTAATTGGTAGATGTACAGATCCATTTTCATTTTTTTGTATATTTTTAAATAAATAGACTGATGTTTTTAAAATTACTTGAATTGATAATATTTTGAACGGTATATATAAGTAGTACAAAGATTTCACTAATATGGTTTGTATTTTGTAACAGATGTTAAGAGATTGTATGTTGCTCTTTTTTTTTTTACTTCAGTATATGTTAAAGCTGTTGTAAAGAATATACTGAATTGGTGCAGATCTTTAAATTCCTAATGGAGCAGAATCTGCAAGGTAGAATTCTTTAGGTCAGCCTTGCAACTGTGATGCACTTACCAGAGTAAAACTTGGTTCTAAAGTAAAAAAATGGGCTTGAGCCTGAGATCACTCAAAAGGATTTGATTGGTTGGCATCTGATGCTTTTTGAATTTTAGCCAATGGGTAACTCAGGTTTGATCTTAGATTTTAGCTTAAAAGTTATTTAGCCTCTGGCATTAGGCTCCAGATGTTGATGACTAATTCATTGCAATTGTTTTCAGATCTGAAACATACTACCCACAATAATCATGGTATTCTTCCATAATTGATAGAAATTAAAAATGTTTTTTTTTGGTTAGATTTTGTTTTCTTCTACTAATGCAAGTTATTCTTTTTGCTAATGCACATCTAAAGAATAACACTTGTTTTAATTGAACTTGTTAAAAATGTTATCACACAATCATCTTTAAAATCATTGTCTTGGTACATATTTTTAAACCCTTGTTGAGATGTACAGTAATTTGAATTTTGTATTAGTTCAAAACAAAGTTTTTTTAGGAGAATATATTTATGGATGTTTTTTTGCCAGCTTAAATCCTGAACAATTGATAGATAATCCACAAATGCATGTACTATAGTTTAGTTTGCTTAGGGGTAATTGGGAAGCTGAACTGGTACAATTTGACAAAAGTCAATGTAATATGTTCTCATGGTTACAAGTGCTAAACTTTACTGGATTTCTAGGTGGGTTTTTTTTCTTTTTGTTTGTTCTGTGCCACTGAGCATTAATATTCTTTTTTTTTTTTTGGTTAGTAGCAGATGTACAAGTTTATGCATCCTCCATTCAAAATTTTGTTTAAACCTCTGGTGGCCTTGATCGAAGCGTGGTGAAATACACGGCAACGGTTTTAGACTTGATCCAAAACTCTAAGAGATGTGATGTTTTAAGCAAGTCCTAATCTGAGTTTGAATATTCTCAATTATTCATTTTGACCTGTTTAAGAAAGCTATTGAAGAAGGTCAGTTAATGTCAGTTTGAAATTCTCTCTTTTACTTCAGTTTGATAACAGTTCTTGGCACTGTTTTCTGTTTTGCCTGTTTTCTGAATAATATGGTTAAGGGGTATGGACAGATTGTTCAGTAAGTATAAAGTTTGTAAAGTGCTTGTTATAATAGAATCAAGGAGCTTAGAGCATAAGAATAAGGGATATATCACTATTAACTGTTAGATTCTATTCCAACTGTTTATTGCTAGTTTTTAATAAAACTACCTCTGAGACTAATTAGTACCTGCATTCTGATTACTACCAGCAATTTAGAGTTTGGAGGAGAAATAAACATAATAAACAGAAGATTTACTGCACTTTAAATGGAGCATTGTTAGTTTTATTAAGTAAATCTTCTAAATATGAAATGGGGCATTACAATCCTTTGGCACATCATGTTGACTGCAAGCTTTTGTTAAAGTTATTTAAATGCTATTTGTTTACAAAAGTTTATTTACGTTTGAAATTATTTTCAAAGTTGATTTGTACATTGTACAGGCCTTTTCATTTCAACTTGTATTCTTGATAGTTGAATCAGGAATGTATTTTAGTATTTATTTACTGTATCTGACCATTCTGTATAGATGGTTAACTTTTATGCAATATGCATCCAAGTATAATCAGTTGAACACACCAATGCAGTATGTGTTCCAAAAAAATAAAATGCCGAATGTCGAAAGTTATGGGTTGTTCTGTTTTCTTTCATGTTAACTATAACTTGATTCATATTATCTGGTTAACATTGGCCTACATTCATGTTAGGATTAAACATGGACAAGTTTGTTTGCAATTGTTGGACACATTTTTAAGTAAAATTCCTTGTAGATGAGGTTAATCAACTTAAAAACAGCTTAAGAGCTTTAAGGAAGTTGAATATAAAAGTAAATATGAAATAACAATTAAATACAAAAAAGTAATAATTATCTATTATTGTTATACAAATGTTAATTATTTCATTTTGTCTTACAAGATAACAATTATTCTATTTATCAAAAAGGTTGAACGTCTGAGATTTGTTAGAAGATTTCACATTGGTTAAAACTGTAAAATCCTTTAATGTTAGTTTTGACTTCAGGCCGTGAAAAAACAACACTATGCACCAAGGATATATTTGATGAAATGTGACAAGGAAGCTAAGGTATAAGAACCAAATCGGTGTGCAGCAAGCATTGTAAATCTGAAGTTATGTTATTGTTCATCTTGTAAATGAGATGTAAAACATCAAAATGATCACTTGTAATCTTATATCCTAAATAGGTTTTTATCATAAGAAAATTGTAATTAAAATACACTGCACACATACAATTATCCATCCTTTTTTCATCTGATTTTCATCTGATTATTTAGCAACATTAAACGTAATCTTTGCAATCTGTTGATCTCCAACATTTAATCCCGCCTGCATCATATCACCACGTGTCACTGGACCCGCCCCAGCGGGAGATCCAGTCAGAATGAGGTCACCAGGTTCCAACGTGAAGTAGGCGCTGACGTAACTGATGACGTCAGGGACGGAGAAAATCATGTCTGACGTCGAACTGTTCTGCTTCATTTCGCCGTTCACTGTGAAATATCATTTACTCATAAAGAGTGTTTGTTAATGGAAAATATAATAGAGTACTTCTGATGATGGAGTTGAGGACAGGCTCACGTTGATGTAAATATAAATCTTGCCTTACCTTTATAATTGTTAAAGATATAAAAGACAAAAATACCACCCGACCTGGTAGCGCAATCGGTAGAGCGTCGGCTCCAGGTACGGGAGGCCACGGGTTCGATCCCGGGCCGCGACATACCAAAGTCATTAAAATGGTAGTGGTATAGCTCCCTTGCTAACGCTCAAGCAAATATAAAGGTAGTTCCACGACTGGCTGGTGTCAGGATAATGTGACTGGGTGTGGTATCTTGCCAGGTGTTCACGGCATGCTTTACACAGTGAAGGCAGCACTATATCTGCTTCAAGTGGACACCGTCTCCAGATAACTGAAATACTGTTGGTGGGACGATAAACCCAATAAACAAACAACAAAAACACCATGTACTTAGAACGTAATAAAATTTACCTCTGAAAACGGCACTATTAAATTATAAAACAACTAGGAATAGAACGTTAATTTTTATCTGAAGGGGGTAAAAATAGATATAGATTACTGTACTTAAAATCGTATACAATAAAGGGACAAAACAATGAAAACGTACACATAACTGAAAGAACTAAGTCACTTCAATCTTTTTTTTTTAATTTTCAAATAGCGTAGATCAAGATTAACCAATTATCCCACGGAGATCAATAATCAAAGGGCTTCATTTTGCACTATGTATTCTCCTGCAATGTAATATTGTCTACTGTATGTTACTGTAACCAAGTGACGTAATTTTTTTTACAAAGTAAATGACACGAATTGGTAACTACATTTATACCTGTTAGCCAAAGTGTTACATCCGCTACGTCGGAAATTGCATCCTTGCATATAAACCCACTGACTGGACAGGCTGTGTCGAAACCTTTGGCTAATGACCATGGTTTCCCGGTAGCCTTAGCCTCTTGCTGGAGGTCCCATGCCGTCATGTCTAGACAGAGGGCGTATCCCGCCACAGCGTCCATAGCTTGGGCCGGGCTCAGCCCCTTGACTCTCCGGCCGATAACTAACCCAAGCTCAACCTCGTGGTATAACACGTTACATTCCGGTGGTATCTGGAAATGACGAAACTTTAGTGATCTCATCATTCTAAATTTGCCTTTTATAGTTACAGTTGATCGGAATGACACATTTATTGAAAGAAAAGCATATTTTTTCCTTAATATATGAGTTTAGAGATAACAGAATTAAAAATATAGCAAAAGTGACGTTTGTATATGCATGGGATCGGCAATACAAAACAAAACCTTTTGGCTATTATTTTATGGATTTTTTTTTTAAAAATACCATTGCACGATTATCTTTAAATGAGTGCCATACCTCGTAAATTTCTAATGGAAAAAACTCATTCGGAACAAAAGGTCTTAAGCGAAAACTGCTGAGTGATCCAAGTAGGAAATTACCTTAAATTTCAAGTTATTTGCATCGCAAATTATCGTTAGTGTTTATTGTGTCCCTATTGCCATTTGGTAGAACTGATTTCTGGACAGAACCACAGGCGCACGTCAGGTCAGTGGGAAGACCTCGTAACAGTTTTCACCCGACGGAAACTCAAAACCTGTAGGCCTATTTGTGACAAGAATTTAAGGTTCCATGTTTATTGTATCTATTTAAGAAAAGAAGAAACGCACATGTATTTCTTGTCCTTCCTCAATATAGGAGGTCGTAGGTTTAAGGAACACAATTGGGCTTTTCGGTATTGGGTTACCCTGTTCTGCAGCTAAGGCTCTGGGAACATAGGACAATAACCGAATAATAACATTTCAAAGCAAATTGATATTTTTCATCTTTCGTAAATATTAACAAATGTTTTTTTTGGTTGTTTTGTCTTAATTCAAAGATCGAAAGAAAAAAATCAGAACAACCAAAATGAACAACAGGCAAGAGTACTGTGGACAAGTTATTTTTGGGTAAATCCTACAACTGGAGAGATGCTTGCGAGATCTGCGCGGGGTTTTGCTGTGCATGGGGTTTGACTGGATCTCGTGCTTACACATGAGTGGAATGTCATTCATACAGAAATATAGCAGTGTCCATGATGATAGTAGCTTTGGGAGGAAAGTACACACCAAAGGATGAGTGTTATTTTGTTAACACACGTGTAAATGTCTTAGTTTGTATCATATTCATCGCCTTTTTCATGTCATAGATCTCGGCAAAGTAATTAAGTAGCTCAGTATGACTATATCTCTCTATCCTCAATCTGTGTATGTCTGCCTGTTTCTCTCTGTGTGTCTTTCTGTCTCTTTCTCTCTTTCTATTTCTCTCTCTCTTTCTGAAGCTGTATGGCTCTCTGTGTCTGTTTCTGTGTCCGTCTGTTTCTGTGTTTCTGTCTGTCTGTCTGTCTGCCTCTCTCTCTCATTGTTTCTTTTTAATGTGCTGTAGGTGTGCACTTTGACAACGTGATGTCTCAACAGATTGTGTATCAAGGTCTTGCGCGGTTGTTTGCCATCTTGCCGGGGCTTCTTTTTCTCCGTATTACATTCGAGGCATATTTCTGAAAGTAAAATCGCTTAAATGATTCGAATAAGAATGAAACTGAAACACCTAATCATTTCATTTATGATTTATCTCCCTTACTTTGACAGTCGTGTAAGGTGGATGTTTGGGCTAACTAAAACCCACTTGAACAATTTTATAATTTTTAACGTTTGTAAATTCAATTAAAAATCAAAGCGCTCAGAAGCGCTGTTTGGGAGGTGTAAGTTATAGCCTGTACACGATTGCGGGTGTGCAAACAATGGTCAAATTTATTCCGTAGTAAATCAAATGTACAAGGCATTGTAAATTGAAAAGCAGGCAAGTATTTAGCTGCGAAAAACACCTCTTCAAAAATATAGATTATAAATTAGGACAAAAGTTACATAAAAGTCACTAACACCCAATAATAGAAACCATTTTAAAAATCATTCAGTAGGTTCTATTTAATTTTGCATTTTTGCTTAAATTAGGTCTAAAATAAATGCCAATAAATGCTACCGGATTCGCCCAAAATAATCTTAGTTTTAAATTAACTCATACTTCTTAAGCCTTAGTGATCTGCTCTGAAAATCACGAGTGTGCCATTCCTCTCCGAACACGTGCGGTAGGTTTAGACTGAGATACTGAGATGATACCATTGACATCACTCGGATCACGCTTCGGTGATTCTACGTTATCACCTCGGAAATAATGCTGTAGCCGCCATATTGACGAACTACATCCAAAATGGAGGTTAGCAACAGAAATTCATTTGAAAACGTGTTCATTGTGTTACATACAGTATCAACTAAGTTAAAAATATTCTTCAACGAAGCAATCTGCTCTTCTTTCAAGGAGTGTTGAATCTCCATCATATCTAAAGCGTACTGCATGCATTTTGAAAAGTCAGCCATCTTTGTTTACATAATGCAATGAGAAGTTATTCGCCGATGCAAATCACCAACTGGTGTATTCCTACAATTACTTACGAGGTCTATATCCGAAGCTTGCCGGAGATCGCCGAGTAGGTACGATTGCATTGACCTATGTTATTATTTACCCCGGTTCTGAACCGCAGAAGGCTCCGTGCGGAATATTGCAATTATCTCGGCCTTGTATAATACGCCAAGGCAATAGAACACTAATTCTTATAGCAGTTCGCCGCCCAGTTCGATCCTTTTCTCTTGTCAGTGAGTGATATTCGTGCGCGGCATTGTTTATTCATAAACCTGCACTTTATGTAAATCTGCATTACACGATATTATGAACTTCCAGTCTAAACAGATAACAGTATTAATGTTAATATTTGAAGCGCATTGTCTCCTAAGAGATATATATTTGTTCTGCACTCGCACTACTTCTTCTCAGGCATTAATAAGTGACTGCAGGTAGTCAAGGTCATGCAGGTTCAATTCTGTGCGCTTCTGAAATCCATCTCTCATAACTCTGGACTCTTGGCGCACATGTAATGAGATGATAATTGTATGTGTATTAGATAGGTTGCTGAAAGTATAAAACGTGTCATTTATAGCAATAAGCATATGGTATACAAGGCGAATGATCATCTGGTTACTTTTTTTCAGAATTATCTTTATTAATTTGCGGAAACTTCATTAAGGGGAATGGGTCATGAAAGAGCCACCTACCAAGGGGAACAACTTATAAAGTAGCAACTTTCAAAGGCGAACATGATAGATCGACTTACAAAGGGTTTTACTTATGATAGAATATCATATAACTTAAGGTGGACTCATCTCCTGACGGAGATTATGGAAGGGCAACCGAGTTAATAGGATCAATCCATAGTATAGTAACCAACTTAGGAGTCAAACAGATCGAAGACCAACTAACTATTGGGGATTGACTATTGATATAGCAACCAACTTATGAGTAAATCGATGATGGAGCAAGTAATACTCCAAGTGGTATGACTCATAAAAGTGCAACTTACAAAGTCCTACAAATGATGAAAAATAGCTCTAAACCATTTCGACCATTTCTACTAATAATGTGTTCCAGATGTGTCCGTTAACCACTGATATGTACCAAAAGATTCAAACTATCTGCATGTTTTATCGAACCCACGCGGTGGGTTATATACTGTTCAAAGTATTTTTATGGAACCCACGCGGTGGGTTATATACTGTTCAAAGTATGTTGTATCGAACCTACGCGGTGGGTTATATACTGTTCAAAGTATGTTTTATCGAACCCACGCGGTGGGTTATATACTGTTCAAAGTATGTTTTATCGAACCCACGCGGTGGGTCATATACTGTTCAAAGTACAACCGGACACTTACTTGTAATTCCTCCCGATACAGATTATCTTCTTCCCAGTTTTTATGAAGTTACCCGCATCCAAGAACGACATACTTGCCATATTGTTTGCCACTTAATAGAAGTTAAACGCACACACAATCGCAAAGAGAATGTGCATATATTATATAACGTTGATTGTGAACGAAAGTTGGAAGCCAGGATCTCAGGTATTTGTTATCACTGGTGATAATTTTAATCATATGACCTAGATTATACGTCAACACTAACCTGACATTTGCCTTAAAGTGAACCCATCGAGATGCATTGTTTTTGTGTATTGTTTTTAGTCTTACTCTTAAAATGACAAAGAAATAATTAACTATGAAAATGCTACTGTTATACTAAAAAGTTCTACAATGCCCGTTTGATCTCAAGAAAATTACACGCTTAAATTGCGGAAAAACAACAACACCATCATTAATTGTTTCAACTTCAAAATCATCAATATGATGGCTCTATTCGTATCTTATTTGTATCTGTAATTTAAATTACAGAAATAACCCAAACAAAAAACAACAACAACATAACAACAACCCAACAACAAGAAACAAACAAAAAAGAAAACATACAGGACCTGGTAGCGCAATCGGTAGAGCGTCGGTCCAGGCACGGAAGGCCCCAGGTTCGATCCCGGATCGCCAGTCACTTTTACACTAACCCTGTTTGCCTTTTTCTAGAGGGAGTTCAGAAAATCTGTGGTAATTCTTATAGGGCTTTTTCTTACGATCCTTTTAATTGTAAATAATTATAATAATCAGTTCAAATTTTCTAGAATTATAAACGTATCATTGTAAATATCATAATAATCTTAAAAGCTTCCAAGAAAATGTTGACTAGGCGGATAATATAACTTACAGCGTGGGGGATATAATACACCTCTATTGATTTACTTCATATTGGGAACACTTACAACATTTTTTACTTACACAAATTAAACAGCAGTTAATGAAACCTATTTTAAACATTAAAATATTTCCACGGACTATTAATTTGCCGAGTTCTGATCATTTACAAATATCAGAAACGAAAACATTACAACACGATACGCCATAATCGATTTTACCATCTTTAATGTTACAAAGCCGTTTCCATACCAAGTGAGCTTTGCGATTCATCGTTATATGGCGGACAATTTCAAAACAACATACATATACAATGTTCTATACAAGTTAAAGCAACGCAGATGTAGACGTAATTATTCCATTCATCCTCGTTCGTTCCATTCGGGCGTGATTCTGAAAAGAAAATGACATTCAACATTGTGATAAATAATACAAAATCAATAAATTTCACAGGAGAAATTATACGTCGGTTTTCGTCGGTCGAAATTACAACCGAGGAATATCACATCACCATTTACTGAAACATTAAAACTAAGAAAAGGTAAATACAATTCAACAATTGATGAAACTTAGGCAAAGATCTTGATGCTTATTGTCTAGTGGTTGGCGGCTGAACAATACAAATTTCACATTATTCCTGATGTTATCTTCAGTTTTGTCACATCGTTCACTCTCTGCTGACGGCGGGCATGACGAGACAATGGTTAATTAATTTAGCACGACCTTATCTCACTGTCAGTATCTTATCGCCGGCGAATAAGGTCATAGGATGGGAAAGTATTTCGAGGTTAATAATTAATCCTTGAGACAAAAATGACATTTGTCAACATCAAATTGTCCGAAATTTCTTTGCATTGTAGCAAAACTGCAAAAATCTGCCTCCCATGTCGAGCTGCAGTGTACATACGTATATTTCCATCTTATAATTAAACACATACAATGCATTTATCTAAAACTTGTGCAACATATTATGTATTGATTTTCGTGTATTTTCATAAAACCTAGTAATATTGTATTTTTTTAAGTCAATCAGTAAAACAGTCTTCATTTCTCCAGTCGTGCCCTATATAAGCGAGACAACTTAAGCAGTCTCCATACCCTTGTTGTGGGATTGCACAGTAGGAATAACTTCGTTTTTGTTTGTTTGCCTTCATTATATAATATGCCAGTTGTAGATAAATCCTAGACTCTGTTGTAAGAGGACATTTGGATTTCATTACCGATTATCTATTCTCAGTACTACAGTACTACATTTTTCATTGGCTTGGATTGTTAAATAAAATTCGATGGTTTCCTGTGTTGTTGTTTTTTTTTAATTTCGCGTTTTGACCCTGACATTTGGCGTCACTGCATTTTTGTCGTGTGGTGTCATTGGATTGTTGTTGTTGTGCACCATGCTTGGGCTATTTTTATTTCAATTCACTCTCTCGTTCCTAACTCGTAGGTTGCCAAAGCTTTTATCTCCTGTATATATTGTACATATGTTGATAGTTGATTATGATAAGAGTTACATACATTTATTAGTTTTAATAGTTAGTTTTAACTTTTTTTTCTCAATCAGGATCCAAATGCGAGAAGTACATCATTGCTCCACAAATCCTCTAATATTAATCAAACTCTTTTTAATTATAATATTCATGTGATTTTGACCATCTCTGGACATCTAGGCGCA
This sequence comes from Sinonovacula constricta, assembly GCA_007844125.1. Taxonomy (NCBI): domain Eukaryota; kingdom Metazoa; phylum Mollusca; class Bivalvia; order Cardiida; family Solecurtidae; genus Sinonovacula; species Sinonovacula constricta. Next base: position 37,663,480 of record CM017569.1, read on the forward strand.
GTCGGTTGAGTGTCGACTCCAAATACGGAGTGCCCGAGATTCAAACCCTCAAAAATGTCGTTAAAAAGGAGCTAGTATTTCGCCATTGCTACATACACATCACCATCGTCATCATCATTATCACCATAATCGTTATGATGGCGACGGTATAGCTTCCTTCTTCATGATGTCGAAGTCGTTGTCAACGCCTATTGCAATGCCGCCTATTTCAAGAAAGCCACTTGCACTAACATGAATCAGATGTCAAATGCCGTTATGACATCAGTCGCACTGGCTTATTATGTTGTCAACAGATAGAATGTGAAAACTTTCAAGATTCAATGAAATAAGTTGTAAAGGTTTTGTTTATAAAGTTATATTCGCTACTTCATCTCAGACAATTTTAGCATACAGACAGTGATGAGCGAATTCGAGAGATAAAGTTACTTTACTTTGATCGTTTATATACATGTACATTGCTTGCTAAGAGAAAAAAAATGTTATTCTTTATAATGTCAAATCTTTGAAGTAGTTTTTTCATGTTTACACAGAAAATTGTTGATGAAATGTGTGTGTGTGCCGGGGTGGGGGGTGGGTGGTGGTGGTGGTGTGTGTGTGTGTGTGTGGGTGTGTGTGTGTGTGGGTGTGTGTGTGTGTGTGTGCCGGGGTGGGGGTGGTGTGTGTGTGTGTGTGTGTGTGTGTGTGTGTGTGTGCGTGCGTGCGTGCGTGTATAACATAACATAGCATAGCATAGCATAGCATAGCATAGCATCGCATCACATATCATCGCATCACATCGCATACCATTGATCTTTGCAACAGACCAGTGCTAACCTTCGTCTAAAGTGCATTATTTAGGGACCAAACATGTCACATAACATTTTTCTTTGACCGGACCTGGTAGCGCCATCGGTAGAGCGTCGGATCCTGGTACGGGAGGCCCCGGGTTCGATCACGGGCCGCGACATACCAAAGTCCTTAAAATGGTAGTGGTATAACTCCCTTGCTTACGCTCAAGCAAATATAAGCAAATAAGGGTAGCTCCACGACTGTTCGGCATGTTATACACAGCGAAGGCAACACTATATCTGCTTAAAGTGGACAGCGTCTCCAGATAACTGAAATTCTGTTGGAATGATAAACCCAAACATTTCTATAGCCAATTTATCTTCCTTTTTCACTCAGGCGTGTTTCTCATTTTCTAATTGCTGCAGATAAGTCACTTATTTATTTATTCAATTAGTATTTACTTTAACTGTTTTGTGTCTGTTATACGATTCAATGATAGTTTTGTTAATTTGGTATACGTTTAATTTCGGAAGTACTGACAAGGTATTTGATTTATAGATGGTCTGACCAGTATGCCCAAATATATTTAAGTCAATGGACATGAGCATAGTGTTCGCAAAACGTAAAGTAATGGAAGGCCAAGAATTCTAAACATTTTGGTTATTTTATGTTATCTGATATAACCTATAGAATTCCTTATTAGCGATGATTTTATTTTTCATTTTTTTTTATGCAATGATGTATTAACAGCGAACAGTCAGAATTGTTATTTGACACACGACACATGTCATAATCTCATTTTGGCTGTGTTTAATTCTTCAAATTCTATAAGTCACAAACGTTGGATCAATGCTGATTCCTATTTGTAACCACAGAATGTATGAAGGCGTGATGTTTCAGTAGACAGACATTTAAATTAATGCAATCAATCACTGTGCTATTTAGACGGCTGTATTTGTAATTCCACGATAATTCATTTCCAGATTTAAAAAAAACAACACCACCACCATGACAGTGCGCTCGAATTGCTTGCCATAAATGTATAAGTTGTTTATGCATCGAGTCTTTCTTGATATTGAAATGGACTCGCACAAAATTGGCCATGTGTATCTGTTGTGCCAAAGTATCGAATCTACAAGAAGGCTGATCGTTATTTCGTTGCTTTGCCCCCCTGTGACACATAACCGATGAATCGTTGCTTTGACCCTTGTGACACATAACCGATGTATAGTTGCTTTGACCCTTGTGACACATAACCGATGTATCGTTGCTTTGCCTCTTGTGACACATAGCCGATGTATAGTTGCTTTGCCCCTTGTGACACATAACCGATGTATAGTTGCTTTGCCCCTTGTGACACATAACCGATGTATCGTTGCTTTGCCCCTTGTGACACATAACCGATGAATCGTTGCTTTGCCCCTTGTGACACATAACCGATGTATCGTTGCTTTGCCCCTTGTGACACATAACCGATGTATAGTAGCTTTGCCCCTTGTGACACATAACCGATGTATAGTTGCTTTGCCCCTTGTGACACATAACCGATGTATCGTTGCTTTGCCCCTTGTGACACATAACCGATGTATAGTTGCTTTGCCCCTTGTGACACATAACCGATGAATCGTTGCTTTGCCCCTTGTGGCACATAACCGATGTATCGTTGCTTTGCCCCTTGTGACACATAGCCGATGTATCGTTGCTTTGCCTCTTGTGACACATAACCGATGTATAGTTGCTTTGCCCCTTGTGACACATAACCGATGTATCGTTGCTTTGCCCCTTGTGACACATAACCGATGTATCGTTGCTTTGCCCCTTGTGACACATAACCGATGTCTTGTTGCTTTGCCCTTTGTGACACATAACCGATGTATCGTTGCTTTGCCCTTTGTGACACATAACCGATGTATCGTTGCTTTGCCTCTTTTGACACATAACCGATGTATCGTTGCTTTGCCCCTTGTGACATATAACCGATGTATTGTTGCTTTGCCCCTTGTGACACATAACCGATGTATCGTTGCTTTGCCCCTTGTGACATATAACCGATGTCTTGTTGCTTTGCCCCTTGTGACACATAACCGATGTATTGTTGCTTTACCCCTTGTGACACATAACCGATGTATTGTTGCTTTGCCCCTAGTGACACATAACCGATGTATCGTTGCTTTGCCCCTTGTAACACATAACCGATGTATCGTTGTGCATGGTTTTCCAAAACACATCATCTTGACATGAAGTAGAACTATTGTTCATTAGTGAGTAAAATCAGAGAAATATACACACAAACCATGGCGATCAACTTCCTCGTACTAAGAGAAGAACTGTTATAGAAATGAAATATTATGTAAATGAATGGTAGCATTTAAGCAATATTGTAGGAATTAAAATTGTTAATGATTTAACGATAAGCTTCATTGAATATTGCGTTTGAAATTTGTTATGAATTAATACATCTATTTTCTATATTCTGAGATTAAGTTTTCTTGACAAGGAAATAAAAAAGTACTCTAAAATTTGAATGTTCACAACATTAGGTGATATAAATAAAATCTTTTAGGAGCACCGTATGCTGGTTGCATCAAAGTATAGCTTACAGAGTATACAGAGTATAAGTGGAAATTAATTCCGAATGTCTGAACAAAGTTGTTTTACGCAAAATAATGAATTTTCACGGCGTGTGTGCCTCACTGTTTTCCCGTTTAGATAACTATTTGCTTCTGCGACACACTATTTCATAGAGCCAACTCGGTCCGGTAAAAAGAACAATTAAAAAAACAACAACACTGCTGTTGAGTCAAATATAGGTTTATAGGTTAAGCACGTCTAAAATTGACGTTGAAAGGACTTTTAACAAAAGTGTAGGTTATGAATAACAATTTTTTTTTGAGAAACTTTTGAGAATTGTTAATTGAGGTTAGGGAGGCTTTTGATTAATTTTTGTTTTATTGACCTAAAATGCTTTCGATCAAATTTGGGTTTATTTAAGGCTTTTGACACAAATGTGAGTTTTATGGTTAGGAGAAACTTTAAAGGTCTGGAAACAATGTTGATTGATGTCAGTAAGGCATTTGATTCCAATTTGGTTAGTTGACCTTAAAAAGGCACATGACATGACTGTAGCTTTTTTTTTTTACTTTAACTGCAGTTTATATGGCTATTTTGTAATATAACTTTCCTTTGTCAATTTACAATTCGTTCAATAAATCACTGTTATTGCGTGTTCAATAGAGATAAACAACAACAACAACTTTTGTTTTGATGACGTCATAAGAACCGACATTTATATTTTACCTTACTACACCCGAGAGATGATTCGTGATTATCCGAGGGGTCCCCAACACCTTTTTAGAAGTGATTAAGACAATTAAAACTGTCGTTTCGATTAAACTGTCACAGGTATTTAACTTAAATGTCCATGGTATTTCGTTAAAAAAGCCTGAAGGTCGGAATGACGACATGCACGAATTTTAATTAGGGCAAATTGACATAAACTATATGCATTATGCAGTTACACCCATTGATTTCAATCCATTAAGGGTAATACTAGAGTTCTATTTTGTTTTTGCTTCACGCGATGTCATCGACTGGTACTTTACGGAATTACAAATTACGTGTATACTGGACTTTATCACAGGAAGATTGTGTTATGCATAATAATATCAATTATCGAATCTCACAGTCATCTTTGATGATGTTTCAGACTGCGGACATGAAGAGAGAAAACCCTAGTTTATTAAACCCAGAAGATAGTATACCACTGTCGCCATCTTATCTTCGGTGAATGACGCCAGTGGGGAAGGAGATAATGGCGGGTTAAATTAGTTCCTAGGAACAATGCCCCAGTGTCAGCTTTACATTGTTCCCAGTGTGTCATCTACATTTATCTCCCATTGTTACCAGTGTGTTATCTACATTTATCTCCCATTGTTACCAGTGTGTTATCTACATTTATCTCCCATTGTTACCAGTGTGTTATCTACATTTATCCCCCATTGTAACATTAATTAATCAGTGTACATGTCTATTCAAATAATATTAGTCAACGTCATAAAATTTGCGGACAAATCCTCGGCATATAATATTACCTTTGTATCTCATTTAACAATAATCTCTCCACAAAGTTTCCTTTGTTTCGTTGGGTTTGGATTGTTTCGAATGTCGAGTGTTTTAACTTTTGTGTTTGCTATCTTAACGTTTCTTAACTTATGCTGTAACTTATTCAGTAAAAAATATTTATAGTACTTTACAATATCGCCGTAATTATGTTGCTTTCCTCTAATTTCTCTGGTCCTAGAAGTTTCTCGGTAAACCCAGTTAGTGCTGTCTGGTTTCTCAATATTTCCACTACTGGTTGGCCCGGTGTCATGATAATGTGACATCGTGGTGTAGCATCACGCCAGGTGTTCGCGGCATGCTCTACGCATCGAAGGCAGTACGAATGCTTCAAGTTGGCACCCTCTCTAGACAGCAGAAAGATTGTTGGTGGGTTGATAAACTCATTAACTGTCACAGATTAAAGATTTAAATATTAAAGTGCATGTGAGATACCCAGATTCACCTGGAACAAAAATAATATTTATGAGACCGTTCATATAAACGCAGTTCAAGTTTTGACCTCTTTAAGAAATATTGTGCAAATTGAACAACTATAAATAACCAGTTTTTTGCAAGTGCATAAACGGAGGTTTACTAATGAGTAACGGCCGCAATAGCTCAGGTGGTAGAGCGACGGATTGCGGATCGGGAGGTCGCGTGTTCAAACCCCGGCCGAGTCAAACCAAAGACTTTAAAGTTGGTAGTAGTGGCTTCCCTCCTAACGCTCGCAGCTAAGGGGACAGCATTACGCCTGACTTGTCGGTTTCAGAATAATGGATAGAAATGTCGCTGTACAGTATCGGCAAAAACGCCGGCAAATCCAAAATCCCGAACGAATAAGTTGATGAATAGATTGGCAAAAAGTATATTTAACAATTAATCAGAGGAAGCAACATGGACCGTTGGTAATCGATAAACTGTCGAAACGTAATTGGTAAAATAACTTTTAATGTAAAGTTTATATATGTTGTAGTTTATAAAAAAAACCTTTAAAAAGTTATGTTATTGATAATTGTTTCGTGCATACCTTCGTGTAATGTTATAGACATACATTTCAGTAATGAATTATGAAAACTTCTGATAAACTAACATTGATTATAACACGTGTAATTACAATGAATACACTCAACCACCTATGGCTCAAATATAATCTATCCTATCAAAAGGTTTATCTACAAGGTTTGAGGATCCAAACACATTGAGTCTTAACCCATCCATTCTAATTGGAATTTTAATCTAAAGAAATCCATAAATTTCTTGCAAATTTAAATGCACTGGTTCAATGTGTTTAATGTAAAGTTAAAACGTAGCACTGGTAATGTACCATAACATAATTAATCAAAAGGTTCATCTACGATAGCTTTACAAACACGAAAAGTCTTAACCGTTACATCTTAATAAAGCTTCAATTAAAGAAATCCATAAACTTGCTGAAACATTAAAACTCGTTGGTTCAATGTGTTTAATGTAAAGTTAAAACGTAGCACTGGTAATTATAGTATTCACCTACAAGAGTCGAGGTCAAACGAGATATTGGCATGCATGTGATGAAAACCACGTTTCAAGACAAATTATATCCGCAGAAACCCCACAAAATTAGACGATTTGACATTGAAATAGCACTACTACAACAGCACCACCACCACCACCACTACCACCACCACCACTACTACTACTACTACTACTACTACTATTACTACTACTACGACTACTACTGCTACTTCTACTATTACTACAACTACCACCACTACTGCTACTGCTACTACTACTACTACTACACCTACTTCTTCTACTACTACTACTTTTACCATTTCTGTTGCTGCTGCCACTGCTACAACAACAGCTACTGCTACCATTACTACTACTATTACTACTAATTCTATTACTACTACTACTATTACAAATACTACTATTACTACTACTACCGCTACTACTACCACTACTACTACTACTACTACTTCTACTCCTACTTCCACCACTACTACTACCACCACTACTACTACCACCACTACTATTACCACTACTACTACAAGTACTACTACTACTACTACTACTACTACTACTACCACCACTTCTACCACCACTACTACTACTACTTCTACTACTACTACTAACACTAATACTACCTCTACTAATACCACCACTACTACCACCACCACCACTACCAATACCACCACCACTACTACCACCAATTCTACCACCACTACTACAACAACAACTACTACTACTACTACTACTACTACTACTACTAGTATTACTACTATCACTACTTCTACTACTAGTACTACTTCTGCTACTACTACTACTACCACCACCACTATTGCCACCGCTACTACTACTACTACTACTACTACTACTACTACTACTACTACTACCAAATTGATTGGTCACATTTCCATCTGTTCTATATCAATCTCCTATATAGACCATCTGAGGAAAATCACACGAAGCCTTTAATTGACCGTCCGCAATAGCTCAAGTGGTAGAGCGTCGGTTTGCGGATCGGGAGGTCGAGGGTTCAAACACAGGCCGGGCAAAACCAGTGGCTTCCCTACTAACGCTTGGGACTAAGGGGACAGCATTACGCCTGACTCGTCGGTGTCAGTATAATGGACCGGCCGGGTTCAGTCCCTGGGCACCTCATAAATGCCCCTGTGCTATAAATGATAGAAATGTCGCCAAAAAATGCCGGCAAATCCCCAAATCCCTTCAATTGAATCTCCCATGTTGTTAGAATTTTACATTACGTTGTCAACAAATGAAATGGTAAAAACACTTCCTAATTAAGTGAAATGAACTTTGGAAGTTTTCTTTTCAAAGTAACACGTGTTTTCTCAGAAAATTATAGTCTTCAGACAAGAATGATGTAGTTTGGAAGATTAAGTTCTAAATTTTCTCATTTATATACATGGCTTAGAGACTTAAGCGTTTGAACTTACATCGCCATATGTTGTAGTTGTCTACTCATGTTTCCGTAGAACAATTCTCTACAGCCGTATGCGATGACACGAATCATCAATTACATATTTGTTTGTTTAAACTTCATATGCCTAACCGGGCTTCTAGGCATTTCTGCACTGACTGGGCGTAAACGACCACGTAATATAAAGAATGAAAATATTATATGAAACGAATGTTATATTATGTATATATAACATTCGTTTCAACCTTAGTATACATAAAATATTATATTCGTATTATATTCTATTCAGATGAAGCATCTGTGCGTCAAAATTAATATATAATTTACACAAAGTCACAAACTTATTTGAAGACAAAGGAAAATTTACTACCGCGCTAATGATAGCTTCACCACGTTTAGTGCTTTTGGTTCAAAATTCCTAAAGACACGTAGGCCGCACATTATACATTTCTTTTGAATCTACATCAATCTTGCGACGTAATTCCTATCATTTATTATGTCAGGAAGGAAATTGACGACAGCGTATATATTTAATATGGCGATTCATCATAATTATGTCAAAGTTAAAGTGTCTACAATTTCACATTCGATTTGTTCCATTTTTATTTATTGTCACAAAAGAACGAAAACTCCGTACAAGGATACATTGATTTGTTAATTCACATATCTTCGTGTTTAAAGTCACAAATAAATATTTATTGTAAATGCTACATTATCACTTTTCTTACAATAAGCCACCTTGTGTTATATTATAAAAGTACTAGCATTTTAAAACCACATCACTATATTTATAAATCAATAAAAATATAGTAACATATTTTATAAAAATAGCTTCTTCTCGGCTCTTTTTGTATTCCATTTGAAGGCTTTTATTACGTATGGAAGTAATTTTACAAAGAGTTAAATATACATAATTATGGACCCTATTGTATACTTTGTATTAAAATCCGAAATAAAATGATTTTATACCGTGCTTTATTCATAAGCTAATTTCTCGACTGGAAAACTTTACTGTCAGTTGTAAAGTGATTTAAAAGACAAACAAACCTGATTTATTAGACAATTAATTAATTTAAAGGCAAGGATCAGTCGCTCTTCAATAGGTGATCCTTCGTCGGTGAAGAAACCAATTAGTCAGCTTCCATTGATATATTCTACCGATCAATGCTAACCTTCGTCGGTAGTGCATTCTTGAAATTTCAAGTTTCAAAGTTTATTAGCAACTCGACATACACATGTCTTTGGCCATTTACAATAAATATTAAATATGGCTAAGACGTCACAAAGTCAATGTGCGAACAAAATTAACAAACGTGGATATATAACACGAACAATGTAAAAACAGTTTCTACCAATAATATACATAAATATTGATTGACCGACAGTTATATAACTCCTATGGCAATACTTCGGATAACATTTGCCTCCAAGATATAATTCGATAAGGTAATACATATTTTTGGATTTGACATGATTGCAATACATTTTTTGGACATTAGGAAAACTTCTGAATGCTGGGAAATACTTATTTCTAATGCACGAGTAAGATGGGCAACACATAATAAAATGATACTCCGTTTCTATCGAGTTCATATTACAAACTGTGCAGAGTCTGTTTTCTCTTGGAATATTGTTATATCTGCCTGTTTCAATGTTAAGATCATGCGAGCTCAAACGGAAACGAGTTAAACAATTTCTAAGTTTAAAAGAATGTATTTTTGTAAGATATTCTTCAAAGCCGAAATTTGTTTTAAATTTAGAATAGTAGTAGAGTTTAGGACTGTTATTAATTTGGTAACTCCAATCTTGTTTACACTGGTCATAAAGTACCTGTTTAATTGTAAAAATGTTTTAAAATCACCGTTAAAATTTATTCTCATGTAGGTACATCCTAAGTGGTCTAAAATTGAATTTATTCTTTTAGACCAACATTTAGAGTTGATGCTATTGGACTGATATACATAGTTGCTAAACATAATGAAATTTTGATTACACATTAATTTCACCCAATACTTTAGAGCTCTTTCTTTACAAATAATTGACAATGGAATACGACCCAATTCACCGAAAATTGCTGCATTACATGTCTGGGACTTAACCCCTAGTAAATATTTGCAAAACTTTAAATGAAGTTTATCAACATCTTTAATGTTGTAGACTCCCCATACCTCTGATCCATAGAGTAGAATAGGTACAATCATTCGATCAAAAAGATAAATATTCGTCCTAATATCAACGCTAATTTTATCAAAGACAGATAATAAATTGTAATACGCCCTTAAGGCACTCTCATGCAAGTACTTAATTGCATGTGCGAGATTACCATTGTAGGTAAACTTAACACCAAGGTAAATAAATTCTTCTACATACTCAATACGTTGGTTATTTATTTTAAAATCATGCTGTTTTTTAATTTTTGCTTTTTCAATAACACATATTTTTGTTTTATTAACATTTATTTTAAGTCCCCATTTAAAAGAAAATTCGTAAATACAATCTAATTGTTTCTGAAAGCTATTAAAGTCGGTAGTAAATATTACGATGTCGTCTGCAAATAGTATCAGATAGTAGTTTAAGAGTCTCAGGTCGTCAGATGTCATAGTATCTAAATGTATACTAGTAACAACATCATTGATAAAAAGCAAAAATAATATAGGCGAGAGAGGTTCTCCTTGCTTCAAACCAAGTGTTACATAAAAAAATTCAGACATACCCATAGTTTTAGACAATTTTACACAAGATTGAACTTTGTTGTACATAGCTTTTATAATTTGTAGAAGCTTTGGGCTAAGGCCCAAGTGCAGCAATTTTAAAAACATGAAGTGTCTATTTACAGTGTCAAACGCCCTCTCGTAGTCTACAAAAGCACACCACAGCTTACATTTTGCCACTAAAACTTTTTGAATTATGGTGTGTAAAATAAAAATCGCATCCATAGTTGAACGCTTGTCTCTGAAGCCAAACTGGACATCAGTAAACTTATATTCTATCTCACACCACGTGTTTAACCTATTTCGCAAACATAGAGAGAATATTTTTGAAATCGTATTTACAATAGTTATTCCTCGATAACTTGAAGCCAAATTTTTGTCACCTTTTTAAATATAGGAACAATAACCCCCTGGGACCAGTTTTCAGGATACACGCCCGATTCAAAAATACGATTAAAAATCAAACACAAGTATGGACTGACAAATTCAGCAGCGTCTATAAAGAAATCAGCAGCAATGTGGTCTAGGTCTGCGCTTTTGTTTCGTTTCATAGACATAATAGTTTTGTAGTTTTCTAATTCTGTAAATACTTTATCTAGATCATAATTGCCTAAATTAACTTCACCGTTATTATATCCATCTTCGTTATGGTTATTATCATAACCATTATTATAATTATTATAATTATAATTATTATTTTTATTATTAATAATAATATTATTATTATCATTATTATCATTATCATTATCATCATCATCATCGACAACAACATTATCGACGTAAGTATTGAAACTGGTTATGTCAGGGTTTGTAACATTGCTAAAATACTCTGCAAAATCTTCCGCGCTTATACTATTGGACTGTGTATTATTCCTAGTATATTTTCTTATAAACTGCCAAAAGGATCTAGGTGATGTTTGACTTAAATCGCTTAATTTGCGTTGTTCCTTTAATGAATATGAGTATTTTGCTTGTCTCTTTATTTTGTTATAAGCCGATCTCTGTTTCAAGAATTCAGCCTTATTATCATCAGTTGGATTGCTGCGAAAACTTCGTTTGGCCTGAAGAAATGAAGCCTTACTTTTTTGCACTCTCTATTGAACCATGGCGACTGCTTGATATTTATATTACGTTGCGTTCGGTTAAATTTGTTATGTTTTATTCCAAAGCATCGCTTTGATACCTGCTGAATAACGCTAGTAATGTTTTCTAAACAATTATTTATTGACAAATTTCCCGATATTAGCTGTGATGTAGCCTCATCAAAATCATTTTTATATTTTGTAAGTTCATTCATAAAATGATCACGCTTATTAGGATCCCAAAATAAATTTTGATCATCTAAATTAGAAATACCTCCGTTTATATTTTTCTGGTAATATGTATTACACAAAAGTGAAAACATAATCGGGCAATGATCCGAAAACTCATTTGGCTCTAACACACTCATGCTAGCAATATTTGTATAGTTTTCGTGGTTTGTTAAAAGATAGTCAACCGTGCTACAGACAGGTTTACCTTTAAACAATGAATGGAAAGTATATGCACCCTTTTCCAATCGCCCGTTGACAATAACTATGCCACACTCTTTACAAAGGGTTAACAGTTTATTGCCAAAAGTGTTCACGAGCTTATCATGATTAACACGAGCAGGTAAACTGAAACATGTTCTCTCGCTGGCTGGGGTTCCAACAAAACGGCTGAGGTCCGGATTAAAAACAAAGTCGTGCAACTCGCCGGTTCTCGCGTTTAAGTCGCCTGTTAAGTACACAACCCCGCGTTGACTATATCGCCTTACATCTTCACTAAGTGCATCAAAGAAGTCAAATTGAAACAATTTAGAATTTAGGACCAAACATGGCATATATCATTTTTAATTGCCAACTCCTCTTCCAATTCCCTCAGAAGTGTTTCTAATGGGATACTTCAGATATGTTGCCCAGTTTAATTAGTATTTATATGAAGGATAATTGTGTCTATTTAGTGATACAATGATAGTTGTAATTTTGCAATCATAAGTTAGTTCCGTGTGTATGCCATACTTAATAAGTATAGTATATGTTTGTTTTTGGAGGTACTTGCAACGGATGCGCATTATTAATGGGACTGTACATTTAAGATATACTCCCAAATATGTTCGATTTATACAACTGCTTTTAAAACTAAAAACAACGAAATTTAAGCATTTTTTAAACTATAATTGCAATTAACATGGTATTTTATGAAATAATCTGATAACCACACTGCGTTTATTTGCAAGCACACCGTGCTGTACGGGTACATGTATAGTCAGTCATCTCAGTTGTAATGGTCTGTTAACAGGCTTCTGAATGCAGCATGCAGTTCTGTGTGTGGACAACTGGATTCACCTTGTTTCGTTGTCCGTTATCGTGCCGAACACGTGCAAAGCATGCTTGATCTTGTTTAACACTTTTCATCGTATACTCGTAAATATTAAAAAAAATTATCTAACGTTAATGGAGTTGCTTTAGATAAAATGCATACTGTGTATAATCCAATGGGATATAAATATACTATTTAAGATTGAGTTAAATATCGTTGATGTTTCGGTTTTGATATTTTAATGAGCAAAAGAAAATAATCTAAATCTATATAACTGAAGTGTATCTCCAGGCAATTTGAAGATAAATATAAAACAATGATAAAAGAAAGCAGATAATACCCCTGTATGGTGAGTATACATTGAGTATAACAAATATATGACTAGGTCAATAGGCACGTTGATATAAACCGGAATTTAGCCGGTAAACAATAAATTAATTAGAATCTTTTTAGACTTCTCTGGACCATATGTCTCATTTATTGATAGTTTACCTTTCGCGTTTTCTTTCCGCGTTTTCAGTGTATCTTGTGTTTTATAAATAAGGTTGGCTACCTTTGGCCGAATAATACGTAAGTCAACGTACTTGAACATTGTGTTTGCACACTGCTGTTTGGCAATAATACAGGCGGAATTAAATATTTAATTACGATAAAAATCCATCAGAATCCTTGGATACCACTGGCCCTAATTACGGGAGACCCACGGTTCAAACCCGCTAAAATGTCGTTAAAATGGAGGTAATATAGCTCCTTATTTACATACACATCATCATTATAATCATCATCATCATCATCGCCATCATCGTTATGATGATGACGGCATAGCTTCCTTCTTCTGGATGTTGTCAAAGCCGATATAAACGCCTAAAGCAAAAACGTCTAAGAAACCCTATTTCAAAAACCTGAATAGGATGTCTCATGCTGTTATGATATCACATTGCCTCATTATGTTGTCAACAAACAGAATGGGAGAACTTCAAAATTAAATAAAATAAGCTTTAAGGGTTTTGTTATATTTGCGATATCATTTGTGAAAATTATAGTCTGCAGACAAGAATAAAAGAGAACGAAATAATGTTCCATTTATTTTTTTCATTTACATTCATGACTTAGAGAAACCCCTCAATAAGTACGAGGTTATAGCTCTGTAAAACCGGTTTAAGCACCTAAGTCGGTCTCTTTTGCCGATTGACCGATCCAAGGCAATCACCGTTGGCTTTGATCCATTTGTTCAATGACTAATTACAGATTTGTTCTTACTTTTTTATTCGACTTGCATGTGAATACATTTGTTCTGTGCCTTTTTTTATTTTTTAAATATATTTTGCAGTGCTTATTAACCTTTGTTATAGGTCCTTGTTAGAGATAAAATAATTGTGTTCTTTGTAACGTCAAACATTTTAGGTAGAAAACAGAAAATGTTCACGATCGTATGTTGTTGCCCAAATCGTCATTTAAAACCAGAACAGACTCACACCTTTGTTTCTTCTTATGACAACTCGAGCTTCTGTGTGTTTCTGTTGAGACTGACTGTAATGGTGTATACGACCAGGCGATATAACGAGAGAAAATCTGATATGAAAATGTCTGTTAATTCCTGATACGTTTTCTCGTTTTAAAAATACCGGTACGTATGAAAAACATTCGTATAAACCTTTAAACAAATAAGGCATACTAAACTGTGTTTAGATGTTTATAAGTAGTTGTTTGTGTAATTATACGCATAGGACACCAAACCACTAACGTTTCTATATGTCTTTGTTGAAAATGAAATGAACTCGTTTAAGGAGAATTTACTATTGCGCATTTCGTAATATTGCTATGTTTAGTACATCCGGTATAAAATTCGTAAAGGCACAAAAGCTTGTAATTCTACATCTCTTTTTTTTTTTTGCTAGAAAATACTCTTGTAAAGCTATTATTATCAAAAGGACTATACAGTTATTGTATTTATATGCAAAATATGTTCATTTGTGCATTTCATTTATAGATCTTAAAAACAATATATTAGTAATAAGTTGGATAAATAACGAATTTATAAAAAAATGACCATCCTCAATACCTATTCTAGTGCATTTTATGAGCTGACAGATAATTGCAGTATGACAATTGTTCTACCAAGAGTTATCTGCATATTTCAATAAATCCGCTATACAATTAGGACTTATTAAACGCTCGAAATAAGAATGAATCTACCGGCCGCAATAGTTCAGGTGGTAGAGCGTCGGCTTGCGGATCGGGAGGTCGTGGGTTCAAACCTCGGCCGGGTCAAACCAAAGACTTTAAAGTTGGTAGTACTGGCTTCCCTCCTAACGCTCGGGGCTAAGGGGACAGCATTACGCCTGACTCGTCGGTGTCATTATGATGGACCGGCCGGGTTCAGTCCCTGGGCACCTCATAAGTGCCCCCGTGCTATAGTGATAGAATGTCCTGCACAGTATCGGCAAAAATGCCAAAATCCCTAGGAATGAATCTATGCCGATTTTTATGCACTAGTCAGCTAAATGCAGTGGTGCCAATACTGCCAGTTGCTGTCAGTTGAATGCATACTAGGAATGCAAACAAACCTGACCTTTTAGACGGTAAGTAAATTAAAAGTAAGGTCTGGTCACTGCTGGGCGTTCCTTTGTCGTAGCAGGGACCAATTATGCACTGATCTACGCTACGGACCAATGTTAACCTTCGTCGGTAGTGCAATCTTGATTGACCGATTCCAATTCCTCGTCCCTTTTTAGCCATGTGTGTTTTATTGATTGCTGCTAATGTAGCTTATTTATTGTTCAAGTAGTATTTACTTTGTCTGTAATTGTGTCCAGTTTAGCGATTAAACGATATTTGTATCTCATTTGTGTTCTTTTTGTTTTATAACAAATTAGGGATGGCTTAAATGACTCGTTTAAGCATTCAATTGCTCGGATCCTTTTTATCCGGACATTCGAAGACTCGGAACAATTTTATAGATCCTACAAAACAAAGTTGAGCTTATTTGGTTGACGTAAAACCATAAAAAATAGTAAAGAATGCGTGCAAATGGTTTTAGCAATATGTTCCGAGTTTTCCAATTTATGGAGAATTTATTTCTCGCTATTAATTACTCGATAATTACAAAATATCGGGAGGGAATATGAGTTTGTGACAGTGGTCTCTTAAGTTGCTCGTTGTACCAGAGTATGATAGTGTAATGTTGCAAAGGTTGCATTCAACCCTCTTTCTGTCATCCCTCTGGACAGTGACATATGAAGTAACTGATGCAGGCATAAATGCGTTATTCCTTTAGCGATATTCTTGAACAAGAATTCTGCTATAGAATAATTAGGGAAGAAAATCGGGCCAATATGTGCCGAATCGTAGTTTTGAGAAGACTTACTAACACATTGTGTAAATGGTTTCCTCGCATGGCCCAGGTATCATGTCTCCTATAGAAGCTAGCAGACAACAGTGAAAATTGGTGTTAATTATGCAATTGTCACCTGAGGTGGGAGTGGTAGATGTTATTGTTACCCGCTAGGGCTGCTAGTAGGAGAGGATATCGTTGTCAAGGAAACACCCTCAACATAAGACACCCCCACTCCCTCCCTATCTCCCGGCACATAATTTACTATCTAGCCTCAAGTATGAAGGAATATAGTACCACCCGTAGTTCTCATACCTACCAGACTCTGACCCCACCTTGCCCCTAACTTGGCACTTGTAACTTACAATACTACCATTATTAGATTTTTTATAGCAGTATTAATGATACATAAACCGACACAACAGTAAAAATGCTTCGTTAATTGATGTGTAAAAGTTAGCTTTTATGTCCTTATTATTGCATGTTATAAACAAATTGAAAAGAATCCCATATTGTTTACCAAACCTTCAAATGTATTTTAAGTGTCTATCGAACATATGAACGTTCCCTTACATCCTTTTTACAAATACTGTCTTTTGTTCTTCGTAATTTCCATTGGAAATTAACATAATTCTACTTAGTGATATAAGCACTTCCGTTTAATGTATCATTGTTGATCGTGAATTCCATGTTATTAATAAAAATCGGCAATTACAGGGTTTAAGTTTATTATCATTTGTGTAATTTCGTGGTCAATATACATTTTTATATTTTGCTAGTGGTGAACAGTAAAACATGTAATTTGAGACACGCCTTATTTCGCAATTTCATTTTTATTTAAGTTTTTTTCTTCAAATTATATGAGTCACAGACATTTGATCAATTCTTATTCCTATTTGTAACCACAGAATGTATAAAGGTGTAATGTGTCAGTCTACAGACATTTTAACTGCTGCAATCAATTATTGTGCTATTTAGACATATGTATTTGTAGTTCTATAAATAATTCCTTTCCAGATTGCTTAAAAAACCATGACAGATCGGTCAAATTGCTTGCCCTAAACACATAACTTGTTTTAAAAATCATGCATCGAATCTCTCTCGATATTGGCGTGGACACAGACAAAATTGGGATGTGTGTTTGTTGTGGCAAACTGTCCTGTATACAAGAATAGGTAAATAAAACAAAGTCCTATCAAATTAACCACAAATTTTTAAAATCTAAACTACCCTTAGACAAAAGCTAACAGGGTTAATGTAAATGTGACAAAAATACAGAGACGAGACATAACACACAAACAGAAAAAAACCCATCAGTTACCGCCTTGGAACGGTTAGTCGGCAAAAGTACCGACTCGGGTGCTTAGACTTGGTTTGTGGAGCGCTCTAACCTCGCACTTCCTGAAGGTTTTTCTAGCAAACAAACAGTGTAAATCAGATTTAAATTAGATAAAATGAACTAATAAACAGACAAAATAACTAGTAATAAAATAAACTATCAACATAAGTACAATATGTACAGTAGATAAAAAAGCTCGACAACCTAAAAATTCCAAATGAGAGAATAGTTAAAAATAAACAGCCCAAGTGATGACGTATAATAAGAACAATTTAATGACGTCATACAATGTCATGACGTGATATGCCAAAAGTGTCAAAAGTGAAATGTAAAAAACAACAACACGAAAGTACACATCGAATTTAAAAAAACACAACCAAAACCAACTGTAGTATTGTGAGGAGTCAAACCAAAGACTTTAAAGTCTGAATAGGTAATAAGTTTTAAAATAATATATCATAAAAGGCCACAATTTGCATATTTTATAATAAAGGTTCAAACAATCCCTATGTTACCTATTATGCAATCTCACGTAAAGGGCATAGACACTGCTCAAGTTGTCTCACCTTTATAGGGCACGACTGGAGAGATGACGAGACAAGAACTCCGTCAGTGACTGTCCAATTATGGCTTTAAGCCACTGTTTTCATATAGTATTAACGACTTGTCCTGTCATCGTGCAATTTAAAAAGTCGATCAACGTTCCTATATCAATAAGTTTGTTTGTTTATTGGTTTTATCGTCCCACCAACAGTATTTCAGTTATCTGGAGACGGTGTCCACTTGAAGCAGATATAGTACTGCTTTCACTGTGCTTAGCATGCCGTGAACACCTTGCATGATACCACACCCAGTCACATTATCCTGACACCGGGCCAACCAGTCGTGGAACTACCCTTATATTTGCTTGAGCGTTAGCTAGGGAGCTATACCACTACCATTTTTAACGACTTTGGTATGTCGCGGCCCGGGATCGAACCCGGGGCCTCCCGTACCTGGATATATCAATAAGGAAACTGTTTGAATTTGTAAATTATATTACTTAAGTAATATGTAAAAATATAGCAATATATTTATCGATTTAGTAGGAATTAAAATGGTTAATGATAGACATTTAGTGGTTTTGCTTTCGAAAATCGATATGCATTAATACATATATTTTCTATATTGTACGATAATGTTTTCTTGATAAGAACAAAAGTAAATTTAAATTTTGAATGTTCAACTGCAGAATTATTCAGAATGTCTAATCAGACACACAACAAAGTTCTTTGCTATGCAAAATAAATGAACTTTCACGGCGCGTATGCATGGTTGTTTTCTCTTTTAGACTACGATTTGCTTCTGTGACACAATAGTTAAAAGCTTCAGTCCAACCTGATTCGGCAAAATAATATTTATGGCTCGTTTTAAGACTGTCTTTCTTCATATGCGTGTTTCGTTGCCTGAGCAAAGGCTTTTGACGCTATAGTGTTTTACTTGTATTTAAAAGGCTTGTGTTTGTTTGGTTTTTAAAGTAAATTGCAGCGATCAGTTATAATCATTATTGCAACGTCCAGGAAGATTTTTGGTGGAAGACCCCAGACAAATGCCTGGGTAGAACTTTCTGCGCACCGCAAGCCAGCTGGAAGACCTTCCTAAATTAAATCATTCGACTGAAATAAGAATCGAATCCATACAATGATAAGCTAAACAATCAGACGAGTTAAAAATCAGCGACTCTACCACTACGCCACGGATGCCCCGAAAAGGCTTGCTATTGAAGTAAATATTTATAGGCTTTTGATATAAATATGAACGTATTGACTTCACAAAGTGCGTAACATAAATGTGGACGTTTTGAATTAAAAGGGCTTTGATTCAAATAAGGTTAAATAACCAAAGAAAAAAATGTTTAAAAGGATGCCTAATTGACGTTGAAAGGGCTTTTAACACAAATGTGGAGCGACTTCGCAAAACTACTGATTAAAATTTTGTTAATTGATGTCAACGAGGCCTTTTTTAAGCTTTGGTTTATTTACTTCAAAAGCGCTTTTGATCACATTTGGGTTTATTTATCTTTAGACGGCTTTGTTTAATTTATTTCAGTATTTCAGTTTTCTAAAGACTGTGAAGCAGATATAGCACTGCCTTCACTGTGCATAGCATGCCGTGAATGTGTGGCCTAATACCACTCATAGTCACAATATCCTGATCCCGGGCCAACCAGTAGTGGAACTACCCTTATTTTAAAAGACATTCTAGCGTTCCTTGTATTTCTTAGTTTTTCCTATATTTTTAATTGGTTCCTATTTTTTCCTAGTTTTTGCAAAAAACTTCTAGTATTCCTAGTTTTTTTTAATGATTTTTTATGATCACATTTTGTTATGTTTTAATTCTTTTTTTTTGTAAAGTATTTTTACAGAACGTGTTCAGAAGCTGTTTAGTTGGCACGTTTCTTTGCTGGCGGTGTTGTCCGTTGTCATAGGTTTATTAACCCAACCATATCAACCTATGTTAAATAAGGCAAGCTATAATTAAAACATAACTTTCAATAAATTGCTTTTACTGTTGTCAAAATTAAGGAACAATGCCATTTGATCAAGTTGTGTGTTAAATGTTTGGTGTATGTCATTTATGTCTCTACCACAATGATGATTGTGCTGAGGGACTAGATTGTTACCAATTTTCCAAATACCAAAATATTTGTGTTTTTTTTATATAATTATATCGGCTTTACTTTCGAATAAAATATTAAGATTAGAACATTAAATTTTACAAATTCCTTTAGAACTGTTGATCAATGTTTGTAGAACACAGCTGTTACTCTCTATGTACTTTCTGTGACCAATATCAGGCTGCCTACAAAGGGTATGTTAATTGCCATGTACTTGTAGCAGAGCTATTGTTTATTCTTAGTGAATCTATAGGTATTGTATTACTTGTTTAAACTTTTTCAAATTTGAAAGAAATCGATATAGAAATCCTTCTTAATTGTCTCAACGCATATGGTGAAGATGCTGAACAGCTATCAGTCGATCTCTTTCAGTAGTTCAAATCTCATATCAGCCAAAGAGAGGATTATGTGTTCACATTAAAGGAGTTAAGGCTGGATGAAGAGTTTTTGTCAGGAATGTATAGTGTAGGCTGACCCGATTCGAACCTGGGGCCTCTCGTACCTGAAGCAAACGCTCTACCGATTGCGCTACTAGGTCCGTTGTGGGTTTATTGGGGAGAAGAAAGAAAAAAGGTTTTGAAACACTTGGTTGATTGATATCAAGAAGTTTTTTTATTCAAATTTGAATTAGTTGTTTTAAACAGAGAAGAAGCATTGACTTCATTGTCTTCGTTTGATTTACCATGGATGTCATTTGGCCTAATCAGCCCCTTAACAGAATGTAGGTGATTTTTTGTTCAACAGAAGAAGAATATGCAACTTAATGCTCTTAAAAACTGTTGGTACAGTGTATATGGCTATTATACACCCGTCGAAAACGGGTCGTATTATGGGAACACCCATGGCAGTCGGCGGGCGTCGGTCAACTCTAGCAGTTGCTTTCCGATTTTCATAAAACTTGCGGAAAAAGTTTATTGGCATAATATATCGATAACCTCGATTACAAGCCAAATCGCCCAACAAACTTCAGAGGTATGGCTCTTAATCTTTACAAAATGCCAAATTGGTCTCTGCTCTTATTGAAATAGTTGTTCATTGATTTGCATGAATGTTTGTGGAATCGTTGGTGTCTATAATATCTCTCAGTCATACTTTTCAACCATTTACCAAAAGTTTTGACGGGCTTATTTTGTGGCACTTTGGCACTCTTATTTTGTCTTTTAAATTTTTCATTGGTCAAATCACATTTCACACTTCGTTTGATATACAACTGTTATTGCATGTTCAATAGAGAATTGTTTTGATGAAATCATAGGAACCAACATGTATATTTTAGTGGGGTTTTACCTTCATACATACGAGAGATGATTCGCTTTAAACACACACGGAAGGAAGAAGGAAGACCGCATTGCAACATATACCACATGCAAGCCAAATGTATAAGTATAAACAAATGTGTGAGTTATTAAAAAAAAGAGCCAACACAACAGTTACAGCCGACAATGGCCATTCGGCAAAAGGGATCGACTGAGGCGCGTAAAGCTGTTTTACGGAGGTCTAACCTCGTTCTTCACAAATGGAAGCAATGTAAAGAAAACTGATCTATTTGAATAAAAAGGTCTAAGCGCTGACGTTTCTTTAGATAAGTTATGATGGCGTTAAAAAAAGGAGTGACGTACTTAAACAATAATGACCAGATGGTATTTAGAAAATAGTAGTATTATTTGTAACAGAAGAACTTTACACAATTGTTGTGGCATACAAGCCGTTATTCTATCGCTTGGCCTCGATAACTCCCTATTTCTTGAATGTATTTTCAATGTTAACATAATTAATAAACTTGCTTAATCATGACTACGCATTGTTTCGATGTGTTTAACATAAAGAATGATAAATGAAGCATTCTTCATTTTAATATTTATCTGCTAGCAAGAGATAAATGCTCAAAAGTTGTAATGTAATATTTACAAGTATTACAAATCTGCAGTGTTTTTTTTTTCAAAGAAACCTTTTTAAACATGTAAAGAATCTATTTGCCAAAGTATGCATTTATTGCAAATAATTGAAATAATCTGTGAAAGATTTCTAGAATTTCAAAAGCATCCTAATAAATGTCATAATGATTTATTAGCCTTATAGAAAATGTTGACTATGTGGATCATATAACTTACAGCGTGGGAGATATAGTAGACTTCTGTTGATTTACTCCCATTTGTTGTCCATGAATCATATATTGGAAACAGCACGAACAACGTTTTGCAATTATACAAATTGTACGACAGTTAAGGAACATTATCTTAACATTTAAGCTTTTGCATGGACTATTAATTTATCAAGTTCATCTCTTGTTTAGATTTAAATATATTAGTAATATATATAAATTGATAAATTAAGGAATTGTAAAAGAATTACTTACTCTCACTACCAATTCCAGTGCATTCTGTGACCATACCGGTAATCACCGTATGACAATGGTCTTACCAAGAATTATCTGCATTTTTCAATGAATTCCGCCCGGAATAAGAAATAGTTTGCGCTGTCTTTTATGCACTAGTCAACTATAGGCAGTGGTGTCAGCATTGTCTATTGCTGTCAGGTGAATACTCACAAGGAAGACAAACAAACCTGACTTTTAGAAGATTATAAATAAAAGGGTAAACATTTTGCTGCTCCTGTGTGATCATTTGTCTTTGCAGTAACCTATAAGTAAACTTCAATTAATTTTTGCTACGGACCAGTGCTAATCTTCCTCGTTTACGCGTACTATAGGGACCAAACATGACATACATATTTAATACCAATTTCTCACCCCCTTCACTCAGGCGTCTAATTGATTGCTACAGACATGCCGCTTATTTATTTATTCAATTAATATTTACGTCAACTATTTGTGTCTATTAAGAGGTTCAATAATATTTGTATCGCATTAAATTTTGATTTTGGAAGTACCGACAAGGTTATTGTTTTATAGATGGTCTGTCCAGGATATCTAAAAATATTTTTGTCAGTATGTGTGATCATAGTGTTCGCAAAACATAAGGTAATAAAATGTCGGCTATTTTAACATGAGTAAAAGAAATGACAAATGTTTAACAGAATTTCTTATTAGTGGTTTAGATTTCTACATATTGATAATTGTCCTTTATAACAAACATAATATCGATTGAATATTTTTCTGTAGCCTTCCTGGAGATGTAAGCTCTTCATTTTGAAATATCAGTACTAATCGTGAATTCCATGCTAGAATCCTTATCTCCAAGGTTTAATGGAAGTCTAGGATCATTTGCGTCAGTTCATTGCCAATATACATTTTATCTTGAATTTATAGTGTACAGTCAGGGCAGTAACTTGAGATACCCTGTATTTCGCAATTTCATTTTGGCTGTGTTTCATTCTCTAAATTCTATAAGTCACATACGTTGGATCAATGTTAATCCTATTTGTAACCAAATATTGTACCAAGGTGTGATGTTTCAGTATACAGACATTTCAGTTAGTGCAATCAATCATTGTTCTATTTAGACGGATGAATTTGTAATTCTATAAATAATTTCTTTCCAGATTATGTTAAACCATGACAGATCGTTTAATTTGTTTGCCATAAATGCATTAGTTGTTTTAGAAATAATACATTGACTCTAGCTTGGTATTGGCATGGACTCTTATAAAGTTGTCACGTGTGTTTGTCGTGGCACAGTATTATGTATACAAGAAAACTGATTGTAGTTTCGTTGCTCTAGACCATGTGACAGATAACCGATATATAACTGTGTATAGTTTTCCATCAAAAGTCCCCATCGTCTATTCTTGAAGAAGAAATATCGTTTATTACTGAATTATGTAAGAGAAATATACAGAGCGACTAATGTCAAGCAATTTCCTTTAATCAATAGGGAAACTGTTTGAATTAATAAACTGTATAAAATAATTAATATATAAATGAATGACAATAAGTTTAGCAATAATGTAGGAATTAAAATGGTTAGTGAGTTAATGCTATGCCTTTTGAGGTTCTGGCGTTTGAAAATTGGTATACATTATTACATCTTTTTTCTATTTTCTTTATTCTAAGATTACGTTTTATTGACAGTAAAATAACAAAAGTAATACATAATTTGAAAATTCACTGTATTAGGACATATTAAATCAAATATATCAGGGGTACTATGTACTGGATGCCTCTGATATCTGATTAAACATAGAACAAAGTTCTTTACTATGTAACATAAATGAGTTTTCACGGCCTCTATGCATTGTTTTCCCTTTTAGACAACGATCAGCTTCTGTGACACATTAGTTCAAAGGATCAACCCATCAAGCAAAAGAAAAAAGAATAACACCGCTTTTGAATAAATATTTAACTATATACTTTTATTTACTTGCCAAAGGCTTTTGACACAGTTGTGAATAACATAATTGTATATAAAGGTCTTAAGAACGATTGGTGCAGGTTAAGTGGATATTTTGTCCTGTAATTTTTCATGTGTCAATTTACCTTTCACATTTCATTCGATATACAACTGTTACTGCATGTTCAGTTGAGATAACAAACATGTGTTTTTGTTTGCTGATGACATCACAGGAACAAATATATATATATATATATATATATATATATATATATATATATATATATATATATATATATATATATATATATTCGCTATATTTATATATATGACCTATATGCATACAAAAGATGATTTGCAAAATATCCGAGGTATCCCAAATGCATTTTCGACATTCTTAGGACTATTAAAATGATATGGGTATTTAACTTATATGTGTATGGCATTGCAGTAAAAAGTCTAAAGGTCGGAATTCCGCCGTGCACGTATTCATTGAATAACGGCAAATTGACTAAAACTTGATGCGTTTTGTAACTACATCCATTGAATCCGTTAAGGGGAAGACCGGCGTTCTATTTTGAATTTGCTTCACGTTATGTTGTCGACATTAATAAACTACAAATGGCGTGTATATTGAACTGTAGCATGGGAGTATCGTGTTGTGCATAACAACAGGGGCACGACGAAGCAAATCACTAGTTTATTAATCCCGGAAGACAATACCCTAAAGTCACCATCAAAGGGGCGGGAAATGATTGCGGGTTTAATTAGTTCATTACAACAATGTCCTGGTGATAATTTACATGATAACCTGTTAGGCTACAACTACCTCCCGTATAACATTAATTAATTTAAGTTTCAGTGTGTACATGTGTGTTAAAAAATACTCGCGAACATGCCACTTGCGGACAAATCCTCATTCTGGTATATTATTACTTTTGCACATCTTATTAACTAAAATCGCTCTTTGATATTACATTTTGTTGCGTAGGTTTCAATTTCTTTCCAAAATCAAGGTGCAGTGTGTATATGTCTGTTCAAATCTTATTACGAGTTTACGGGTTGTATGTTTGCTTTTGCCTAAGAATTGTGTTCTCACATTCTCACATGTAAGGACTTCCCCGCAGTTCCCTAAAACATATAATTTACAATAATCACCATAATATTGTTTGCCTGCAAGTTCTCATAAAACTTAATGGGCCCAGAAGTTTTTCGGTAAACCCATTTAATAAACTGGATGAGAGGTATACATCATTACTTCAGAAGATACACATGTTTGAATTTTTATTCATCACACCGACACAAATCTAGTCACAATAGTGATGTTCATCTCATTTTTGGTTGAGGAAGAAATGTGTACGGGTAGAACAACTCGCACACTAAGGACCAGCGAAAAGATCATCCCCACATTAGTCCTCAAAACTATGCGGTACAGGTCTGAGGAGTTACAAGTCGTCAGCTCTAACCTCACGGCCACGGTAACTCCCCATTTCTTTATCAAGAATGCTTTTTTAGGTTACTATTACGATAATTCTGATTTGCTATCAACATATGTGTGAGCTAAATAAACACAGCGATCAGATGCAGACGGTATCACGCGTACATGCCCAAACTGCGACATACCACAGTCGTACAAAATGATTGTGGTATAGTTACATTGCTAAGACAAATACAAGGATAGTTTCATCATTAGTTGGCCTGGTGACCTTATAGTGTGACTTGGTGTGGTATCATGCCATGTGTTCATGGCATGTCGTATGCGTCCAAGGCAGCACAAATGCTTCTAATTGGCACCCTCTCTGGATAGCTGACAGGTTGCTGGTAGGTTTATTAAACCAACAACAGTACATCTCATAAGCTGTCACAGATAAAATATTAGATGGTTAAAGTGCTTCAACATGCGATATTCCCATATTCACTTGGATCAAAACAACAATTATGAGACCTTTGCATATAAACGAGGTTTAAGTATTGACCTCTTTAAGAAATTCGTGTGCCAATTGAATAGCCATACAAGATAAATAACAAGGTTATATAATATGGACCAGATTGATAAAAATTAACAATTAAAATAGGAAAAAACAACATGGAGCTTTTTGGATCGGTCAACAGTCAAAATAGAATAAACAGAATAAGCGTTTTTTATGTAAAGTGTATGTATGAAACAGTTTTCCAATAAGAATATATGACAAATTCTTATGAGCTTTGCAACATATACCAACATTTAAAAAGGTACAGGACAGAGGTATTCACATGCAAGCCAAACGTGAATGCAAGAACAAATATTTAACGAAAAGAGAAAACCCGAGAGTTACCGCCATGGAACGGTCAGTTCCTGTTTTGCAGAGCCTTTAACATCGCGTTATGTTCTAGGCATACAATGTAGTACTGAGTTATTGCCAGTTTTAATTTATTAACAATAATGATAACAAATTGTAACTGCTATCAATAAACCCAACCACCTATAGCTACATCATATTTTATCACCCTGTCAAAAGGTTCATCTTTGATAGTTTTGCAAGGGTTCGTGGATACAAACACATTGTCTTAACCCTTACTGCTTAACTGAACTTTAATTAAAGTAATGCATAAACTTGCTGAAATACTAAAACGCGTTGGTTCAATGTGTTTAATGTAAAGTTAAAACGTAGCATGGTATTCATAGTATTCACCTGTGTTTATGTTTGTCGAGGGCAAAATATATATTGAAATGTACGTGATGGAAACTACGCTTTAAGCCAAATTATCTCCGCAGGATATAATCAGCAGCAACAGCAGCAGCAGCAACAACAATAATAGGAACATTTACTTCTACTGCTACTACTACCGCTACTCCTCCTCCTCCTCCACCGGCCGCAATAGCTCAGGTGGTAGAGCGTTGGCTTGCGGATCGGGAGTCTAACCAAAGACTTTAAAGTTGGTAGTCGTGGCTTCCCTCCTAACGCCCTGGGCTAAAGGGACAGCATTACGCCTGACTCGTGTCAGTATAATGGACCGGCCGGGTTCTGTCCCTGGGCACCTCATAAGTGTCCCTGTGCTATAATGATAGAAATGTCGCTGCGCAGTATCGGCAAAAACGCCGGCTAATCCCATCCCACCCCTCCTCCTCCTCCTCATTCTATTACTACTACTACTACTACTACTACTACTACTACTACTACTACTACTACTTCTACTACTACCACTTTATTGACTGGTCACATTGCCATCTATTCCGTGTAAATCTCCAATAAAAAACATACTAGGAAAATCAATCGAAGCCTTCAATTGAATCTGATTTCCCATGTTGTTAGAATTTTACATTACATTCCTAAAAATGCAATCGAAAAAAAGACTTCAAAATTCAATGAAATGAGCTTTGGGGTTGTTCTTTTCAAAATTAAAATTAACGACTCCTTCAAAGATTATTAAAGCCTTCAGACAAGAATGGTGAAGTTTGAAAGATTAAGTTTTAAATTTTCTCATTTATGTACATGACTTAGAGACTTAAGCGTTTGGATTTATATCGCCAAATCTTGTAGTTGTTTGCGTAGACGGTATGCGATGTCACGTATCATCATTTAAATATTTGTTTGCTCAGTCTAATGTAGGCCTAACCTGGCTTCAATGTACTACTGCAGTGACTGGGCGTTTACGACAACGTAATATAACGAAAGAAAATATATAAAAATAATATATATATATATATACATATATATATATACGTTTATAGGGATTTGTTAGAACTGACCGTATTTGTGGCAAAGGAAAATTTACTATCGCGCTTATGATAGCCTTTCCAAGTTTAGTGCATTCCGTAGAGCATTTTTGAAGGCACATAGGCCGCTCATTCTTTTGAATCTACATTCATCTTGCGACGTAGTTCCTACTATTTATTTTGCCAGGAAGGAATTTGACGAGAGCCTTTATATTGAAAGTACCGATTTATCATAACTATGTCAAACTTAAATTGTCTACAATTTCTCATTCGATTTTATTCCATGTTTGTTTATTGCAACAAAAGAAGGTAAAATTCGTAAATATGTATATTGGTTTTTTATTCATGTATTTTAAAAATATTAAAAGTCACGCAAATATATATTTAATTGAAATGTTACATTATTACGTTGTAAGACTTTTATTACATAAGTCCTATGCATTTTCCTCTATCGAATGTATAAGAAGACATGACCATTTAGACACATCATTTTTTATTGTTATAAAAACAATATTATTTATAAATGTCTAAATGAGATAACCTTGTAAACTGTATTTTTTACAAGAATATCTCTTGTTTTTACAGCGCCTTTGTTGGCCTTGATAACAGTAGTTCTACAGCTTCCTGTTCATTTTTACGAACCCTGCTCTATACTGTGTATTGAACACTCGATAAAAGTGATTTCATACCATGGTTTGTTCGCTCATTAACTTTTACTGAAAACTTTACTGTCAGTTGAATAAAGATAAGGAAGACAAATAAACCTGATTTATTTTACGATTAGTTAATTTAGAGGCATTTTTTCCTGTTCATTGTTTTTTTCACGGCTTTATTGTCAGGATCTTCTAGTTCCCAGTGTACAAGTTTAAGGATCAAAAGCAACCACTTAACGTTCTGTTTTCGCCTTCCCTTTTGTTTTGTAGGGTTCACTGTTTTGTAGGGTTCACTGTTTTGTAGGGTTCACTGTTTTGTAGGGTTCACTGTTTTGTAGGGTTCACTGTTTTGTAGGGTTCACTGTTTTGTAGGGTTTACTGTTTTGTAGGGTTCACTGTTTTGTAGGGTTCACTGTTTTGTAGGGTTCACTGTTTTGTAGGGTTCACTGTTTTCTAGGGTTCACTGTTTTGTAGGGTTTACTGTTTTGTAGGGTTCACTGTTTTCTAGGGTTCACTGTTTTGTAGGGTTCACTGTTTTGTAGGGTTCACTGTTTTGTAGGGTTCACTGTTTTGTAGGGTTAACTGTTTTCTAGGGTTCACTGTTTTGTAGGGTTCACTGTTTTCTAGGGTTCACTGTTTTCTAGGGTTCACTGTTTTGTAGGGTTCACTGTTTTGTAGGGTTCACTGTTTTGTAGGGTTCACTGTTTTGTAGGGTTCACTGTTTTGTAGGGTTCACTGTTTTGTAGGGTTCACTGTTTTCTAGGGTTCACTGTTTTGTAGGGTTCACTATTTTGTAGGGTTCACTGTTTTGTAGGGTTCACTGTTTTGTAGGGTTCACTGTTTTGTAGGGTTCACTGTTTTGTAGGGTTCACTGTTTTGTATGATGCATGATATGTCTGGATCTTTTTAAAATCTTTGCTGTTTATTCTGTACCTATACAAACCTATGTATCCTCTTAATCTACACCTATTCCTTTAACTACTTCGTTAAATAATTCCCAGACTAAAGATGATGGAATGTATAAATCTGAAGTGAAAAACAACGCCATATATTCTCTTAATCATTTCTGTTGTTTTTCCTCCTACTATATCACTGGTGATGTAACAAAAGTCGCGAATGGTTTATTTACAACTTTAAACCTCAGCCGTCTACTGTTATTCTTGCCTAACTGTTTTGTATTTTCTGATTGTTCCAACTTCCAAATACCACTTGTAGCTATAAATTATATATAATAAGGAGAAGAATTAGACATTAAACAGCATAGAAATGTTATTGAAAACGAATAAGACATATTTTCCTTCCATACTCCTCTTTAAACCTTATATGGCATATTATTATTATACGTTTAACGTTCTGTTCACCAATTGTATCTGTTATGTATTCATGTCTACCGTGTATTATTGCATGTGTTGTCTTCTAATACATATATACAACACGAGTCCTCGATTATACTGCTGCGTTGTTTGCATGATTATTTGTTAGTAAGTATTTGTGTAAACCAAATAACATGACTCGTACTGATAATTACTCAACGAGATTTGTGATATTTTAAAAGTTGTAGTTATGTCAAGGTACCGAGGCTGTGGCAATTTGGTCATACTTTACCATTTCGTTTTCATACTTGTACCTTGGTCTCATGACGTTCACTTATTGTCACTTCGCAGTTACATTCTTGAGTCATGATCAATGTTCTTACTTTCACAAAAATATTGTGTTTTAATTTATAATTGCAATTATTATTTTCTGTGTTAATTTGATATCATGGACTGCAATTTTGTTAATAATTGCGGGAATGTAAAGTTAAATACAGACTCTTCCTTTAACAACTCTTTTCCTTGAATTCTTCACAATACTCCATTTTAAACCCGATAAACTCATATCACTATTGATCGTGTGTTCATTATAATGTGCAAAGTCTTCAGCACAAGTTAGATATTCTTTACACTGAATTAAATTAATTTAATGTTCTGACCTTTTCTGAAACATGGTTAAGCCCCACAATTTTAACTACAGAATTAATCTAACCTCACACAATACAATGGGTCGCTGGCATAATTAATCCATCGCCATTTTAACCTGCTCTGATTGCTTTATACACTTTCACTATTGTGTTGACCTGTTTTAATATATGGAGGTTTATAAGGTATAAACCCTTAATATTTACAAGCACAACGACCTGTACACGCTCAAGTAAAGTCATTATGTCAGTAAAGTTACCATGTTTAAACCGAATACTCGTATATGATTTCTAATTATATTTTGTACTGTTTGTAAACCTGTTTGCCATGACAACTTTGCATTTTTGTTCAAAGGCACAGCTCAATAAACTGTGAATTGAATGGAGTATAAGGTGTTATATATGTCTCCTTCAGTATAAATCGTTGTGTTTTGTAATAGATATTTTCTCCAGTCATACTTGTTTAAATGCTTTCTGATTTGTTGGTTATTGTCCGATTATATTTTCCTTAATTACTATCATACCATTAATCGACTAATTTTCACGCGCCAATTGCTCTGTCTGTCTGCCTGCTTATATTTACAAATCTCAGATAAAATCCCGTGTCCGTCCATTCGACAGTCTAACGTTCTACTAGCTTCTCTGTATTTTTCTCCCATCGCCTCTCCAGTGTTGATTTATTCGCTAAACCGGATATATATTTATGTTTGTTTATTTTTATGAATACATTTGCCTATGTTGTATCTTTCCATGTGTACCTGGTTGAACTAGAAGCTATGTCTGTTTGCTTAATAGGCTTCTGAATGCAGCAAGCAGTTCTGTGTTCCGACAACTTTATTCCCCTGTTTTGTTTGTTTTGGGCTATCCGTGGTCGTGCCCTTCACGTGCAAAGCATGCTTGATCTGGTTTAACAATTTCGTCGTATACGCCGAGTAAATTTTTTTGAAATATTCACATTAATGGGCTGTTTAGATAAAATGCATCTTGTGTATAAGCAAAAAGGATATAAATAAGATATTTAAAATAAAAAACTAAAACATGTATCTTTCAACCTGATTTATATTTCTGTTTTGATATGCTTGTTAAAATGAGCTCAGAACCTAAGTAATTATAGTGTAGTATATAAAAAGGCGACGACAAATTTAAAAGAATTATACAAGGAAGCAGATAATAGATGTGCATTCACATTTTGAGTATACATCGAGTAATACAAAGATATGACAAGGCCAATGGACACGTAGATATTTGTCGGATTGTAGCTGTTAATATGGCAAATTAATTAACACGTTTTAAACAATCTTTAACCACATTTGTCTGATTTATTGATATTAAATCTTCCGCGTGTTCAATTTGTCTCATACATTGTAAATGAAGTTATGGCATCGCTGCCTTTGGCCTCATTATATGTAAGTTAACGTACCTGAACACTGTCTTCGCACAATAATTGGTAATAGTAAAAATGGAAATTTTAATTTAAGTACGATAAAAATTTACCAAGATCTTTCCTTATCGTTGAAAGTTACATATCAATAAATTGGAAAGAGATAATTTAGACCCAGACACATACTGATATGTCATAATGGACTAAGGATCTTAAGTGTTAAAAACCGCTGCGTACCAACTGAGCTTTGCGGTTCCCGATTATACGGAGGACAATTTTAATACAGCATACATATACAAGTTAAAGCAACACATATATAGACGTTATAGTTCCATTCATCTTCATTCGTTCCTGTCTGGTGTGATTCTAAAAGTGGAAGATGCATTTAACAATCAGTTGTTGTAAATTATATAAAACCAAGGGATTTCACAGGAGAAATGAATCGCAGGTTTTCTTTAGTCAAAATTACGATTTTCACATCACTAATGACTGAAAATGAAAATTAAAAAAAAAGTAAATACAATTCAACAACCCAACAAGCTTAGACTATGAGTTTAATATTTATTGCCTAGTGGCTGACGGCTGAAGACAACACACATTATATACTCCTGTTTTTATCATCAGTTATGTCATATAGGACAATCACAGCTGACTGCAGGCATGACGAGACAATAGTTGCGATTAATTAATTTTGTAAGGCAAAACCCCTCCCATTATCTTATCACCGAAGAATAAGGTCATGAGGTGGGAAAGAATTGCAAGGTTAATTAATCCTTGAGATAAAAATGCCCTTTGTCAACATCATATTGTCCTAAATCTGTCTTTCTTTGCATTGTAGCAAAGCTGCAAAATCTTCCTCCAGTGTCGAGCTGCAGTGTATTCATGTAGATTTCCATTTTATAATTTAACACAATAATAAAAACATTGTTTTATTATTTACATAAATTGCGACAAATGTATGCTTGCCTTTAATAAACATAAATCAGTGGTCCAAGAAGTTTCTCGAATTCTGCAGTTTAAAAAAACAAAAACAGAATCCAAATGCGAGATGCGAGAAATACACCGTTTTTTCCAGAAGTCTCCTGGCATCTTAGAGCAATCGATAGAGTCTCGGCTCCAATTAAAAGATGCCCAAGGCTCAAACCCGTCAAATTGTCAATGGAGGTAGTAATACTCTTTGGCTACATACACATCATTATCGCCTTCATCGTTAGGATGAAGACGGTATAGCGCCTTTCTTCAGGATGTTGACACTTTCGATCCTAAAGGCCTATTACATTAACATCTATTTTAAGAATTCCACTTTCAATAACTTGAATCTGATGTCTCATGCAGTTATCAATCATATAGCCTCATTAATTTAAATCAAATAGAACGGGAAAACATCAAAATCCAATAAAATAAGCTTTAAGGGTTTTCTTTACAGAGTTATATTCGAAACTTCATCCGTGAAATGTATAGCCTACAGACAAGGATAAGCGAATTTGAGAGATAAAGTTCATCTTACTTTTTCATTTTTATATATACATTATAGTATGTCTTATAGATAAAATAATTGTTATTCTTTATAACGTCAAATCTTTTAAGTAGTCTCGCCATGTTTACTCAGGAAAATGTTAACGATCGTATGCTGTGGTCTAATCCATTTTTTACAACCGGAACAGTTTCTCACACTTGTTCATTGAAATTCCTTATGATACACCGTGGTTATATGCATTTATATTTGAAAGAAAATAGACTGTCTAGAGACTGAAAATTACGGCGTATACGACCAGGAGATTACTAGAGAAATTTTGACATAAAATGTCTCGTTTTCTGCTGTTAAAAATACAGCTATTTATAAACAACATTCCTGTACACCTTAGGATGAATAAGGTGTATTAAATTGTATTCATATACAGTTGTTTGTATGTTTAAAAACTACACGCTAACTGATAACTACATATAGGAAGATTACTTTATTATTCAATTAGTATTTACGTCAGTGTTTTTGTATCCAGCTTAGCAAATCAATGATATTTGTATTGCGTGTGTTCATGGTCTTTTTGTGTATGCTCATTATTTGGTATAAGTTTGTTTTTGGCAGTAATAATAAGGTAATTGTTTTATAGATGGACTTACTTTTACACCCAAGTATATTTAAGTCAAGGCATGAGCACAGTGTTCGCACAACGTAATGTAGCAAAATACTGGGAATTTTAACACAAGTTAACATTTTGACCAATTTTGATCATCTTTGATAAAACCACAGATGCCTTAGCGGTAAAAACCGACATAAATATTTTTAAATTTGTAGATGTAATAAAAAAACAATTGTTTATAACAACTTCCATTGGACATAATTCTATTTAGAATTTTAACCACTTTACTTTCAAGTATCATTACTGGTCCTGAATTCCATGTTACGATTAAGAATCGCTAGTGAAAAGTTTTTATTGTAGTTCAGTATCATTTGCGTCATTTAGCTGCCACTATACATTTTATCTTATTTTGACAGTAAACAGTCAGATCAGTAGTTTTACACACGACATATGTCGCAATGTCATTGTGGCTGAGTTTCTTTCCCCAAACGCGTTGAATCAATCCTCATTCCTATTTGTGTCCACAGAATGTATAAATGTGTGATGTGTCATTCATTCAGAATAGGGTGATCAATCATTGTGCTATTTATGGGAATGTATTTGTAATTCTATTAACAATTCACCGGATCTGTTAGCGCAACCGGTAGAGCGTCGGCTCCAGGTACGGGAGTCCCCGGGTTCGATCCCGGATCGCGACGTACCAAAGTCGTTAAAAGTGGTTTCGGTTTGCGGAGTGTTTCTCCTTTGGCAATGACATTAACTATATATGTATTATACTAAAAAACGGTAGTAATACCATATTTTTTGATAATGTACATGTTTTTATATCTAAATGATACGAAATAAACATAAGTTAAAGCAAAACAAGTTGCATAAATTTTTTTTATGTGTATATTTGTTTCTTTTTAATAAAAACGATCATCTGTATTTAAAGAGATGTGCTATTCTTATTTTTATGTTTAGATACATACCTTTAATGTTGGTTTAGGTTTGTTTTCTGAATCACGGATAAGACTGATCTTATCCTCCAATGTACGGTTAACACGACGACGTTTAGCAGGAGATGGTTGCGACATGATTGCATTTACCACATTGAAGAATGAGGAAAAACGATGAAATTTTATACAATGCTGCAAACAATGAGGAACATATCCATTGGTCATCTTCATTAAGTAAATCTTTGAGTAACATTTTATGCATTTTCATTGGACATCATCAAATCGCTTGTAAATCTTAAATGTAATTGCTAATCGTCTGCTAATCATCTTCTTCAAAGAAATCACTGCTAGACAAGTAGGGACAAAAGACTTAATCAAACGCATCCAAAACAAACGTGATTTTAACACCATTCACACATATATAAGGGTAGTTCCACGACTCGTTGGCACGGTGTCAGGATAAAGTAAACACCGTCTCCAGATAACTGAAATACTGTTGGTGGGACAATAAACCCAATAAACATAAACTATAAATAATTCAATTTAAGATTATTTCAAAATATAAAAGATCGTTCGAAGTGATTGCTATAAATGCATTAGTTGCTTTAGAAATCATTATTCTTGCTTGATATTGGCATGGACTCACGCAAAATTTTCATGTTTGTTCTGGCACAGTATCGCGTATGCAAGAAACCCAATTGTAATTTACGTTGCTTTAGCCCGATAAATAACTTGCATGGTTTTCCATCACAATACTATTCTTGAAGGAGAACTGTTGTTTATTACTGAATAATGTAAGAAAAATGTACAGAACGACCAAAATGAATCAACATCCTTATACCAGTGGGAAATTGTCTGTTTGAATTAGTAAATTATATAAATGAAAATTAAAACTACAGAATGTGTAATCAAACACAGATGAAAATTGTTTGTTTTGCAAAGTAAATGAGTTTTCACGGCGCGTGTGCATTGTTTTTGCTATAAGACAGTGATAAGCTTCTCTGCTTCAATATTTCAAAGGATCAACCCAACTCACTCCGGCTAAATAAGACACAAGAACAACAACGCTTTTGATTAAATATAAGTTTACTGACGTCAAAAATATTTTTCATTAAATTGAAGGTTTGTAAACCATAAAAACATTACTTAACCATACGACCTGACCTGGTAGCGCAATCGGTAGAGCGTCAGCTTCAGGTACGGCGGCCTCGGGTTCGATTCCGGGCCGCGACATACCAAAGTCGTAAAAATGGTAGTGGTATGGCTCTCTTGCTAATGCTCAAGCAAATAAAAGGGTAGTTCCACGACTGGTTGGCCCGGTGTCAAGATAATGTGACTGGGTGTGGTATCATGCCAGGTGTTAACGGCATGCTAGACACAGTGGAGGCAGCACTATATCTGCTACAATAGGACATCGCTTCCAGTTAACTGAAATACTGTTGGTGGAACAATAAACCCAATAAACAAACAAACTTAACTATACGCTTTTTTATTGACATGCCAAAGGCTTTTGACACAATTGTGGATTATTAGTAAAACACAACTTTAGGTTGAAATGAATATTTATAAGCCTTTTGGTATAAATACGACTACAATGACTTTTCAAACGCTACTGACATAAATGTAAATTAACTGTATTAAAAAAACTTGTGATTGTAATGAATATTTTAGGCTATTGTTTTACTGACCACATTGACTTCCCAAGAGCCACAAATGTGGAGACTTTTATTTACCTTTTAGGCTAAAATCCTTTTAAATTTTAAAACCTAAGAAAAATGCTTAAAAGGAGGTCTAAGATAGGTTAATAAATTAACTTCGAAAGACTAAATTTGTATCAATTGACGTCAAACAGGCTGTTGATTTAAGTTTAGTTTTGTTGACTTACCGCTTTATTGCCGCTTTTAGTCACATTTGGGTTTATTTACCTTTAGCAGGCTTTTGGACACAAATGTGTGTTTATTGGGGAGAAGAAAGAGCAAACCTTCTGAAACACGTTGTTATTTGATATCAAGAAGGCTTTTGATTCATTTATGGATTAGTTTATTGTTAAAAGGACATTATGGCTTTCTTTATTGTACAGTATGTGGGTTTGTTGACTTTATTGACTTCGTTTTATTTAAGTATGGGTTATTTGACTTAAAAAGCCCCTTGACAGAATGTAGGGATTTTTTGTTCGTTTGAACAAGAATACTCGACAAAAAGTTCTTAAAACGATTGGTGCAGTTCATATGATTTTTTGTCCAATAATCATTCATTTGTCAATTTACATTTAACACTTTCGTTGATATACAATTATTACTGCATGTTCAATAGAGAATAGAGTTCAATAGAGTTTTAATAACATCGTGTATATTTTCCTTTATACTTTCGAGATAATTCGAGAAGTATCCGAATTGTTCCGAGTGCCTATTTAGAAGTTATTTAGACTATTAAAATGTCATTGGTATTTAACTTTAATGTCTAAAGGTCGGAATTCCGCCATGCGCGGATTTAATAAGGGCAAATTAAATAGACGAGATGCAGTATGCAATTACATCCCCTTGAATCCATTAAAGGGACTACCGGCATTTTGCTTCAATTGATGTTATGGACTGGTACATAACGGAATTACAGTTGACGTGTTTATTTGACTTAAGAACGGGAATATTGTGTTATGCATATAGAGAATATCAGGTTAGTGTTGATATAGATAAATGTAATCATGCGAGGCTAAGAAAATAGAAAGCACGAGGCTCTGCCGAGTGCTTATTTTCGGGATGAGCATGATAACATTTATCTATATCAACACTAACCTGGTATTCTTTTTATCCCACCATCAACAGTTTTTTAAATCGATTATAAAAGGGAAACATTTAAATTTACCGCTACTGCTCCTCCCCTACATGATCTGACATTCTAATGCAATACACGAAATTCATGCGCGTGCATAGAGTAATTCGACTGTAAGAAATAGTTCTATTTTACGATTAAAAATAAGACAATAAACACGTTATTTCTTTCATTTTATTTGGACTAGACATAAGGTTGTAATTTTATTGATTACGATATTCAAAAAATAATGGTTGGAAAATAACAACAACAAAAACAACACCCTCGTGTAAAGTTGTACATGTTGTGTGTAATGTCAAGGCCGTGTAAAGTTGCTACGCATATGGGATTAAGAAATGCGAATTACATTCGAGGTTTGTGTCTGTTTGTGGTTGTAACAAATAGTTTGCACATAGAATTTAATTGTTGATGACATTGAAATTCTGAATATTGAATATGCCATTGAAAATTGCGAAGATTGTTGTGTTTTCGACAGGGTGACTTTCGAAATTTGGAGAAATGTTGGGATTGGAGGTGGTGTGCTGGTGTCTGTGATTTATTTGCACATTTGTCCAGATCTATGCAGTCAGCTGTATTTGATTCAACTAAAGATAAAGCATTTGAATGTGTATCATGTAACGACATTTGATCATCAGGCCTGTCCTCAGATTAGGCAGCTGATTGCTGCTTTCTGAGACGGCCACAGATTCAAGATCAATTTCCTTCTCAAAACTGTTGGGATTAAAGCAAAATTTTGCCACGAAATTCTCGTAGCTCATCACTACAACACTGCTAAGGTTTTCACACGATTCTTCATCACATTATTTTTTTAAATTCACACCAAATAACATCAAAACAACAGGGACTCACAATCTGACATTTTGATAGTTGTTTTTATTTTTGCCGACTACAAATTCGTACTTTTATTTATTTTATTACTATTCCTAAACAGGTTTAATCATGTATTTCATGTTGTTTAAGAATTTTTTGCAAGTTTTTGAATTGAAAATGAGTATATTTTGATTAATAACTTTTTATATATTTTTTGTTTTCAAATTTTCTATATCATTGTTAAATAGAACTTCGGAAGATCGCTATGAACTGTCTGGTTAGCTCAGTCGGTTAAGACGCTGCTACTTAACTTAATTTTCAATCCTGCAGGACAGCGATCGAAACCGCGCTCAACCACCTGTTTTTTTAATGGCATCGTTTGCTCTATTTAACCAATCTTAGTAATTATGGACATTTTTTGGGTGACCACAAGCATAATTACGCGAGTTTCGTTCTTGTAAACATTCCTGATCGTTTCGTCAAAAAAGAAGTCCGGCAAGAGCAGGTGCGCGAATATCGGTTGATAAAGCTCATCTTTATCACACGGGTTATATCAACCGATATTTACAGGGATGGTGGGATAAAATAATATCACATATCAGTCCTCACAGCAGGCATGACGAGACAAAGTCGTATGTAATTAATCCCAGAGACAATACACCGCAGTCACCATCTTATTATCGGTGCAGGACGTCAGATGGGTAGGAAATAATTGCGGGTTTAATTGCTTCTTTAGAACAATGTTCCAGTGTCACCTTTACATGGATCGCAATCTGTTTTGTTTATAAAGATGCTACCTCAGCCTCTCGTGAGACCTTTATTATTCGGTTTCTCTTTGCACATATTTTTTTTTCTATTATTCAACATGCCATTTCCAAATCCTCGGCCTTTTATATTGTTACTTTTGGATCTCGTTAACTATAATGGCTACAAACTACGACATTATGTATCGTAGGTTTGGATTGTTTTCTAAAATGAATGTCGAGTATTAGTGTATGCATCTATGTTCAACTCTCATTAAATGTATGATTTCTTTGTAATTTTCCCTCAAGTTCTTACAAAAAAGCAGTGGTCCTAGAAGTTTCTTGGTAAACCCATTTACTGCACCTCCCTACATCTTTAAAACTTTTTTTTTAACATAACGGTCATTCTGATCAACGATCAGCGGATTTGCCAGTCACTCAATAAACAGAGCGCCCCGATACGGGAGGCACGACGTGTTCAAATCCGGGCTACGACATACAACAGTCGTACACAATGATTGTGGTATAGTTACATTGCTAACACAGAAGCTAATACAAGGAAAGTTTCATCACTGTTTTGCACGGTGCCATGGTAATGTGATTGGTGTGGTCTTATGCCAGGTGTTCGTGGCATGCTATACGTAGCGAAAGTAGCACAAATGGGTCAAGTGGACATTGACCGTCTCCGGATAGCTGAAAGATTGTTTAAAACTCCATCTTATCGAGAAAAAAATTGGAATCATGAGACATTTGCATACCTATGCTGTTCAAGTTTTGACTTCTGTAAATTGAACGCCTATAAATAACCAGCTTTTTGCTAGTGCATAAGGGGAAGTTTACTATTGAGTTGATGAGTCTGCTTGGCAAAACGCATCTTTTTTTTAATAATTCATCAGAGAAAAAACATGGTTCTAGAGATACATTTCAGTCTTGAATTATGACAAGTTCTGATTTATTAACAAAGATTATAACAAGTGTAATTGCCATCAATACACACAACCACCTTTACAGCATAAGTGAGCTTTAATATTCATTAACTTGCTGAAACACTTAAATTCGTTGGTTCGATGTGTTGAATGTAAGTAAAAATATAGCAAATACCATTGTAACATTCACCAAAAGAGTCGAAGTGAAAAGATATATTGACATGAACGTGGTGGAAACCACGCTTCAAGCTATATTATCCCCATCTCCTGTTTGTATCATAGCAATTTGACATTAACATAGCACTGCTGCAATAGCAATACTTACAATGAAATTATAATAACACACCAGTGACAGCGACAACTGCTACTACTACTACTTTTAATAGGTCCCGTATGACCTATCAAGTGTCGGTATGCGGTAAAACCCAAAATATTACTATTACTACTACCAGTTCTACTACTACTCCTACTATTACTACTGCTACTATTACTGCTACTTCTCTACTACAACTACAACAGCAACTACTACTATTCTATTACTACTACCATCACCACTACTACTACTACCACCACAACTACGATCACTACTATGACCACTGCTACTTTCACCGCTACAACTAATCCTACTACTTCCACTACAGCTATTACTATAACTACTATTACTACTTCCGCTTGTAATGCTTTCTACTAATACTACTTCTATTACTACTACTATTACTGATACTACAACAACAACTTCTACTACTACTACTTTAATATAAGCATATTCTGAATCAGTCTCCAACAACACATGTGAGGAAAATCACACGACGTCTTTAACCGTATTACCACTGCTACTTCTATCACTGCTAAAACTCTACTACTACTCCTATACTACCATACTATTACTACTGCTATTACTACTTCGACTTCTATTACTACTACGACTAGTGCTATTACTACTTCAACTACTACCACCACTACAACTACTACAACCACCAACCACCACCACCACTACTATTTTTCAACGACGACGACCACCAGGACGACGACGAGGACGACCACGACGACGACGAACCCGCGACGACGACCACGACGACGACGGCAACGACGACGGCGACGACGACGACGACGAACGACGACGACGACGACGACGACCACGACAAACGACGGGACGACGACGGCGGCGAGGACGACGGCGACAACGACGACGCCGACGACAAAAACTACTACGACAACAACTACTACTACACTACTTACTACTTCTCTACTACTACTACTCCTATAAAACAACCACATCTTCTACTATTACTACTACTACAGCTACTACCACAACCACCATTGCAACTACTTTTACTACTACTACCACCACTACTGCTACTACCTTCTACCACTATTATTAAAACTACTACTACTATTACTACTACCACTACTACTTCTACTACCCTAGAACTACTACTACTACTACTTCTACTACTACTACTACTACTGCTGCTGCTACTACTACCACTACTACCACTACCACCACTACTACTACTACCACTACTACTACTATTACCACTACTGCCTACTGACTACTTCTACCCTACAACTACAACTACCACTACTACTACTTAAATACTATCATATTCTGTACAAATCTCCAACATAACACATGTGAGGAAAATCACACGAAACCTTCGCCTGAATTTGATTTCGCATATTGTTAGATTTTTTCTATAAGCCATTATGTTGTCAACAAATGAAATGGAAAAACCAACCTTCAAATATCAATAAAATGAACTTTGATGATTTTCCTTTTAAATTATAGCCTTTAAACGAGAAGGATGTGATTTGAAAGAATAAGTTCTACATTTTCTCATTTATATCCATGGCTTAGATACTGAAGTGTTTGGCATTATACCGTCCAAATAAGGATAAATAAGGTATATTATTTTTGTTCGTCTGTATCATTAGCGCCTTTAAAATTAAACTATGTGATATGTGCACAAATTCACAAAAGTTTTGTTAGATCTAAACCTGTTTAAGAACAAAGGAAAATTGACAATTGCGCTTATGATCCTCTTTTCACACCGTTTGTGCATTCCGTAGAAAATTGGTAAAGACATGTAAGACACATTCTGCATTTTTTTGGCATGCACATCCATCTTGCGACTTAGTTCGCATCATTTATTAAGCCGGGAAGGAAATTCACGACAGCATTTATATTTAATGTGACGATATATCATTATAAAGTCAAAGTCACGTGTCTACAATTCCACATTCGATTGGTTCCATTTTTGTGTATTGTCACAAAAGAACGTAAACTCCGTACATGGCTATATTGATTTGTTTATTAATATTTTATCTTAAAGTCACACTCACAAAATTTAATTAAAATGCTACATTATTACTTTTTTCAATAAATCATCCGATGTTACACGTTTATGATAAAAGCACTGAGCCGTTTTTTCTATGGAAAAAATATATATAAGGAGATGTGGCCATTTCTGCAAGTGTTTTTATAATACCACTATATTATTTTTAAATGTCTAAATTAGATAACCTTGTAAAATTAATTTTTTACAAAATCTCATTCTTGGTTGTTCTATAGCGCTTTTGATGAATAGATAACAGTACTACACTGGTTTTATAGATAGAAGTAAATAGGCGTAGTAGTTCTCTATAAACCTGTTGTATACTTTGTACTTAACGCTCGAATACAATGATTTCATACCATATTTTGTTCGCTCTTTCACCTATCACGTGGAAAACTTTACTTTCAGTTGCCTAAAGATAATAATGACAAACAAACCTGATTTATTGGACGATTAGTTTATTTAGAGGCAAGGTTCAGTCGTTCTTTTATAGGCGATCCTTCGTCGGTGAAGTAACCAATTAGTCAGCTTCCATTGATCTATACCACCGACCAATGCTAACCTTCGTCGGTAGTGCATTCTTGAAGGACCAAACATGGCATATATCATTTTTAATTGCCAACTCCTCTTCCAATTCCCTCAGAAGTGTTTCTTATGGGATACTTCAGATATGTTACCCTGTTTAATTAGTATTTATATGAAGGATAATTGTGTCTATTTAGTAATACAATGATATTTGTATTCTTGCAAATATAAATTTGTTCCGTGTGTATGCCATTCTTACTCCGGTATATTTTGTGAGGTATTTATAAAGGATGTGTATTAAGGATGGGACTGGACTTTTAAGATACAGTCCCAATATGAGTTCAATTTATACAAATGTTGTTTAACTCAAGACTAAGCATTTATTACGAAACATATAGCAAATAAATGCATTTTAAATGACATTTGATGAAATAATTAGATAACCTCACACATTGGGTCCCTGGCATAATTAATCCATCGCCATTTCAACTTGTCTTGATTTCTTTATACACTTTCACTATTGTATTAACCTGTTATAATATATGGGGGTTTATGGTTGACAGACCCTTAATATTTACATCGTGCAGTACGGTTACAAATACAGTCAATATCAGGTATTATATATGTCTCCTTCAGTATAAATCGTTGTGTTTATAAAACTCCGTGTATCCCCATTCAACGGTCTAACGTTCTACTAGCTACTCTGTATTTTTCTCCCAGCGCCTTTCCAATGTTGATTCATTCACAAGACCGGATGTTATGTATGTTTGTTGGGTCGCCGAGAACGGTAACCCTTATTGGCGTCGCTTTTAGGAGCGGTCAGTCGTATCTACTCGGCGATCTCCGGCAAGTTGCGGATATATCACCTCGTATGTAATTGTAGGAATACACCAGTTGGTAATTTGCCCCGGCGAATAACTTCTCATTGCATTATGTAAACAAAGATGGCTGACTTTTCAAAGTGCATGCAGTACGCTTTAGATATGATGGAGATTCAACACTCCTTGAAAGAAGAGCAGATTGCTTCGTTGAAGAATATTTTTACTTAGTTGATACTGTATGTATATTACCAACAGGATTTAGTAAAAGTGTAATATACCAGTTATTACCCTGCATGCACTCGGATTACGCTTCGGTGATGTCTATATCCGAAGCTTGCCGGAGATCGCCAAGTAGGTACGACTGCCATTTTGGATGTAGTTCGTCAAT
Source organism: Sinonovacula constricta (assembly GCA_007844125.1). Lineage (NCBI taxonomy): Eukaryota > Metazoa > Mollusca > Bivalvia > Cardiida > Solecurtidae > Sinonovacula > Sinonovacula constricta. The sequence continues at coordinate 37,708,029 of CM017569.1, forward strand.
ATGGCGGCGACAGCATTATTTCCGAGGTGATTACGTAGAATCACCGAAGCGTGGTCCGAGTGATGAGCGGCGCCTCTTATGGAATGCATTTATTTACGGGGACGATAGAGTAGCAGTCAATAACACGATGTTGGATGTGTTTCCGTGAGACAGTTTTCAGAGAAAAGGACCAAGTGTTCCGTTTTTTAACAGGGTAGCTTGCAACAATAAAGTGAAGCCTGCAATTATAAAAAGTAGCATAAAAAGCGTAGCCGTTTTGCGAAGTTTTGTTTAACAAAAGAGACCGAGTATACCGATGTTACAAATGCAGCTTGTAAATACAGAAGTAACAGAGAACAAGGAAATCAAACAAAGTAGCAAAATATTCCACTTCCCATCAGAGTTATGATGGTTTATTATTGTCAAATGTTTTTGTAATTAATCAGCAGTGTTAGAGAGTGTTTAGTTCCCAGGATAGACACCCTCTTGTTTAAAGCGCATGCTTTCTACGGCGCCTTGTATGTCTCACATCCTGGCTCTTTCTTGCATTTATAGCTGGGTTTGGAAATGTCTATGGGGGACGTCACAACTTTTAACTGTGATGTTTCTGCTATTTCAGCAGTAAAATGACAACATTTAAACTGTTTGATTTGAATTTCTATTGTTACTATGTATTTAGTGCCTGCGCACTTAATACGAAAATGGGCTGACAGTTCGCGATTTGTTTACTTCCCATGATATTGTAGTTGAGATTTTTCCATCCATTGCAAATTTACAGACACTCGTGTGACCTCGGCAAAACGCTGCTAATGTAAATGTGCCAGGTATGAGTTTACATATATATATCTAGTTCAATTTGTTTCCGACTGAAATTGGTGTGCTATGGATAACAGAGGGATACATTTTATATGATTTCATATTTGTCTACATTTAATGTCAAGTATTAAATGACCAGTAATAACACCTTAAATGCATACTGTAGTACATACTTTAATACGTACAAAGTAAATGAGCATATATACGGAACAATATCAATACACATTAACATTGTAATAATCGAAATGACCAAAAAAGACTGGCATGGACCAATAATTCGGGAAATTTTCTTAAGTATTAAAGGGTAAATTACTGTGTGTTAGGAATGTTTTATGGATGGTTGATTTGGATGATGAAATATTTATTAAAACAGGATCTGTAAATACACTAAATGAGTTGCTCTGTTAATTAATAATGTAAATGTTGGTCCGAGGCATAAGATTGTCAAGACTCGTATGTGCAAATGCAATGCGAAAACATTTTCTTTTGTTAAATGCGCTGTTTACAACAATTTATTTTCCGGTGACATTGATGCTCTGCATCAACCTTTTCCTGTTTACTTGCATGAATGCGTTTCCCAAAGTTGTATAAATGAGACTTATTTGGGAATTGGGTTCTTATTGACATTTTTGACGTTGTGAAAAAAAGCGGTCAAAGTTCACTCCATCAACGTTAGTGTGAAAAGCGTGTGAACCTGAAGAGTTCCTGATTACAACACTTTGATTGTTTGAGATTTGAGCCAGCTTTCTCTGTCAACATCGATGCTAGTGTATATAAATATTTTTTCGTGATTAAATCCTTAGAATATATGCATATATCGTGATAATTGCCAATTTACCATAAAAAGAGATCGGTCTTCCGTTTACAAACAAAGAGGTGCAGATATTGAAAGAGAGACAGGTTTCACAGAATAATTTTACTTCATCATGGATCAGACGAACATAATCAGCAGAGATGAAACGCTTACATATGGATCAATTGCGGTAATTAGCATGACAATGTATTCATATAAGTTGCAGCTGCACCAATCAAGCGTTTTCTTTGATAAGAACTGACAACAACAGCCTTTGGCCGAATTATATTTAAGCCAAATTACCTGAACAATGTGTTCTCACAATGCTTGCTAAGTGTAAAATAGATATGTTAATTTAATTACGATAACAATCTTCAAAAATCCATGGTTATCGCCAAATTCAAAATTTGTGAATTTATCAATAAATATCTTTTATAACAAAGTACGTATTTATTCCTGTAAATATAAACATTCTACTTATAGTTGAAAGTTTGTTTGGTGAAAACACGCCAGTATTCCTTGCTAAAAAATAATAATCGCAATTAATATATTTGAAACATATTGATATGGCAAGTTCGGTGTCCAAAATTGCCAAGGGTTGCTAATATACATATATGTATTGAATTCATAGTAAAAAGGAAGAAAGAAAAAGTTATTAAGTAAAGTCTATTTTGTAATTTCGTTTTCGAATCAAGGCTATAACTAAATTCAACACCACATATTCTACAAATATGTGACGCTTTAATTTCCTGTCATTGTAACATGTGGCTCAACCACATGCAATCATAAAAATAAGCACGGGCTTACAGAAAGCTGTCCTGTGTGTATTTTGCCAACGCATCATGCAAGCAAAACAGTGCATACAAAGTTTTGATTTAATTTTGATTTAATAATGTTTATGTTCAGTGAACTGATTTTGTTCATACAATAATAAGCGCTTAAGATTTACTCAAATTTCTGTATGTTTACAACATTCAACATTCAAAATAAATGGGAGGAAATAAAAAGAAAAACGAAAAATATTACCAAGAAATTATTAGCACAAACATGCAAAGAACTAAGAATATACGCACTGGAAAGGTAAACGTATGTAAACTAAAAGTAACCAGTAAAACTTCCCAGCTTGTTGAGAAATTGTTCGTGTAAATAACAAAAGTAAATATATTTGTCCAATGTGAGTTTGGCTATTTTATGACAGAGCAACAATAAATTAAAATCATGGTCTTTTAATAAAGAGTCGTTTTACACCAATTCTAAATCTCGGATCAAGCACCCCGTAAACAATCGAATTTATAACACAGTTGACGAAGTATAATCTCCGGAAAAAGATGAACATTGCTTTTTGTGAATGTGTTAGGTAACTATATAAACCATCATACCAAGCTAATAAAGTCGTCAGTGAGATGTATGTAGACATTGTGACAACATAGACCATAGTTAGAATTAACATTATTATTGTTTTTGAATTACATCGTACGTCTCTGACGTAATGACTTCTTTGTGTGACGACACTGTACTTAGATGACGTCGACCGCATACTGTTGACAGAAGATCCGGACAAACGGACGGAACACGAATGTCCAAATTTGTGTTTTTTCCCGAATAGTCTGCACAAATGTGTTGTCCGACATCTGTTACAAACGAAATATTTCCGGTGAATATTGTCACTTGACCAACGAGAAAGTAGTCTGGACTTGACGTCATTGCAATAACGCCTTCGATAAGTATAAACCCGTACTATGCATCTTGGGTCTTTTTCTAGTCTGTCATAGGGATTTATGTAAGTTGTACTCAGCGGATAGCTATTGCTTCTGTGTTCCCGCAACCCGTCTTGACTGTTAGCATTGTCCGAGTTCTCGAATTGAGTTTCCCTTATACCGTGACAATATTCACACACGCCTCCGTCAGTATTAGAGTCGTTTTCAAGCTCTGAGTTAGATTTGTCTTCTCCAGATTTTTCAATTGTACAATCTTTGAGATGCGTTATATCTATACGCCATTTCAAATTTCGCAGACTTGATTCAAAGTCTGAAAAAGACTGTACACCGGATTGCTCAGATGGAGAACAAAATAGGTATCTAGCAGTTATAATGTTCAGGACGCAGAGTGTAATTAAAACCATTCCAACTGGAAGTATATAAACACATCCGATGTATATAAACGGGTAGATTCCATTTGAAAACCGTTCTGCCTTCTCACAAATTGACACCTCTACACCTGTGCCATCATTTACGCGGTGAACATACGACTTTTGACCCCACAGCAACAGCATTGGTCCCGACATGATAGTGGCCATTAGAAAAATTATTCCTAGAAGCTTAAGTGCCAAGGACGGTTGTAACTGCCTTTTTAGTGGGTAACATATCTTCCGATGGCGGTCAAAAGCCAACAACAGCAGGATGAAAGCGGACGACAATGCCGTCCATACATTAAAATAAGATTTAAGTTTACATATCCAGGGTGGCTGGAAATGGTACCAATTCAACTGGAAAAATATCTCTCCAGGTAGAATGGTGCAACAGCTGGTGACGTCAACAAGGGCTAAGGCCAAGACGAAATAGCGAAAGTTATTTCGGGCGGGAGATCTGGAGTAGATGATAAAAATAAAAGTATTGCCAATAAGACCCACAATGGCTTCCAAAGCGATGAAAATGGTCACAGGAAGTAAGGCCACTGTGAGATCACGGTTCAGTTCCTCGACGTCAATACTGTAGTTACGTGATGAATTCGCCATAACGTTTGCAGTATAAACCGGGTGGCTAGAAATTATGAAGAATGTTTTTATTATTTATATAGCGTTCTTTTGAATTTCTTGAAACTTCAGTGTGTGAAAATTATATGGTTATAACGTTCACTTATTAGTATAGGCACAAAATGGCACAAACACGCCTGATCTTTCATTCTTTAAATTCTACTTTAGCCCACACTATCTTATTTTCCGTTCAAGTGCTTATTTTGTGAATTGACATAATTCACAATTTTAATCTCTCGCCCTATATATAACACATAATTCCTATACTAAAAGGCCAAGTCTTAAAAATTCCAATGTATTTAGAAAACAAACACTTATCAAACTTACATATCACATTTTAATAACAATTTCTACTTATAAACTTCAACTCCGATAGAGAATTTCCCTTTACTTTAAAAACTGCTTGTAATATCTACACCGAGGCACAGAATCAAATCTTACAGCGATAAACCTATCACAATCGTCTAATCCGAATCATACGATTAATTAGTTCCGCACAAAAGCTCGATTTTATGACAAGGAATCCGTGTCACTAATTATTCTCCTGTCAACACACCTTTATAAATCAACTGATTGTCCGACCATGTTTTATCTCCAGTAAGGTAGCTGAGGGATAGACAATCTTAAATCCTGTTCTAACCGCACTGCAGGCTGGCTGTATCAGGGAAATTTAAATATCTGACGTTCAGCCGGCGTACAAACCCCGTCGAACTTGATGCTGGCTTTACATAGTGCAATCAGTGATGATGGCACACAAGTAGAGGGGTATTGGAAATAAATCTGATATTTCACTATACCAATGATGAGACTATAGTGTTTATGCTCGACATAGGTGTTGGCGTCGTCATTTTCGTTTCTTGATATCTTAGTCTAACTGTTTTATTAATACATGTAATTGTGATATTGACATTTTAAGATAAAATTCCTGCCATTCACTTGTTGATCGATAATCGGAGTGGAATCTTTTCCACATAACACCTTTATCATCATAAAAAAACAACAACGCCGAAGTAATGTCTCGCAAACAATCACCATAAAACATGTGTCGCAAGTACCATTTAGGACCAATATGGATACTTTTGACAATCATTTCAAATTAGATTTGATGATATTTCATTTAGGATTCGCTGTTCCTATGAAAAAAGGTTTCGTCTGCGACGTGTACTTATTCTCCTTAGGTAAAAACTAAATAAATAATGATATTGAAAGACAATGTAACTTACAGAAAAAGGTTTATTTAACCTTTTTTCTCTCGGAACAGACGATAATATCAACTTTGTGTGTTTCATTCATTTTATTTAATCATTTATTCAGTCTTAATGTTGAATATGACCTTTTAAACCGGGATAATTGGCAGTCTTAACTTGGTATTAGTTAATAGTTCCACGTCGTTTACAGTATTATGTGTGTAGGATAAGAGATGTATGCTTCACAATAGCTGCCTTTATGACACACCACAGCTGACTTTGTTAAAAGACAATTATCCTCGGGATATCTCCTGGAAACCTGTCAACAACAACCAACGAGTGATTTGAATTGTATCAATAATAATAATAATAATATAATAATAATAATAATAATATATAATATATAATAATAATAACAATAATAATAATAATAATATAAATAATAATAATAATAATATATCCTAATCCTATTAATATGATAATATATATAATAATAATAATACTATAATCATAATAACCTCCTCCTACTCCTCCTCCTCCCCTCCTCCTCTCCTCTCATCCTCCTGCTCCTCCCCTACTCATCCTCATATCCTCCTCCTCATCTCCTCTCTGCTCTCCTACTCCCCTCCTCCTCCTCCTCCTCCTCCTCCCCTTCTCCTCCTCCTCCTCCTGCTCCTCTCCTATCCTGCTCCTCCTCCTCCTCATGCTCCTCCTCCTCCACCCCCCCCCCCCCCCCCCTCCTCCTCCTCTCTCCTCTCTTTCCGTTGCTCTGTTGCTTTCCCCTTTCCCGGTGGTCTCCCCCGTTTGGCCCGACCCTCTTTCCCTCCCTCTCTCCTCCGCTCTGTGACCCTCACTTTCGCAACGTCGTTTTTGCTGTCCTCACCTGTCTTAAAAGTGGTACCATAACGCCATATCTTCATACAGAATGTCTTTCCTATCTTAGCACGCTGCACAGTTAACCTTTTTAATTCAAGAAGAAAGAAAGAAAGAAGAAGAAAGAAAGAATAGATAGATAGATCTTGATAGATAGATAGCTAGCTCGATAGCTCGATAGCTCGATAGCTGGCTAGATGATGGCTGGCTGGCTGTATGGCTGGATGGCTCTCTGGCTCGCTCGCTCGCTGCTCGCTCGCTCTCGCGCTCGCGCGCTCGCTCGCTCGCTCGCTCGCTCTCGCTCGCTCGCTCGCTCGCTCGTCCCCGATGTTCATTCCCCTTCCTCGCTTTTTCCTGTACCTACAACAGACTCATTGCTTATAAACAGTAAGCAACATCATTGTTTATGGTCAAATATTTACTTGTGTTGTCATATACTGTAATATCGACTTGAAACTGCTGGCAAGAACTACCGGTAATTTGAACCTGTTTTTTTTCTATTGATGCCTGATCGTTTAAGTAGTTTCGACTAAATTGTTTTAGGCGACTGACATGTTAATATGTTATTAGCGGACGTTGTTTTAAGCATGATGTTGCATTTTTACGATGCATCTTGAGATAATTGACTACTTCCATTAAAAGCAAGAAACACTTCCTTCATTTTTCATGATATCTTAATGATCCTTTTGTGAAACTCTAACGTAATTGCTGAATCGGAAGCTTTGTTACCAGGTATCTTATGCCAAGAAATAAAACGTGAACTCCTCCTAAGATCATGCAGTGATTATATTTATAGCATAAGTTATTTTTTGTCTTGAAATGCTGTCGTCATTAGGATCTCTGTTCCAATACACCCGACTTAGAAAACAATACTACATTCAAAAGACACACTACATCCTTTCAAAGTCATAAAGAAGATGGAGTTATCGTGTCTTTCATTTAAGTCCAATCAATTGATTCGACTCTTCATGCTATAGTTTAATCTGATGCAATCTTACGATCATCGATTATAAGAGACAAAGCAAGCGTTGTTGTCTAAGTTAATTATAAAAAATAACCCGTTCCAAACAAGTAGTTTCCAAACAATCTGAAAGCAGAAAATCCGTACGCCTATCAACCGTGGAGATAGTTAAGTAAGCATCAACTGGAAAATACGGTCTTTGGAGCGATACATCATTGTCCTAACTCCATACATACCAGACATGTGAGTTTGACACATTCACTACATCATCCTTAATTGTACCGTAATCAGATGCTTTATTTTTCAAAGTTCTCCCAGAACCAACCAGTCTTAATATTTATATTGATATTTTATTGCATAGTCTTGGCGGTTCCGTCCTATGTTCATTAATTCTTTTTTTTATCTAAAAGGGTTATTTTTATAAATACTATCATTGGTCCCTTTATAAAATAGGAAATATGTTTCATCCCACTGAGACTCACAAAATATATTAAATTATATTATTATATTAATTTTTTTTTCCAGCAATAGACAAGGGAATGTAAGTTAACTGTAACAGAAACAAAGACATTTTGACAATGAGACGAGATGTTCTTATGAAAACTTATTATCAGGTTCATTTTATACCATTTTTTTCAAGATGTTTTCCCCCATTTCTTTCTGCTATAAACCAGGATGAACTGGATCAAGAAGGCACTTGAATAAACGTCAACTGCCTCTAATGTCCTGGCGAGTTCCTCCTACAGGTAATTGTGCGAACAAAGTACTCTTGTTCTTTAACGGACATACAGTAAGGTCACTAAACTTCTGATAGAACAAAATTACATTTCAAGACAAACAAAAAAAAGCTTTCGATATAATATATGGACAAGTAAGATGAAAAACGTCCAACAAAATACATTAACATGTTGTCTGGATGGACGCAGATATAAAAGCAATTTATGTGCCTTTCTCAATTTATTTTCAATTTTATTAATGCAAAATTGATATATCCCGCTATATTTTATCATTCTGTTTTAGTATTAATGCTGTTTGCAGGGTGCTTTTCATGCTGTCTTTCGCATAGAAAATACTCTTAACGATTCATCTGGGAAAACAACGCTGCACTTTGTGGATCTGCAGTTAGAACATTATCAGTGAGATATGTTGCTGTTTTCACAGAAGAGGTTTGAGCTCATTGTCTGAGTGTGAATGTCTTAACACCACTTAGAAACACTAACTTGTTGAAAGCGGTTCTGTTAAAGATTTATTCTTAAGTGATGTATATGCCCGTTAGCAATACATAGAGTAGAGGGATCTGTCCAGGAATATGCGGAGAGAATAAGCCTGTTTTGCTTACCCTGTCAGCTCTTTACCACTATTCAACAGGTAAATAAGAAAATGACCTATCAAAATTTCCACAGATATTTAAATTTAATCTACCTCTGGACAAAGACAAACATGTTAAATGTAAATGTGACAAAAACACAGCGACGAGACATAACAGACAAAAAGAAAAAAAAAACACCAGTTACCGCCTTGGAACGGTCAGTCGGCAAAAGGACCGACTGTGGTGCTTAAACCTGGTTTGTGGATCGCTCCAACGTCACACTTCCTCAAAACATATTTTGCTTTACTTGTATGACAACTCATTGGTTTGCTGAAAACTGATCTGTTAATAACAATATGTTTTCTAGAAAGCAGTGAAATATATTATGTTCAGGATGGTAATATTGGTCTAAAAAGTGCGAATAGTACACCCAGACTTTTATAACTACAAGACACGCAAACAGCACACGCAAATAACTAATAAAATGATCCAGCTAAAACATTCACTCATTTTATGTCAATGGATAACATAAATATGATTCGTCGTAAATACACATAAATATGATTCGTCGTAAATACACACAAATATGATTCGTCGTAATTACACATAAATATGATTCGTCGTAAATACACATAAATATGATTCGTCGAAAATACACACAAATATGATTCGTCGTAAATACACATAAATATGATTCGTCGTAAATACACATATATATGATTCGTCGTAAATACACATAAATATGATTCGTCGAAAAAACACATAAATATGATTCGTCGTAAATACACATAAATATGATTCGTCGTAAATGCACATAAATATGATTCGTCGTAAATACACATAAATATGATTCGTCGTAAATACATATAAATATGATTCGTCGTAAATACACATAAATATGATTCGTCGTAAATACATATAAATATGATTCGTCGTAAATACACATAAATATGATTCGTCGTAAATACACATAAATATTATTCGTCGTAAATACACATAAATATGATTCATCGTAAATACACATAAATATGATTCGTCGTATATACACATGAATATGATTCGCCGTAAATACACATAAATATGATTCGTCGTAAATACACATAAATATGATTCATCGTAAATACACATAAATATGATTCGTCGTAAATACACATAAATATGATTCGTCGTAAATACACATAAATATGATTCGTCGTAAATGCACATAAATATGATTCGTCGTAAATACACATAAATATGATTCGTCGTAAATACACATAAATATGATTCGTCGTAAATACACATAAATATGATTCGTCGTAAATACACATAAATATGATTCGTCGTAAATACACATAAATATGATTCGTCGTAAATACACATAAATATGATTCGTCGTAAATGCACATAAATATGATTCGTCGTAAATACACATAAATATGATTCGTCGTAAATACACATAAATATGATTCGTCGTAAATACACATAAATATGATTCGTCGTAAATACACATAAATATGATTCGTCGTAAATACACATAAATATGATTCGTCGTAAATACACATAAATATGATTCGCCGTAAATACACATAAATATGATTCGTCGTAAATACACATAAATATGATTCGTCGTAAATACACATAAATATGATTCGTCGTAAATACACATAAATATGATTCGTCGTAAATACACATAAATATGATTCGTCGTAAATACACATAAATATGATTAATCGTAAATACACATAAATATGATTAGTCGTAAATAACATAATATTATTCGTCGTAAATACACATAAATATTATTCGTCGTAAATACACATAAATATGATTCATCGTAAATACACATAATATGATTCGTCGTAAATACACATGAATATGATTCGCCGTAAATACACATAAATATGAATCATCGTAAATACACATAAATATGATTCGTCGTAAATACACATAAATATGATTCGTCGTAAATACACATAAATATGATTCGTCGTAAATACACATAAATATGATTCGTCGTAAATACACATAAATATGATTCGTCGTAAATACACATAAATATGATTCGTCGTAAATACACATAAATATGATTCGTCGTAAATGCACATAAATATGATTCGTCGTAAATGCACATAAATATGATTCGTCGTAAATACACATAAATATGATTCGTCGTAAATACACATAAATATGATTCGTCGTAAATACACATAAATATGATTCGTCGTAAATACACATAAATATGATTCGCCGTAAATACACATAAATATGATTCGTCGTAAATACACATAAATATGATTCGTCGTAAATACACATAAATATGATTCGTCGTAAATACACACTTGAACATGAAAAACGTGGATTAATGTCTACAACCATGTAACCTGCTAATGACCGATCGATACTGGCAGTAAACAAAGCCACAGCAGGTTCAACTCCGACAAACATGAGACAGTCAGATGCAGTAATAGTACTATTGTAGTTTGAATAAATGGAGACCACACATTTGGTCATAGGTTGTAAAACTTTGAGCTCGAGTCTGTAATCCTCCTCAAAGATCTGAATTAAATTTGAAAGGAAATTTCAAGTATGGAAATTAAATACACTGGGACGAGTTTCAAGTCAACAATATTTTTATTAACTAGAACAAAACTATTACTGCTTAAATTAAAAAAAACAACGTACTTGTCTGTTAAAGTTTGTATTATTCTTCTCGCATATACAACATTTCTGAATAAACTTTATTTAAACGACATTAATAGAAAGTATTGGACAATTGTGGATGGTAGTGACGAGCATTTGATAAGTAAACATTTAATAGGAAATAATCTGATTTCCATATTGATAAGACATTTTTTTTAATCTAGTCAAGCCATAATGTTATCCATATTTGTAATGAGAATATTTAACAAAATCATTAACCGGACTTTATTTTTGAAAGATTGAGCAGAAGTTCTACTCGGTAAATGATTATACAGATGAGAATAATTGTGTTTCAGAGTTCCACATTGCTTCATTGTCTCCTTTATTATGCATGTGCTGTAAATAAACGAAACTATTTTCTCAAGGTGTAAATGTCTAAAATTGTCTTACACAAAAATTACGTTGCATAAATTCATTTAGGAAGAAAAAAAGTTTTCTCCCTGACTCGTCGGTGTCAGTATAATGGACCGGACGGGTTCAGTCCCTGAGCACCTCATAAGTGCTCTTGTGCTATAATGATAGAAATGTCTCTGCACAGTATCGGCAAAAACGCCGGCTTATCCCATCCCATCCCATCCCTATTTAAAGTTTAAGGTTCTTTCATAAAGCGAGAAAAGTCTAGTTTTTGGATTCACCTGCATATTAGGTCTCTTAAGTTGAATATTGATTGGGACTTCAATGGTATTGAGCTTTGTTATGTTGATATACAGGCATGACGACGTAAGGTGTTCAAAGAACACGTTTATGTATGTACAGAGCACACATAGTTGTGTTTGTCATTAACATAAGTGTCCTTAAAGGAGAAATTTTGACGCTTGTCTTTTATTTGTAGCCGTCTTTAGCTCAACTATCTGGTGCGTCTCCAACCAGCGCAGTGGGCGCCCGTGACGTAGTGGTAGAGTCGCCGATGTGTAAATCTTCTGACTGCCTAGCCTCTAACCGCGAGGGCTCGAGTTCCGTTCGTGTGCGAAGGATTTCATGTGAGGTCTTCCAGCTGTCTTGCGGTGCGCCGGTAGTTCTACCCAGACATGTGTCTGGGGTCTTCCTCCACCAAAAAGCTAGACGTTGTTGTAGTGATTATATATGGTCGCTGCAGTGCATTTCAAAATCAAAACAAACAAAACCAGCCAGCGCATACGGTAATATTCGTTATGTGTATACGCCAATCATAAACAAACTGCTGTTTGGCTCGATTATTGCGCAAAGCTTTGTCATATATTTTTATTCATGATCAAAACAATGTTACTTGTGCAGTGTGGCGGTCGTAACATCAGAAAACATCAGGCGTTTGTACATTTTGTATTCAAATAGATCGGTTTTCTTTTCATTGCTTGCATTTGAGAAACCCATCAGGAAGTTCGAGGTTGGAGCTCTGAGAGGCCGGTTTGGGCGCCTCAGTCGGCTCATGTTGCCGACTGACCGTTCCAGGGCGGTGGCTGTCGGGTTTGCTCTTTTTCGTTAGATGATTCGTCACAAATTTCTTCTTACTTGTTACTGTTAAAAACCTTTGTCCTGTGCCTTTTCAGAGTTTGGTATATGTTGCAATGCTCATAGGACTTTGTCATATATTCTTATTTAAATCCACATAAATGCGGATCATTTGGTTCTATGTGTCATGGAATTAACCCAAACTTTTGCCAAGTTACTTTAAGGATTTTAATTGTATGACCTAAATAATGGAGATCTCATGATAGAAAACACGTTGATAGTACATCACTGAAAGAGAGAGTCGCCGGCAAAAAACGTATAAACCTCTCATCGAGAGAGTTTGAATTCCAATCTGGGCGAAAAATTTATGTGATTTATGTGAGGAAGTCTTCCAGCTGACGGTGACTCTATCCACACAGAAATTCCGCCAATAATACGCAAAATATTGCCGCATTTGGGTCGGTTGGATGTCATAAAAAACAACAGATCAAAACAAATATCGCGATATTAATGGTTTACATTTGACATTAACAAAGCTAACCACTTCTTTCACTATAGACTGACTTAAGGAATTTTCTATACGGATGTTACAACTTAAATCTTACGGAATCCTAAAAGAGGGTGTATCAATTTCACCCTTTTATTTACAAAACAATCTGCTTTGAAAAAAACAACACACCTTAATGAAACGTTTCTTACCATATATTATAAGTCTGTATGTTCAACGTTTATAAAGAGAACGGTACGCAATAAGAGCTACTATGGCGATGCATTCTGTGTTATTAAACCTGCAAAGGTCACCCAGACAATTTCATTACCATTTTACCACTTTAACTAAATAACAATGTAACACAATACATAGGCGCTAATCTACATAATTATACATTACCGATTTTCGTGTATAGTATCTTCTTCAATACACATTGTAAAGCCTGGTGTCATCATGCTTGGTTTGGACACATTTGCCAAGGAACAATCCATATGAAGAAGGACACTTGACTTTTTGCTTTTTGTGCTCTTCTTTTTCCATTAGCGAAATTTTATGCTGATAAGACATATCAATTAAAATCTTTAAAAGACTGCTACTACTAATAATAATAATAACAATAATAATAATAATAATAATAATAATAATAATAATAATAAGAAGAAGAAGAAGAAGAAGAAGAAGAAGAAGAAGAAGAAGAAGAAGAAGAAGAAGAAGAAAGGAAATTCGACTCTACCAATACTGTTTCCTTTCCGGAGAGAATTTTCTTTCTCCTAATGCAATGGATCGTATACTTTGAATTAATGTTAATTCACTCTATCGTGTGTAATCGTAGAATCTATCAAAGTGTGATGTTTCAGAATACGGACATTTTCACTAGGTCTGATCAATCAACATGACATTAACACAATTGCCATGGTAATTGTAGAAATATTTCCTTTTTAAGACTTAAAAAAGTATGTTATTAATAATAAGTATGGTACAGACATAAATGCCGAAAGTGATTTGCTTGAAGTCAAACAACGCTATCACTCTATCTCGAAATTACATAAAATCACGTAAAATTGTCATGTGTGTTGTTAAAACAGTCTTGTTTATCGTTCCGGTTATTCTTTTGACTTAAATACTAAGTATAATTTTACATAAAACTGTGTATTTACAGGTATGGAATATATTAAATGGGGCTTAATGGGGACATAAAGCTACCTTTCTATTATTGAAATACCAAAAGAAAGGTTTGAAAACATCCTTTCTCAAACCACAGCCCTATATCTACAGAGATCCACTGTTGAAATAAGCGAATTACATACGGCAAAAGTAGCGCAATACAAATGGCTGATAATAAATGAGGTACAACCCAAAATCTAACCTCAGTCAGTATCTCTTGCCTACTGACCGTTCCAGGGCGGTAACTGTTGGGTTTTCTCTTTTTGTTTAATGGTTGACCACGGATTTGTTTTTCCCTGTTATATTTTGGCTTGCATCTGAATACCTTTGTCCTGTGCCTTTTTCTGTGTTTCTTTTCCTTATTTAATTTCACATACGAGAACTGACCTCAAGAATTAAAACTTTTTTTTATTAAGTTTTGTCACATTTCGAAGTATTTGTTAGAGCAATTATTAATAAATAAATTAACGATAAATTTTAGGACTTTTATCTTTATTAAATCATGCGTTTACAATTCAGGTGTCTAGACAAGAACTTGAAAAGACATGAAAGTATGGGGAAATGAAATGCAACATTAAGGTAGAGCAAATAAAACGCTGCACCTTTAATTGAAGAGTATCAAAATAGGATTAAAATGTTTCAAAACAGAAGGTTGAGGGTTCGAATTCTGGTACGGACACGCATGTCCATGTTTTTCTTCGTACATTTTCACTCATCCCTAAACCAGAATAAAAAGGAAACATGACTTGGTTTGAATTCTTCTTTTTTAATGAATTTGAATTGTATTTTATGTGCTAAAACAAATGCTATATTCAAAGTCTAAAAAAGGCAAAACCATGTGGTGAAGTTACCTTACATTTGTAGTATCAACCAAAAACTTTACAGAACATATTCGGCAACTCTGAAATACATCGTTTGACTGTCAAGAGCTCCGTGATTTTTTAAGAAAGAACACAACGCAGGAAAATTAAAAAAAATCAATCTAAAATGAATTGGGTTTGTAAACAGTTAATATGATAGTTGGGATAGTTTGAGTCAAACCAATAAAGTATCATGTTTGGTTGGTTTGTCTAATGCTATAATTTATTTCCGAATGATTCTCAATAGCAAACCTCTTCCCGTAAAGAGGCTATAATTTAGAGTTTCCATATTTCTAAAAAGATACAATTTAAATACCAATTTACCTTAACTTCTCAAATTATAGCTAAACGTGTTTGGGAGCAATATTATAACATAGTATGAATAAATCAGAAGTAAGAGTTATCATTTTTTGGCTATAAAAAACCTTTCACTCCACTTTTTAAGCAGGGAATTTCTTTGCTTGTGTTAATGCTAGGGTTTTGAAACACTATTAAAACAATCCTAATATGTCAGGAAAATTCTTGAACCACTGTGACAACTTTTATGTCAAATGCTATTGCTTTGTTCGGCTTATCAGGATTTGCTTAGGTCTTATGGGTATCCAATTAGCATTTAGACAGAGTAGATGTACTTATAGGAATTGTTTTGGAATTGCAAACACTATCCCAGTTGTATGCATTGGTTACATGAGTGTATATGTTTGATAGAATCAATAAACTGGTTTGTTTATACAACAATGAGGTTTATTGCTGTCAGTAATTAGTTCTTGATACTTAGACCATGCCTCACCTTAAAATGAAGTGAACGAAATAGAATTTTTTTTTAGAAAAAATAAGCATACAAATGGAAACTTAATACCGCCAATAATGGCGAATAATAAGAAATTATTACAAATGGGCCTCACAAAAAACCCACACATAAACACGCAAAATATTTAAACTGTTAATACAATATTAGAAAACCCCACACAAAACAACATTTCATCAGTAAATGGTTCTCAAATGATTGTTTACTACACAGAAAATATGTGCAAAATAAAATAAAAAAAAAACACAATTAAAAAACAATCTTTGGAACCGGGTTTTGATTTAGACGAAAAATGTCTAACAATAATAAATAAAAAAATATGTATAAAAGTCCTCGCACACAATCGAATCAATCACACGGTTTGTGAAGTATAATCTTCTTCAGAAAAAAAAGATGAATGTTGCTTTTGGGAATAAGTAGGTGACAGAATAGGCTATAATCCCAAACGACTTAAGTCACCAAAAAAGATGTACGTAGATTTTTCACATCATACATCAGAGTTAATAGTATCACCTGTTGTTTATTGCTGACGTCATTTTAATGATCATATTCTTTTGTTAACGTCACAGTGGTTTGGTAATAGCGCCTATATTTGAAGAAGATCCTAAGTGCAGCCTGGAACGCGGGTGCCCAAAGTTAAGTTTTTTTCATCGATAATCTACACAGATGCGTAGTCCGGCCGCAAACAGATTTCCAGTTAATATTGCCTGATGATCAGTGAAACACTAGTTTTGACATGTGCACCGATGATCGCAATATTGTCTCCAGTTAGACATGTACTGCAGTACTCCATTCCTAGATGTTTGTCATGGTAACATGTGTCGTTCTAATCTTTGTTGGTACCATTGAGTGTAAATATTCTTTTTTATTTGTAATGATGATATTAAAATTATGAAAAGGTCAACGAATTTAAACCGGCCGGACAGCGATAAATATGTTTGCCGTGCCTGTGAAGTTTAACGCCAAAGGCACATTCCAAAATTTCATATTGACGAAACCCTGTACAAGCCATCATGGGCATTTAACTTTGTTATCGTAAATGTGTACTATTTTTTATAAAGATTAAACCATTTCAATGTAAAGCAACACGGAATATCATGGCGTCATTACCTCTTTTCATTCTCTAGGGGATTGTCATTTCAGTCATTAATCAGAACTACTTTCGATACTTCAGTCTGTTATTCTCCTGAAAAAGAAACCTAATGGGAGGATATTAGTTTCGATAAGGATTCGTTTGTCTTTTTCTGCCAGCAAACTGGATAAAAAGATTTGTTCACAATACCAAAACGACATTTTGTTATAGTACTTTAATACAAATTGATATTAATAGCTAGTTCTATTTTAAGACTTCAGCTGTATTGTTTTTGAAATTAATTGTCAAAGTAAATTTATTCCGAAATTATGAAAAGACGATGAGATCAGAAAAGCACTTCACAAATATCGCGTTTGTTGGTGATTTTAAACATTCTGGGAAATATTGTTTATGGAACGTATTTATACTTTCTACGTTTGACAATAATTGTATATTATATTAATTACATTTTATTGCATTGTATAGAAATAAATGGAAAAATGACTAAATAATTATACATATCAAGATACCAAATTATGAAACCGAGAAGAAAGTTTATGATTTTAATGATTTTGATGCTTATCCACTGAAATTACATTTTATTTCTATTTTGTCCCTGATGAGGTATAACGTAATTTAAATTCGCATTGGAAAATGATATTTGATTTTTTGTGATGAAAACCCCCCACTAATAATCCGAGCGAGAACATTTGTATTTAAAGATAGTTTATGTCTAATTAAGTTCGTTAAAGTAATATATTAATTGAAATACTTATTTATTATATGGCCTACAAATTTAAAATTAATAACTTTACAACATTGTTAAACTGGATACCAAAAGGGTATTAAGAAATAAAAATGATTATTTTAATGTTAGGTTTGCTAACTAGGTTGGGATCTACAACTTTGAATTAAACAAAAACACACTAAAAATGGAAGGTAAACATGTAAGCTTTCAGATAATTCTATAATGTATAATACAAAAACCAAAATGTACTAGTTTTCTAACGCGAACCCATATGTGTGGAGTTATTTTTTATTTCGCTATATATCGAAAAGGGCCGAGCTTCTTACGTGATTAGGTTTTTTTTCAATAAGGGAAATTTATTATTAAGTAAAGTCGTGCGGTAAAGAAAATTACAATGTAGGAAAGAAACGCATAAACTGCCGAAGCATGAACGTCTAAAGTCACAAACTCGGCTAATAATGAGATACCACTTTTGTGTGAACGAAACCAGCCACCATAGGACATGGTTTTATGTGACATTATTAAAAACAACAACAACAACAACAGCCAAATCAACAGTAAAACAGATAATTATACTTTCGGTGAAAAAGATTGAGAGTGTTTATGATCTTCATTATATGTAGTATTTAAGCGAAAAGTATTAAAATCTTGTGCATTATAAGCTAGATATAATAGCCGTGACTTTTGAAAAACTATTGATGATAAATTCAGAATAAAATAATTAACCTTCTATAAAATATATACCAAAATAGGAATTAAAATATATTATGTCATCAATAAGTAACGTCTAAAGTTAAAAGGTTAATAAGCAAAGGTCCTATAATAATTACCTCAGATATTTAAATCTAAACTACCTCTTGACAAAGGCAAACAGGGTAAATGTAAAAGTGACAAAAACACAGAGATAAGACATAACAGACAAAAAGAAAACCCTTTGGAACGGTCAGTCGGCAAAAGGACCGACTGGGGTGCATAAAGCTGGTTTATGGAGCGCTCCAACCTCGTACCCCTGAACGTTTTTCTCTAAGACAAACATTGTAAATTAACATATCCCATCAAAGTAAGACAACTTAAAGTAAGCACCTGCATCGGGAGTTAAAACTGATAAAATGAACTAATATACAAACAAAATAACAAGCAACATAATAAACTTTCAAGTATGTACAATATGTACGGTAGATATCACGTGACCTGATTAAAACAATTAACAAAAAAAAAAAAAAAAAAAAAAAAAAAAAAAAATTACGGTACTTTTTGCAAAAGGCACCATTCAAATGAATAAAAAACAAATTTCTGGGAAGGATGTTTATTTATAGACGGGCAATTTTATAAGTGACGCACTCGTTTTTAAATTAAAATGCAATTGCAATAGAGATATAATTAACGATTGATTTAATGTCATAAGTGTTTTGTTGTTCTGGTTTAAATATTTCATTTTGTTTGAAATTTTAAGAGACAGTCTGGTGCTGTTGATGAAGCGGAGTTGGGAGTTACAGATGTCAATTATCGATGGAAAGTGAATTAAAGTTTTAGAGTTGGATATTTTTGGAAACTGGAAGGCAATAAAAATAGAATTTGCCCTTATATGGATGTAAATAACTATTAAACTGTGATATATAGTATATACATTTTAACAGTGTCTGTTAATAAATGGTTAAAGAATAAACGGATTTTGTAAGGAAATTAATTTGATATAAAATATAATTGATTTGGTCAATTTAAAAAAAATATTAATGATATAACTTACTATCTGTATATTATTTCATTGGAAAGTTTTAAACAGATAATTTAAACAGAAATGACATTTTCATGAATGTTTCATGTCGAAATCAAATATCAAAAGTGTGAAATGGTTAATGTCGCACAGGTTTTGAAATACGAAGAAATACGCTGGTACCGAATTACACAAGCCTGTTTGATCATATGTAAGTAATGCATAAGGTTAATTTGTATGAACGTGTGTTTAGTAAATAATCGAAAACAAGTAACACAAATATGTGTTGTTTTAATCTTTTCATTATTTAATTAACTCGCTTAATTTCATAAAACTAGTATCAATAAACTGAGAAACATCTTACATTTTATTTCCAAATTGAAAGCAGGAGAAAATGCAACTAAACATAACTATGACATTCAATTTATTATTTTAGCACATGTCAGGATACCATAATCATAAGTATAGCAGAATTGAAAGGCTTTCAGCAGATTTCCTTTCGGTTTGTTTACAGAAATTAAGTAGTTTTTTTTATGCCAGGCAGTCAACTAACAGGATTAATCAGTGAAAAAGAAATGGTATTTTACTAAGTTAAAATTTTGGGAACAGCATACAGCATACACCAGTCTTTAGAAACCTCAAGACCAATATTAGCCATGTAAGTTAAGATTTTCAAAAGGTGACAGTTTGACCAAATTTGTATCAGCAAATCAGCCCTATTTTCCTTTACTCTTTACCAATACACACTGAGCATTTTTTATACTTCAGTACCTATTTACCCCCATTTCCATTAAGCGTATTTTTTTTTCAGAATAAATACGGTGTATGTTAAATTTGATTTTTTTCCCCGGAGAATACAATACAAGTATGCCATTTTAGTAAAACTGGAAGATTCTTTCCACAAAATAGTGGTATAGGATACACTACAAATGTAGGATGGGGTTTATTAAATTATAGCAACCAGTGAAATAGTTTTTTCTGTCAGTAAAATCTATCAACAGATAAAACACACACACGAAAATGCCTCTATGATTTTCTCATTAGAGATACCTTATAAAATAATCTTATGCGACTTTTGAGTTGATGTTTTATGATTTTAGAGTTAATGTTTTATGATTTTTTTATGATTTTAGAGTTGATGTTTTATAATTTTTGAGTTGATGTTGTACGATTTTATTTAGTTGATCTTTATGTACAATGATGCAAAGTTAAAGATTTGCTCGGTGTATTCTAATATTAAACTCCAACTTGACCTGTTTTCAATTATTATTTATTTTTTACCTGATATTTTTTTATTTTTCTATATTTTACATGCGTAGTTTGGTTTTATCCTGATTACGCTCTATTCACATTTAACTTTGTATTCGGCGCCGTGTGACCTGTTAAGTGTCAGTGTGCCGTAAAACCCAAATAAATATATAAAAATAAACTCCAACTTACATTATATTACGATGATTTAATGCATATTCACATGCAGATACTTTTATGCGCAAATGATGATAAATAATTACAATCCTGACATTTATCTTGAAAACCCACACTTTGTAAGCATTTACATTTACTTTCCTGTCGGCGTGGAATTGGAATGGTGAAAAACAAAACAAGATATGTTTGGTGTCATGCGACATAGTTAACAAAAACATAAGATGCTGTATGTTGTTTATATGTACATGTATATAGATACCTTATTATGAACGCAGAGCTTTAATATCAACTAGTTTAGTGGGTCATATAGCTATGCTAATTATATTAAATTAACTTTTGAAAGTTAAGTATGCTTGTCGAAAAGACAAATCATTAAGAAATAATCGACAATTTTATTGGATAACACACTTGATCACTGTCGGCTTAAAATACCACCACAATTCTTCTGTTTCGACAGCATATTGGGTGATTTTTACGCTCCTATACTTTTCATTATGAAAAAGAGAACATCGTATGGCGACTTTCTACATACACACGAGAACTATTTAACATACACAGTACTCCTCCGTAAATGTGACATCTTTGCCAAATGTATGTAGTTGCTTTTTTTACATCGTTAAACTAGTACTTTTACAATACATAAATAAGTCGTTTTTGTTCAATCGGTTTAACTTTTATTTTTTCTGTAATTCATATCTCATGGGATAATACCGTCTTCCGACATTTAAGGTGCCTTTCAATTGTTATATTTTTATTTATGTATGGACAATAAACTGCATCGAAATAGTAATTCTGTCTAAATTATTACTGTCATAAATGTTTTTAATATGTAGTTTTAAGATATTTTAAAAAAAGATAAGAAACGCTGCGGGAAGCACCCGTGGCCGAGCGGTTAGAGTCGCTGTCTTGTAACTCTTCAGCCCCTCACCGCGTGGGTTCGAGTTCCGATAAGCGGAGAACGTTCATGTGGGGAGGTTTTCCAGCTAACTTGCGGTGTGCTGGTGGTTTTACCTAGGCATATGTCTGGGGTCTTTCCTCACCAATATTTAGCTGGACGTTGCCAACATCATCATAATTGTGTCGGCGGTGCGATGTATCAAGAAACAAAATAAAACAAACAAAACGAAACGCACCAATGTGGCCGCATCATGTTCTGTATTTTTGCGTGAAAAAAAATGACCTTGGTAAAGACCAGGATTGTCGGATGTTTGAAAAATGGTTTTGAATAGTGCTTAAAACCCATGATTACAGGGGAATAAGTGGAGGGTCTTGATAACATAGTATTTTGTGTGACTGTAAAATATAATCTTTCCAGTGCCGTTGTATGCAAAAGCATGAAAACTGTAATTAAAAAAGTCCAGTCCACTGTTTTATCAGAATCTTTTTTCTAATGGAAAGGATCGCAACACACTGATCGCATCGCTACTTTCTGTGAAGTACACCATGTATCGATGGCCTTACTGACCATATTGAACCTTTTGTACTGTTTTGTTTATTTCTTGCCAATGTTTTCAGCGTATTTCTTTATCGTTATACCTGTAAATGGAAGTATCATTGCACATAAAAACAAGAAACATTAAGACCTTAAGATAACAACAACGACAAGAACAAGTAGGAACATCAACACCATTAGCCACATCCTTTTTACACTGCAATAGCGGACTTTTCCCAATAACCATCTGCTTGTGAGCCACCGTCCCTAATTGCACAATATAAAGTCAGCATCAAGTTCAACAGGGAGTGAACGTTGGCTGAGTGTCGGATAGTCAGTTTTCTTGATACAGCACGTTATATAGTTATATCAGTTGTAAGATTATGTTTCTGTGACAGAGCAGAGGATAAAACACTATTGGATGCTGATTTACAATATAGTGGTGACAAAGATAGCCGGTGACGTCTTTCCCCACAAATATCTAATGTAGTGAGGAGAAAAATTGACGCGTGTTTCAAATTTTCCAGATTGATTTAGATTCTCACGATAATAAATGATATTGTGCTATCATTTACAGAATAAACAAAATTTGAAAGTGAAGAAAAAGGACAGAGTTGAGTTTGACTTTGAATAAAGGACATATGTTAAGAAATCTACAAGATATGACGTTTAAGAGACTTTCAAAATGCAGTTAAGTGGCAAACTATTTATTGACATTCAAAAATGGAGATATGTGATTTTATGCTTGAAATTTCAGATATTGTTTGTTTTCAATGGATTTCTTACCATGAAATCTTTGAAGTAAAATTATTTTACGTTAAGGTTGTAATTTAAAGATTTACCTATGAGAATAGGCATTTTACTCTTTTTATTGTCGATTGGGTTTTGCAGAAGTACGTTGTGTAACTATCTTTGAACAAAACTTAGCTGATTTTATGAAAGTGAAAACATCATCAAGAAAATACCTATTCACTACAATATAAAACACGTTCGGAATTACGAAACTTACCATTTACTGTAACTTCTTTTGCTGCACAGCCGTAATGGCAAATTCAACAAGCAATTACAGTACAACCATCGAGGAACTGAACCGTGATCTTACAATGGCCGTACTTCCGGTTACTATTTTTATAGCTTTAGAAGCCATTGTTGGTCTTGTAGGCAATACGCTTATTATCATCATCTACTCCAGATCTCCCGCCCGAAATAATTTCCGCTATTTCGTCTTGGCATTAGCTGTTATTGACGTCACCAGCTGTTGCACTATTTTACCCGGGGAGATATTCTTCCAGGTGAATTGGTACCATTCACAGCCACCCTGGATATGTAAGCTCAAATCTTACTTTAACGTTTGGACAACACTATCGTCAGCTTTCATCCTGCTGTTGTTAGCAATCGATCGTCATAGGAAAATCTGCTATCCACTGAAAAGGCAGCTGCAGCCGTCCTTGGCACTAAAACTTCTCAGAGTAACTTTTCTCATGACCACTCTCATGTCGGGACCAATCCTTGTATTGTGGGGCCAAAGGTCGTATGTCCACCGAATAGAGGGCAGCACAGGTGTCACGGTTTCAATCTGTGAGAAGGAGGGGCGGTTTTCTAATGGAATCTACCCGTTTATATACATCGGATGTGTTTATATACTTCCAGTTGGAATGGTTTTAATCACTCTTTGCGTCCTGAATATTATAACTGCTAGATACCTATTTTGTTCACAGTTTGAACATTCCAGTAAGCAGTCTCTTTTAGATTCTGAACCTAGCTCACGGAGTTGGAATGAAAATACAGATCTATCACATCGTAAAGAATCAGAAGTTGAAAGATCTAACGGTGCGCATGGAAGTGATTCCAACACGGATGACGGCAACTGTGAATTCTGCCATTGCAACAAGGAAACACGTATGGGGCGATCAATACACAAGAATACGTCTTTACAAGGTGTCCGAAAACACAGAAGCAATAGCTATCCTTTCAACATACGTTACACTAATCACCATGACACACATTTAGAAAACGGCAAATGCAAGTTAGTTCACGTATTTGCTTACCAGAGACGTTACTGCCAAGACCGAAAATCCAGACCACTATATCGTTGGTCAACTGACCGTACTTACAGGAAAACATCCGCATGTGACCGATGCCGGACTATGCACATGTGTAGAGTTTCCAAGAGAAGACACGCATTTGAACACTCGCGTTCAGTCCGATTTTCAAGATTTTCTGTCAACAGTCTGCGATCTACGTCATCAAGATACAGTGTCGTCACACATAGAAGTCATTACGTCAGAGACGTGCGGTGTAAGCCCAAAACGATAATAATGTTAATTCTAACTATGGTGTATGTTGTGACGATGTCTATGTACATCTCATTAACAACAGTTGTCGCTTGGTATGATGGTATATTCAGTAACCTTACACATCCTCAAAAGGCAACATTCTTCTTTTTCCGGAGACTATACTTTATAAACTGTGTGATTAACTCCATTGTCTACGGTGTACTTGATCCAAGATTTAGAATTGGTGTAAAAAGACTTTTCATTAAAAGATAGTGTGTTTTACTTAGAATTATTGATACATTACTAATGAGGTTTTTCACGGATCAAACGAAAGTTAATTTGCTTTTTTAATTACTTTTGTAACTTTCATTGTATATGCTTCATTTTTGATTCCCATGCATTCTTATCGTTCTTTGGTGTCCACATTAACTACTGTTCCGATGTTGTTTACTTTAATTTGACATGACGACCGATGTTATCATCAAGACACACAAATAAACTAACACACGAATGAGCACCACGTTTTATTGATTATTTATCAAACACAATTTGCGTCATTTTGCCGATGCATACAACTGAGGACGTTTTTATTGACAATGCTACTATCTGTATTCTCAATGCAAATCGAGTGTCTAAGTTATTCTAAATTTTCTGAATTGTTGCATACGACATTGTTTGATGTAGTTCTCCAATTTCCGTTTTGCCAAAGTGATTTGGGTTGTTCTTAAGTGTCGGCAAAGCCATAGACTACAGCAAACACCGAATGTCCATCCTTAAGGACAAAGTTCAATGTATTCTAGTGTAGACAACATCTTGTTTTACTTGTTGTTATGTTTTAGTCACCCAATCAAAAAAATAAACAACCTGATTCTGCATTTCTTTGTTGTAATAACAAAATAAAGAAATGAAATATATTGAAATATATACAATTATTTATACTGAATTAAAATAAACAGACACTAAATGTCTATCGTTATATCATGTTATTGAATTTCTATTAAATGATTGATCAAATATGGTCACTTATCTTATATATATATATATTTATTTACCTGTCTCTCTCCTTCTCTCTCTCGCCCTCTCTGTCTCTCTGACTTTTTCTGTCTCTGTCTGTCTGTCTGTCTCTCTCTCTCTCTGTGTCTCTCTGTGTCTCTCTCTGTGTCTCTCTGCCTCTGTCTGTCAGTCTGTCTGTCTCAGTCTGTCTGTCTGTCCATGTCTCTCTCTCTCTCTCTCTCACTCTGAAACTGTAAATTGTCATAATTCGAAACTTTCATGCAACCACGATACGACGAGAAACATGGCAGTTTCAGGCTAATCTCAAACGTAGGCGTGAATTATTTAAATTTATTTTAAATTAGATTGTGATACAAAATAAACATTTATATCGGCTTTTCAAGCTTAATCATAAAACTAAAGTGATTGAATAAAAAATCAGTTCATACCAAGACAGACGCCAGATCTTTCGACATAAGTACTGGATAAGTGTTGGTTAAATGGGCCTACACGTCTGCAGCAATTAAACAAGAAGCATTTCCGAGGGAAGTAAGAACAGGAGTGGACATTAAATGCTGCAGACTTGTTTGATCCTTGGAAAAACACACTAATACCAAAGGTTATCATTGATCCGTAGCATAGGTAAATGGAGGCTGACTAATTGTTTACTTTTCTGAGAAAGGAACGCAAATTAAAGAGAGAGCGACTGAATCAAAGGTAGCCTGCTCTTTATTTACGTTTCAACTTAGTAATCGGTGTGTTTTGCCTAGGGCTTGTCCAATTGCAACGATATTTATTTACACGCGTGTTAAAATATACTGGTATTAACTACGAAGCATGGATTTATAGTGGTCTTATGAATTTATAAGGGCTTTATAAGTGGCAAGAGAATCTCGGTAAAAACACTGTCACACTGCAAGAAAGACCCATCAAAACACAGACAGGTATGCGAAGTGGGCATTTTTAAAATTAAATTTTGCTCATAAATAGAACAATGGTTAAATGTTTATTTTCAATTTATGTTTTATATAGGCAATAGCCGTTTCCTGTAAAGTTGCAATACAATGCCTACAAACAGCTTTTTTATTTGTTTCAGTGCATAAAAGGACATCATACACATCGTATATATACCAGATATTACACTTACACAATACATGGTTAAAACAATCTAATATTCTATATTAAGATTCAGAATTTCAATTTGCAAATAATCACACATTGTTTAAAATTTGCTATCACGCAAAACGAATATTGTAAACGTAAAATGCCAGTTTAGTTTAAAATGTCTGTTAAATTCAGTTTAAGATTCTCCTATATAGTTTGTACACATGTTGATAGTTCGATATGATAGGAGTTATTTTGTTTGTATTTAATATTCTTACACCAGCATGTACTTGGTGTTAAATGTCTCATTTTGGTGGGATATTTTTAAATGTACTGTAAAATCATTTTAAAATTTTATATGCTTATTTGTGAGAAAAAACCCATCAGCCATTGGGCTGTTGGAGCGCTCCAAAAGTAAGGTTTAAGCAACCAAGTCGTCATTTTTGCACTGTTTTTTTTCTGTTTTGTGTCATGTTTCTTTACTGTGTTTTCGTCACGTTTAAATGTACTTTGTAAGCGTTTGATAGAAAGTAGTTCGGTAAAAAAATATCTGGTAATTCGTAAAGAAAATTTTCTCCAATTAATGAAACTTCTTTTAACTTTTATTAATTATTATCTATTACCTGCTGCCTAGATGAATCCGTTCTTAGGAAGTAAATATATGGAGCTATGTCAAGTAAATAGAATAGCTAAACGACTAGCCTCGGTGATGGGTTAGAAGCCGGCATGCTCCCTCCGATCTCGTGTCCACGTCTTAACCACTTTTTCACTGACACAAATAACATAAACAAACACGTCTTTTTTTATCAAGAATCGGTACATGAATTGATAACATTAACAAAAACAACATTGTATGCCATGTTTTCTCAATCGTATCATTATCTGGTCATTGCCAGTATTTGGAAACATACATAGTAGTCCGGCTAAGCATTAGAAGCGTGAACAATTGTCGTTTACGACATTTGCTTTGTTTGCTTTAAGTAAAAATTATACAAAATTAACAAAGTATATTGAAAGTGAAAACTCGTTTGTCTCTGTTGTTTCATTTCTTAGCAAAGCAGAGCATTTTTATCGCAACTAAAAGATACAAGCAATTGTCCGCTTTAACTAAGACAATTAATCATTGTCGCCAATGGGTGTTTTTTAAATAATTAAATTAATTATAGTCATGTCAATATCACTTATATTAAATTATGCAAGCATTAACAAAATATTGATCAAATGTATTATACAAGTATAATTAGAAATAATGTTATCTTCTCCACATAATTCTTGTTCTTTTGGAGCCCGTGATTTCGTCTTTAGCAGTCCGTATCTTTAACTTTGATGGGGTATTTTAACACTGTTTTTATATGATAAAAACATTAAGGAAGTGGGAGGTTGGAGTGCTTCACAAACCAGGTTTAAGCTCTACAGTCGTTCTTTTTGAAGACTGACCGTTCCACGTAAGTGTTTATTTTCTTTCTGTGTGTAATGTCTCGTCTCTGTGTTTTTGTCATTTTTTTAAATTTATCCTGTATGCCTAGTGGTAGTTTAAATTTACCCTGTATGCCTAGTGGTAGTTCACATTTACTCTGTATGCCAAGTTGTAGTTAACATTTACCCTGTGTACCTAGTGGTAGTTCACATTTACTCTGTATGCCTAGTGGTAGTTCACATTTACTCTGTATGCCTAGTGGTAGTTCACATTTACTCTGTATGCCTAGTGGTAGTTCACATTTACCCTGTATGCCTAGTGGTAGTTCACATTTAATCTGTATGCCTAGTGGTAGTTCTCATTTACTCTGTATGCCTAGTGGTAGTTCACATTTACTCTGTATGCCAAGTGGTAGTTCACATTTACCCTGTATGCCTAGTGGTAGTTCACATTTACTCTGTATACCTAGTGGTAGTTCACATTTAACCTGTATGCCTAGTGGTAGTTCTCATTTACCATGTATGCCTAGTGGTAGTTCACATTTACTCAGTATGCCAAGTGGTAGTTCACATTTACTCTGTATGCCAAGTTGTAGTTAACATTTACCCTGTATACCTAGTAGTAGTTCACATTTAACCTGTATGCCTAGTGGTAGTTCTCATTTACTCTGTATGCCTAGTGGTAGTTGACATTTACTCTGTATGCCAAGTGGTAGTTCAAATTTACTCTGTATGCCAAGTGGTAGTTCACATTTACTCTGTATGCCTAGTGGTAGTTCACATTTACTCTTTATGCCTAGTGGTAGTTCACATTTACTCTGTATGCCTAGTGGTAGTTCACATTTACTCTGTATGCCAAGTGGTAGTTCACATTTACTCTGTATGCCAAGTGGTAGTTCACATTTACTCTGTATGCCTAGTGGTAGTTCACATTTACTCTTTATGCCTAGTGGTAGTTCACATTTACTCTGTATGCCTAGTGGTAGTTCACATTTAACCTATATGCCTAGTGGTAGTTCTCATTTACCATGTATGCCTAGTGGTAGTTCACATTTACTTAGTATGCCAAGTGGTAGTTCACATTTACTCTGTATGCCAAGTTGTAGTTAACATTTACCCTGTATACCTAGTGGTAGTTCACATTTAACCTGTATGCCTAGTGGTAGTTCTCATTTACTCTGTATGCCTAGTGGTAGTTGACATTTACTCTGTATGCCAAGTGGTAGTTCACATTTACTCTGTATGCCAAGTGGTAGTTCACATTTACTCTGTATGCCTAGTGGTAGTTCACATTTACTCTTTATGCCTAGTGGTAGTTCACATTTACTCTGTATGCCTAGTGGTAGTTCACATTTACTCTGTATGCCAAGTGGTAGTTCACATTTACTCTGTATGCCAAGTGGTAGTTCACATTTACTCTGTATGCCTAGTGGTAGTTCACATTTACTCTTTATGCCTAGTGGTAGTTCACATTTACTCTGTATGCCTAGTGGTAGTTCACATTTACTCTGTATGCCAAGTGGTAGTTCACATTTACTCTGTATGCCTAGTGGTAGTTCACATTTACCCTGTATGTCTAGTGGTAGTTCACATTTACCCTGTATGCCTAGTGGTAGTTCACATTTACTCTGTATGCCTAGTGGTAGTTCACATTTACTCTGTATGTCTAGTGGTAGTTGACATTTACTCTGCATGCCTAGTGGTAGTTCACATTTACTCTGTATACCTAGTGGTAGTTCACATTTACTCTGTATGCCAATTGATAGTTAACATTTACTCCGTATGCCTAGTGGTAGTTCACATTTACTCTGTATGCCAATTGATAGTTCACATTTACTCTTTATGCCTAGTGGTAGTTCACATTTACTCCGTATGCCTAGTGGTAGTTCACATATACTCCGTATGCCTAGTGGTAGTTCACATTTACCCTGTATGTCAAGTGGTAGTTCACACTTGCCCTGTATGTCTAGTGGTAGTTTACATTTACTCTGTATGCCTAATGGTAGTTCACATTTACTCCGTATGCCTAGTGGTAGTTCACATTTACTCTGTATGTCTAGTGGTAGTTCACATTTACCCTGTATGTCTAGTGGTAGTTCACATTTACTCTGTATGCCTAGTGGTAGTTCACATTTACTCTGTATGCCTAGTGGTAGTTTACATATACTCCGTATGCCTAGTGGTAGTTCACATTTACTCTGTATGCCAAGTGGTAGTTCACACTTGCCCTGTATGTCTAGTGGTAGTTTACATTTACTCTGTATGCCTAATGGTAGTTCACATTTACTCTGTATGCCTAGTGCTAGTTCACATTTACTCTGTATGCCTAGTGGTAGTTCACATTTACCCTGTATATCTAGTGGTAGTTCACATTTACTCTGTATGCCTAGTGGTAGTTCACATTTACTCTGTATGTCTAGTGGTAGTTCACATTTACTCTGTATGCCTAGTGGTAGTTCACATTTACTCTGTATGCCTAGTGGTAGTTCACATTTACTCTTTATGCCTAGTGGTAGTTCACATTTACTGTGTATGTCTAGTGGTAGTTCAAATTTGCTCTGTATGCCTAGTGGTAGTTCACATTTACCCTGTATGCCTAGTGGTAGTTCACATTTGCTCTGTATGCCTAGTGGTAGTTCACATTTACCCTGTATGCCTAGTGGTAGTTCACATTTACTCTGTATGTCTAGTGGTAGTTCACATTTGCTCTGTATGCCTAGTGGTAGTTCACATTTACCCTGTATGCCTAGTGGTAGTTCACATTTGCTCTGTATGCCTAGTGGTAGTTCACATTTACCCTGTATGCCTAGTGGTAGTTCACATTTACTCTTTATGCCTAGTGGTAGTTCACATTTACTCTGTATGTCTAGTGGTAGTTCACATTTGCTCTGTATGCCTAGTGGTAGTTCACATTTACCCTGTATGCCTAGTGGTAGTTCACATTTACTCTGTATGCCAAGTTGTAGTTCACATTTACTCTGTATGCCTAGTGGTAGTTCACATTTACTCCGTATGCCTAGTGGTAGTTCACATATACTCCGTATGCCTAGTGGTAGTTCACATTTACTCTGTATGCCAAGTTGTAGTTCACATTTACTCTGTATGCCTAGTGGTAGTTCACATTTACTCCGTATGCCTAGTGGTAGTTCACATATACTCCGTATGCCTAGTGGTAGTTCACATTTACCCTGTATGCCAAGTGGTAGTTCACATTTACCCTGTATGCCTAGTGGTAGTTCACATTTACCCTGTATGCCTAGTGGTAGTTTACATTTACTCTGTATGCCTAGTGGTAGTTCACATTTACTCTGTATACCTAGTGGTAGTTTACATTTACTCCGTATGCCTAGTGGTAGTTCACATTTACTCTGTATGTCAAGTGGTAGTTCACATTTACCATGTATGCCTAGTGGTAGTTCACATTTACTCTGTATGCCTAGTGGTAGTTCACATTTACCCTGTATGCCTAGTGGTAGTTTACATTTACTCTGTATGCCAAGTGGTATCTCACATTTACCCTGTATTCCTAGTGGTAGTTTACATTTACTCTGTATGCCTAGTGGTAGTTCACATATACTCCGTATGCCTAGTGGTAGTTCACATTTACTCTGTATGCCTAGTGGTAGTTTACATATACTCCGTATGCCTAGTGGTAGTTCACATTTACCCTGTATGCCTAGTGGTAGTTCACATTTACCCTGTATGCCTAGTGGTAGTTTACATTTACTCTGTATGACAAGTGGAAGCTCACATTTACCCTGTATACCTAGTGGTAGTTCACATTTACTCTGTATGCCTAGTGGTAGTTTACATATACTCCGTATGCCTAGTGGTAGTTCACATATACTCCGTATGCCTAGTGGTAGTTCACATTTACTCTGTATGCCTAGTGGTAGTTTACATATACTCCGTATGCCTAGTGGTAGTTCACATTTACTCTGTATGCCTAGTGGTAGTTCACATATACTCCGTATGCCTAGTGGTAGTTCACATTTACTCTGTATGCCTAGTGGTAGTTTACATATACTCCGTATGCCTAGTGGTAGTTCACATTTACCCTGTATGCCTAGTGGTAGTTTACATTTACTCTGTATGCCTAGTGGTAGTTCACATTTACTCTGTATGCCTAGTGGTAGTTCACATTTACTCTGTATGCCTAGTGGTAGTTCACATTTACTCTGTATGTCAAGTGGTAGTTGACATTTACTCTGTATGCCTAGTGGTAGTTTACATTTACTCTGTATGTCTAGTGGTAGTTGACATTTACTCTGTATGCCTAGTGGTAGTTCACATTTACTCTGTATGTCTAGTGGTAGTTTACATTTACTCTGTATGCCTAGTGGTAGTTCACATTTACTCTGTATGTCTAGTGGTAGTTTACATTTACTCTGTATGCCTAGTGGTAGTTTACATTTACTCTGTATGCCTAGTGGTAGTTTACATTTACTCTGTATGCCTAGTGGTAGTTTACATTTACTCTGTATGTCTAGTGGTAGTTTTCATTTACTCTGTATGCCTAGTGGTAGTTTACATTTACTCTGTATGCCTAGTGGTAGTTTACATTTACTCTGTATGTCTAGTGGTAGTTCACATTTACTCTGTATGCCTAGTGGTAGTTCACATTTACTTTGTATGTCTAGTGGTAGTTCACACTTGCCTTGTATGTCTCGTGGTAGTTCACATTTACCATGTATGCCAAGTGGTAGTTCACAATTACTCTGTATGCCTAGTGGTAGTTCACATTTACTCTGTATGCCTAGTGGTAGTTTACATATACTCCGTATGCCTAGTGGAAGTTCACATTTACCCTGTATGTCTAGTGGTAGTTCACATTTACCATGTATGCCTAGTGGTAGTTCACATTTACTCTGTATGCCTAGTGGTAGTTCACATTTACCCTGTATGCCTAGTGGTAGTTTACATTTACTCTGTATGCCAAGTGGTAGCTCACATTTACCCTGTATTCTTAGTGGTAGTTTACATTTACTCTGTATGCCTAGTGGTAGTTCACATATACTCCGTATGCCTAGTGGTAGTTCACATTTACTCTGTATGCCTAGTGGTAGTTTACATATACTCCGTATGCCTAGTGGTAGTTCACATTTACCCTGTATGCCTAGTGGTAGTTCACATTTACCCTGTATGCCTAGTGGTAGTTTACATTTACTCTGTATGACAAGTGGAAGCTCACATTTACCCTGTATACCTAGTGGTAGTTCACATTTACTCTGTATGCCTAGTGGTAGTTCACATATACTCCGTATGCCTAGTGGTAGTTCACATTTACTCTGTATGCCTAGTGGTAGTTTACATATACTCCGTATGCCTAGTGGTAGTTCACATTTACCCTGTATGCCTAGTGGTAGTTTACATTTACTCTGTATGCCTAGTGGTAGTTCACATTTACTCTGTATGCCTAGTGGTAGTTCACATTTACTCTGTATGCCTAGTGGAAGTTCACATTTACTCTGTATGTCTAGTGGTAGTTGACATTTACTCTGTATGCCTAGTGGTAGTTTACATTTACTCTGTATGTCTAGTGGTAGTTGACATTTACTCTGTATGCCTAGTGGTAGTTCACATTTACTCTGTATGTCTAGTGGTAGTTTACATTTACTCTGTATGCCTAGTGGTAGTTCACATTTACTCTGTATGTCTAGTGGTAGTTTACATTTACTCTGTATGCCTAGTGGTAGTTTACATTTACTCTGTATGCCTAGTGGTAGTTTACATTTACTCTGTATGCCTAGTGGTAGTTTACATTTACTCTGTATGTCTAGTGGTAGTTTTCATTTACTCTGTATGCCTAGTGGTAGTTTACATTTACTCTGTATGCCTAGTGGTAGTTTACATTTACTCTGTATGTCTAGTGGTAGTTCACATTTACTCTGTATGCCTAGTGGTAGTTCACATTTACTTTGTATGTCTAGTGGTAGTTCACACTTGCCTTGTATGTCTCGTGGTAGTTCACATTTACCATGTATGCCAAGTGGTAGTTCACAATTACTCTGTATGCCTAGTGGTAGTTCACATTTACTCTGTATGCCTAGTGGTAGTTTACATATACTCCGTATGCCTAGTGGTAGTTCACATTTACCCTGTATGTCTAGTGGTAGTTCACATTTACTCTGTATGTCTAGTGATAGTTCACATTTACTCTGTATGCCTAGTGGTAGTTTACATTTACTCTGTATGCCTAGTGGTAGTTCACATTTACTCTGTATGCCAAGTGGTAGTTCACATTTACTCTGTATGCCTAGTGGTAGTTCACATTTACCCTGTATGTCTAGTGGTAGTTCACATTTACCCTGTATGCCTAGTGGTAGTTCACATTTACTCTGTATGCCTAGTGGTAGTTCACATTTACTCTGTATGCCTAGTGGTAGTTCACATTTACTCTGTATGTCTAGTGGTAGTTGACATTTACTCTGTATGCCTAGTGGTAGTTCACATTTACTCTGTATACCTAGTGGTAGTTCACATTTACTCTGTATGCCAATTGATAGTTAACATTTACTCTTTATGCCTAGTGGTAGTTCACATTTACTCCGTATGCCTAGTGGTAGTTCACATATACTCCGTATGCCTAGTGGTAGTTCACATTTACCCTGTATGTCAAGTGGTAGTTCACACTTGCCCTGTATGTCTAGTGGTAGTTTACATTTACTCTGTATGCCTAATGGTAGTTCACATTTACTCCGTATGCCTAGTGGTAGTTCACATTTACTCTGTATGTCTAGTGGTAGTTCACATTTACCCTGTATGTCTAGTGGTAGTTCACATTTACTCTGTATGCCTAGTGGTAGTTCACATTTACTCTGTATGCCTAGTGGTAGTTTACATATACTCCGTATGCCTAGTGGTAGTTCACATTTACTCTGTATGCCAAGTGGTAGTTCACACTTGCCCTGTATGTCTAGTGGTAGTTTACATTTACTCTGTATGCCTAATGGTAGTTCACATTTACTCTGTATGCCTAGTGCTAGTTCACATTTACTCTGTATGCCTAGTGGTAGTTCACATTTACCCTGTATATCTAGTGGTAGTTCACATTTACTCTGTATGCCTAGTGGTAGTTCACATTTACTCTGTATGTCTAGTGGTAGTTCACATTTACTCTGTATGCCTAGTGGTAGTTCACATTTACTCTGTATGCCTAGTGGTAGTTCACATTTACTCTTTATGCCTCGTGGTAGTTCACATTTACTGTGTATGTCTA
This sequence comes from Sinonovacula constricta, assembly GCA_007844125.1. NCBI lineage: Eukaryota > Metazoa > Mollusca > Bivalvia > Cardiida > Solecurtidae > Sinonovacula > Sinonovacula constricta. Next base: position 37,743,530 of record CM017569.1, read on the forward strand.
GTGGTAGTTCAAATTTGCTCTGTATGCCTAGTGGTAGTTCACATTTACCCTGTATGCCTAGTGGTAGTTCACATTTGCTCTGTATGCCTAGTGGTAGTTCACATTTACCCTGTATGCCTAGTGGTAGTTCACATTTACTCTGTATGTCTAGTGGTAGTTCACATTTGCTCTGTATGCCTAGTGGTAGTTCACATTTACCCTGTATGCCTAGTGGTAGTTCACATTTGCTCTGTATGCCTAGTGGTAGTTCACATTTACCCTGTATGCCTAGTGGTAGTTCACATTTACTCTTTATGCCTAGTGGTAGTTCACATTTACTCTGTATGTCTAGTGGTAGTTCACATTTGCTCTGTATGCCTAGTGGTAGTTCACATTTACCCTGTATGCCTAGTGGTAGTTCACATTTACTCTGTATGCCAAGTTGTAGTTCACATTTACTCTGTATGCCTAGTGGTAGTTCACATTTACTCCGTATGCCTAGTGGTAGTTCACATATACTCCGTATGCCTAGTGGTAGTTCACATTTACTCTGTATGCCAAGTTGTAGTTCACATTTACTCTGTATGCCTAGTGGTAGTTCACATTTACTCCGTATGCCTAGTGGTAGTTCACATATACTCCGTATGCCTAGTGGTAGTTCACATTTACCCTGTATGCCTAGTGGTAGTTCACATTTACCCTGTATGCCTAGTGGTAGTTCACATTTACCCTGTATGCCTAGTGGTAGTTTACATTTACTCTGTATGCCTAGTGGTAGTTCACATTTACTCTGTATACCTAGTGGTAGTTTACATTTACTCCGTATGCCTAGTGGTAGTTCACATTTACTCTGTATGTCAAGTGGTAGTTCACATTTACCATGTATGCCTAGTGGTAGTTCACATTTACTCTGTATGCCTAGTGGTAGTTCACATTTACCCTGTATGCCTAGTGGTAGTTTACATTTACTCTGTATGCCAAGTGGTAGCTCACATTTACCCTGTATTCCTAGTGGTAGTTTACATTTACTCTGTATGCCTAGTGGTAGTTCACATATACTCCGTATGCCTAGTGGTAGTTCACATTTACTCTGTATGCCTAGTGGTAGTTTACATATACTCCGTATGCCTAGTGGTAGTTCACATTTACCCTGTATGCCTAGTGGTAGTTCACATTTACCCTGTATGCCTAGTGGTAGTTTACATTTACTCTGTATGACAAGTGGAAGCTCACATTTACCCTGTATACCTAGTGGTAGTTCACATTTACTCTGTATGCCTAGTGGTAGTTTACATATACTCCGTATGCCTAGTGGTAGTTCACATATACTCCGTATGCCTAGTGGTAGTTCACATTTACTCTGTATGCCTAGTGGTAGTTTACATATACTCCGTATGCCTAGTGGTAGTTCACATTTACTCTGTATGCCTAGTGGTAGTTCACATATACTCCGTATGCCTAGTGGTAGTTCACATTTACTCTGTATGCCTAGTGGTAGTTTACATATACTCCGTATGCCTAGTGGTAGTTCACATTTACCCTGTATGCCTAGTGGTAGTTTACATTTACTCTGTATGCCTAGTGGTAGTTCACATTTACTCTGTATGCCTAGTGGTAGTTCACATTTACTCTGTATGCCTAGTGGTAGTTCACATTTACTCTGTATGTCTAGTGGTAGTTGACATTTACTCTGTATGCCTAGTGGTAGTTTACATTTACTCTGTATGTCTAGTGGTAGTTGACATTTACTATGTATGCCTAGTGGTAGTTCACATTTACTCTGTATGTCTAGTGGTAGTTTGCATTTACTCTGTATGCCTAGTGGTAGTTCACATTTACTCTGTATGTCTAGTGGTAGTTTACATTTACTCTGTATGCCTAGTGGTAGTTTACATTTACTCTGTATGCCTAGTGGTAGTTTACATTTACTCTGTATGCCTAGTGGTAGTTTACATTTACTCTGTATGTCTAGTGGTAGTTTTCATTTACTCTGTATGCCTAGTGGTAGTTTACATTTACTCTGTATGCCTAGTGGTAGTTTACATTTACTCTGTATGTCTAGTGGTAGTTCACATTTACTCTGTATGCCTAGTGGTAGTTCACATTTACTTTGTATGTCTAGTGGTAGTTCACACTTGCCTTGTATGTCTCGTGGTAGTTCACATTTACCATGTATGCCAAGTGGTAGTTCACAATTACTCTGTATGCCTAGTGGTAGTTCACATTTACTCTGTATGCCTAGTGGTAGTTTACATATACTCCGTATGCCTAGTGGTAGTTCACATTTACCCTGTATGTCTAGTGGTAGTTCACATTTACCATGTATGCCTAGTGGTAGTTCACATTTACTCTGTATGCCTAGTGGTAGTTCACATTTACCCTGTATGCCTAGTGGTAGTTTACATTTACTCTGTATGCCAAGTGGTAGCTCACATTTACCCTGTATTCCTAGTGGTAGTTTACATTTACTCTGTATGCCTAGTGGTAGTTCACATATACTCCGTATGCCTAGTAGTAGTTCACATTTACTCTGTATGCCTAGTGGTAGTTTACATTTACTCTGTATGCCTAGTGGTAGTTCACATATACTCCGTATGCCTAGTGGTAGTTCACATTTACTCTGTATGCCTAGTGGTAGTTCACATATACTCCGTATGCCTAGTGGTAGTTCACATTTACTCCGTATGCCTAGTGGTAGTTTACATATACTCCGTATGCCTAGTGGTAGTTCACATTTACCCTGTATGCCTAGTGGTAGTTCACATTTACCCTGTATGCCTAGTGGTAGTTTACATTTACTCTGTATGACAAGTGGAAGCTCACATTTACCCTGTATACCTAGTGGTAGTTCACATTTACTCTGTATGCCTAGTGGTAGTTCACATATACTCCGTATGCCTAGTGGTAGTTCACATTTACTCTGTATGCCTAGTGGTAGTTTACATATACTCCGTATGCCTAGTGGTAGTTCACATTTACCCTGTATGCCTAGTGGTAGTTTACATTTACTCTGTATGCCTAGTGGTAGTTCACATTTACTCTGTATGTCTAGTGGTAGTTCACACTTGCCTTGTATGTCTCGTGGTAGTTCACATTTACCATGTATGCCAAGTGGTAGTTCACATTTACTCTGTAGGCCTAGTGGTAGTTTACATTTACTGTGTATGCCTAGTGGTAGTTCACATTTACTATGTATGCCTAGTGGTAGTTCACATTTACTATGTATGCCTAGTGGTAGTTTACATTTACTCTGTATGACTAGTGGTAGTTCACATTTACTCTGTTTGCCTAGTGGTAGTTCACATTTACTATGTATGCCTAGTGGTAGTTCACATTTACTATGTATGCCTAGTGGTAGTTCACATTTACTATGTATGCCTAGTGGTAGTTCACATTTACTCTGTATGCCTAGTGGTAGTTAACATTTACTCTGTATACCTAGTGATAGTTCACATTTACTCTGTATACCTAGTGATAGTTCAGATTTGCTCTGTATGTCTAGTGGTAGTTCACATTTACTCTTTATGCCTAGTGGTCGTTCACATTTACTCTGTATGCCTAGTGGTAGTTCACATTTACCCTGTATGCCTAGTGGTAGTTGACATTTACCCCGTATGCTTAGTGGTAGTTTACATTTACCCTGTATGTCTAGTGGTAGTTCACATTTACCCTGTATGCCTAGTGGTAGTTCACATTTACCCTGTTGCTTAGTGGTAGTTCACATCTACCCTGTATGCCTAGTGGTAGTTCACATTTACCCTGTATGCCTAGTGGTAGCTCACATTTACTCTGTATGCCAAGTTGTAGTTAACATTTACCCTGTATGCCTAGTGGTAGTTCACATTTACCCTGTATGCCTAGTGGTAGTTCACATTTACTCTGTATGCCAAGTTGTAGTTAACATTTACCCTGTGTACCTAGTGGTAGTTCACATTTACTCTGTATGCCTAGTGGTAGTTCACATTTACCCTGTATGCCTAGTGGTAGTTCACATTTACTCTGTATGCCTAGTGGTAGTTCACATTTACCCTGTATGCCTAGTGGTAGTTCACATTTAATCTGTATGCCTAGTGGTAGTTCTCATTTACTCTGTATGCCTAGTGGTAGTTCACATTTACTCTGTATGCCAAGTGGTAGTTCACATTTACCCTGTATGCCTAGTGGTAGTTCACATTTACTCTGTATACCTAGTGGTAGTTCACATTTAACCTGTATGCCTAGTGGTAGTTCTCATTTACCATGTATGCCTAGTGGTAGTTCACATTTACTCTGTATGCCAAGTGGTAGTTCACATTTACTCTGTATGCCAAGTTGTAGTTAACATTTACCCTGTATACCTAGTGGTAGTTCACATTTAACCTGTATGCCTAGTGGTAGTTCACATTTACTCTGTATGTCAAGTGGTAGTTCACATTTACCATGTATGCCTAGTGGTAGTTCACATTTACTCTGTATGCCTAGTGGTAGTTCACATTTACCCTGTATGCCTAGTGGTAGTTTACATTTACTCTGTATGCCAAGTGGTAGCTCACATTTACCCTGTATTCCTAGTGGTAGTTTACATTTACTCTGTATGCCTAGTGGTAGTTCACATATACTCCGTATGCCTAGTGGTAGTTCACATTTACTCTGTATGCCTAGTGGTAGTTTACATATACTCCGTATGCCTAGTGGTAGTTCACATTTACCCTGTATGCCTAGTGGTAGTTCACATTTACCCTGTATGCCTAGTGGTAGTTTACATTTACTCTGTATGACAAGTGGAAGCTCACATTTACCCTGTATACCTAGTGGTAGTTCACATTTACTCTGTATGCCTAGTGGTAGTTTACATATACTCCGTATGCCTAGTGGTAGTTCACATATACTCCGTATGCCTAGTGGTAGTTCACATTTACTCTGTATGCCTAGTGGTAGTTTACATATACTCCGTATGCCTAGTGGTAGTTCACATTTACTCTGTATGCCTAGTGGTAGTTCACATATACTCCGTATGCCTAGTGGTAGTTCACATTTACTCTGTATGCCTAGTGGTAGTTTACATATACTCCGTATGCCTAGTGGTAGTTCACATTTACCCTGTATGCCTAGTGGTAGTTTACATTTACTCTGTATGCCTAGTGGTAGTTCACATTTACTCTGTATGCCTAGTGGTAGTTCACATTTACTCTGTATGCCTAGTGGTAGTTCACATTTACTCTGTATGTCTAGTGGTAGTTGACATTTACTCTGTATGCCTAGTGGTAGTTTACATTTACTCTGTATGTCTAGTGGTAGTTGACATTTACTATGTATGCCTAGTGGTAGTTCACATTTACTCTGTATGTCTAGTGGTAGTTTGCATTTACTCTGTATGCCTAGTGGTAGTTCACATTTACTCTGTATGTCTAGTGGTAGTTTACATTTACTCTGTATGCCTAGTGGTAGTTTACATTTACTCTGTATGCCTAGTGGTAGTTTACATTTACTCTGTATGCCTAGTGGTAGTTTACATTTACTCTGTATGTCTAGTGGTAGTTTTCATTTACTCTGTATGCCTAGTGGTAGTTTACATTTACTCTGTATGCCTAGTGGTAGTTTACATTTACTCTGTATGTCTAGTGGTAGTTCACATTTACTCTGTATGCCTAGTGGTAGTTCACATTTACTTTGTATGTCTAGTGGTAGTTCACACTTGCCTTGTATGTCTCGTGGTAGTTCACATTTACCATGTATGCCAAGTGGTAGTTCACAATTACTCTGTATGCCTAGTGGTAGTTCACATTTACTCTGTATGCCTAGTGGTAGTTTACATATACTCCGTATGCCTAGTGGTAGTTCACATTTACCCTGTATGTCTAGTGGTAGTTCACATTTACCATGTATGCCTAGTGGTAGTTTACATTTACTCTGTATGCCTAGTGGTAGTTCACATTTACTCTGTATGTCTAGTGGTAGTTCACACTTGCCTTGTATGTCTCGTGGTAGTTCACATTTACCATGTATGCCAAGTGGTAGTTCACATTTACTCTGTAGGCCTAGTGGTAGTTTACATTTACTGTGTATGCCTAGTGGTAGTTCACATTTACTATGTATGCCTAGTGGTAGTTCACATTTACTATGTATGCCTAGTGGTAGTTTACATTTACTCTGTATGACTAGTGGTAGTTCACATTTACTCTGTTTGCCTAGTGGTAGTTCACATTTACTATGTATGCCTAGTGGTAGTTCACATTTACTATGTATGCCTAGTGGTAGTTCACATTTACTATGTATGCCTAGTGGTAGTTCACATTTACTCTGTATGCCTAGTGGTAGTTAACATTTACTCTGTATACCTAGTGATAGTTCACATTTACTCTGTATACCTAGTGATAGTTCAGATTTGCTCTGTATGTCTAGTGGTAGTTCACATTTACTCTTTATGCCTAGTGGTCGTTCACATTTACTCTGTATGCCTAGTGGTAGTTCACATTTACCCTGTATGCCTAGTGGTAGTTGACATTTACCCCGTATGCTTAGTGGTAGTTTACATTTACCCTGTATGTCTAGTGGTAGTTCACATTTACCCTGTATGCCTAGTGGTAGTTCACATTTACCCTGTTGCTTAGTGGTAGTTCACATCTACCCTGTATGCCTAGTGGTAGTTCACATTTACCCTGTATGCCTAGTGGTAGCTCACATTTACTCTGTATGCCAAGTTGTAGTTAACATTTACCCTGTATGCCTAGTGGTAGTTCACATTTACCCTGTATGCCTAGTGGTAGTTCACATTTACTCTGTATGCCAAGTTGTAGTTAACATTTACCCTGTGTACCTAGTGGTAGTTCACATTTACTCTGTATGCCTAGTGGTAGTTCACATTTACCCTGTATGCCTAGTGGTAGTTCACATTTACTCTGTATGCCTAGTGGTAGTTCACATTTACCCTGTATGCCTAGTGGTAGTTCACATTTAATCTGTATGCCTAGTGGTAGTTCTCATTTACTCTGTATGCCTAGTGGTAGTTCACATTTACTCTGTATGCCAAGTGGTAGTTCACATTTACCCTGTATGCCTAGTGGTAGTTCACATTTACTCTGTATACCTAGTGGTAGTTCACATTTAACCTGTATGCCTAGTGGTAGTTCTCATTTACCATGTATGCCTAGTGGTAGTTCACATTTACTCTGTATGCCAAGTGGTAGTTCACATTTACTCTGTATGCCAAGTTGTAGTTAACATTTACCCTGTATACCTAGTGGTAGTTCACATTTAACCTGTATGCCTAGTGGTAGTTCACATTTACTCTGTATGTCAAGTGGTAGTTCACATTTACCATGTATGCCTAGTGGTAGTTCACATTTACTCTGTATGCCTAGTGGTAGTTCACATTTACCCTGTATGCCTAGTGGTAGTTTACATTTACTCTGTATGCCAAGTGGTAGCTCACATTTACCCTGTATTCCTAGTGGTAGTTTACATTTACTCTGTATGCCTAGTGGTAGTTCACATATACTCCGTATGCCTAGTGGTAGTTCACATTTACTCTGTATACCTAGTGGTAGTTTACATTTACTCTCGTATGCCTCGTGGTAGTTCACATTTACGTCGTATGCCTAGTGGTAGTTTCACATTTACCCTCGTATGTCCTAGTGGTAGTTCACATTTACCTCTGTATTGTCCTAGTGGTAGTTCACATTTACTTCTGTATGTCCTAGTGGTATTTCACATTTACTCTGTATGTCCTAGTGTATTTACATATTTACTCTGTATGCCTCGTGGTAGTTTCACATTTACCTCTGCAGCCTAGTGGTAGTTTCACCACTTTACTTCTGTATTGCCTCGTGGTAGTTCACATTACCTCTGTATGCCTAGTGTAGTTACATATTACCCTGTATGCCTAGTGGTAGTTCACATTTACCCTGTATGCCTAGTGGTAGTTCACATTTACTCTGTATGCCTATTGGTAGTTCACATTTACTCTGTATGCCTAGTGGTAGTTTACATATACTCGTATGCCTAGTGGTAGTTCACATTTACCCTGTACTGCCTAGTGGTAGTTTACATTTACTCTGTATGCCTAGTGGTAGTTCACATTTACTCTGTATGCCTAGTGGTAGTTCACATTTACTCTGTATGCCTAGTGGTAGTTCACATTTACTCTGTATGTCTAGTGGTAGTTCACATTTACTCTGTATGCCTAGTGGTAGTTTACATTTACTCTGTATGTCTAGTGGTAGTAGTTGACATTTACTATGTATGCCTAGTGGTAGTTTCACATTTACTCTGTATGTCTAGTGGTAGTTTGCATTTACTCTGTATGCCTAGTGGTAGTTCACATTTACTCTGTATGTCTAGTGGTAGTTTACATTTACTCTGTATGCCTAGTGGTAGTTTACATTTACTCTGTATGCCTAGTGGTAGTTTACATTTACTCTGTATGCCTAGTGGTAGTTTACATTTACTCTGTATGTCTAGTGGTAGTTTACATTTACTCTGTATGCCTAGTGGTAGTTTACATTTACTCTGTATGCCTAGTGGTAGTTTACATTTACTCTGTATGTCTAGTGGTAGTTTTCATTTACTCTGTATGCCTAGTGGTAGTTTACATTTACTTGTATGCCTAGTGGTAGTTTCATTTACTCTGTATGTCTAGTGGTAGTTCACATTTACTGTATGCCAGTGGTAGTTCACATTTACTGTATGCCTAGTGGTAGTTCACATTTACTCTGTATTCCTAGTGTAGTTTTACAATACTCCGTATGCCTAGTGGTAGTTCACATTTACCTGTATGCCTAGTGGTAGTTCACATTTACTGTATGCCTAGTGGTAGTTCACATTTACTCTGTATGCCTAGTGGTAGTTCACATTTACCCTGTATGCCTAGTGGTAGTTTACATTTACTCTGTATGCCAGTGGTAGTCACATTTACCCTGTATTCCTAGTGGTAGTTTACATTTACTCTGTATGCCTAGTGGTAGTTCACATATACTCCGTATGCCTAGTGGTAGTTCACATTTACTCTGTATGCCTAGTGGTAGTTTACATTTACTCTGTATGCCTAGTGGTAGTTCACATACTCCGTATGCCTAGTGGTAGTTCACATTTACTCTGTATGCCTAGTGGTAGTTCACATATACTCCGTATGCCTAGTGGTAGTTCACATTTACTCCGTATGCCTAGTGGTAGTTTACATATACTCCGTATGCCTAGTGGTAGTTCACATTTACCCTGTATGCCTAGTGGTAGTTCACATTTACCCTGTATGCCTAGTGGTAGTTTACATTTACTCTGTATGACAAGTGGAAGCTCACATTTACCCTGTATACCTAGTGGTAGTTCACATTTACTCTGTATGCCTAGTGGTAGTTCACATATACTCCGTATGCCTAGTGGTAGTTCACATTTACTCTGTATGCCTAGTGGTAGTTTACATATACTCCGTATGCCTAGTGGTAGTTCACATTTACCCTGTATGCCTAGTGGTAGTTTACATTTACTCTGTATGCCTAGTGGTAGTTCACATTTACTCTGTATGTCTAGTGGTAGTTCACACTTGCCTTGTATGTCTCGTGGTAGTTCACATTTACCATGTATGCCAAGTGGTAGTTCACATTTACTCTGTAGGCCTAGTGGTAGTTTACATTTACTGTGTATGCCTAGTGGTAGTTCACATTTACTATGTATGCCTAGTGGTAGTTCACATTTACTATGTATGCCTAGTGGTAGTTTACATTTACTCTGTATGACTAGTGGTAGTTCACATTTACTCTGTTTGCCTAGTGGTAGTTCACATTTACTATGTATGCCTAGTGGTAGTTCACATTTACTATGTATGCCTAGTGGTAGTTCACATTTACTATGTATGCCTAGTGGTAGTTCACATTTACTCTGTATGCCTAGTGGTAGTTAACATTTACTCTGTATACCTAGTGATAGTTCACATTTACTCTGTATACCTAGTGATAGTTCAGATTTGCTCTGTATGTCTAGTGGTAGTTCACATTTACTCTTTATGCCTAGTGGTCGTTCACATTTACTCTGTATGCCTAGTGGTAGTTCACATTTACCCTGTATGCCTAGTGGTAGTTGACATTTACCCCGTATGCTTAGTGGTAGTTTACATTTACCCTGTATGTCTAGTGGTAGTTCACATTTACCCTGTATGCCTAGTGGTAGTTCACATTTACCCTGTTGCTTAGTGGTAGTTCACATCTACCCTGTATGCCTAGTGGTAGTTCACATTTACCCTGTATGCCTAGTGGTAGCTCACATTTACTCTGTATGCCAAGTTGTAGTTAACATTTACCCTGTATGCCTAGTGGTAGTTCACATTTACCCTGTATGCCTAGTGGTAGTTCACATTTACTCTGTATGCCAAGTTGTAGTTAACATTTACCCTGTGTACCTAGTGGTAGTTCACATTTACTCTGTATGCCTAGTGGTAGTTCACATTTACCCTGTATGCCTAGTGGTAGTTCACATTTACTCTGTATGCCTAGTGGTAGTTCACATTTACCCTGTATGCCTAGTGGTAGTTCACATTTAATCTGTATGCCTAGTGGTAGTTCTCATTTACTCTGTATGCCTAGTGGTAGTTCACATTTACTCTGTATGCCAAGTGGTAGTTCACATTTACCCTGTATGCCTAGTGGTAGTTCACATTTACTCTGTATACCTAGTGGTAGTTCACATTTAACCTGTATGCCTAGTGGTAGTTCTCATTTACCATGTATGCCTAGTGGTAGTTCACATTTACTCAGTATGCCAAGTGGTAGTTCACATTTACTCTGTATGCCAAGTTGTAGTTAACATTTACCCTGTATACCTAGTGGTAGTTCACATTTAACCTGTATGCCTAGTGGTAGTTCACATTTAATCTGTATGCCTAGTGGTAGTTCTCATTTACTCTGTATGCCAAGTGGTAGTTCACATTTACTCTGTATGCCAAGTGGTAGTTCACATTTACTCTGTATGCCTAGTGGTAGTTCACATTTACTCTTTATGCCTAGTGGTAGTTCACATTTACTCTGTATGCCTAGTGGTAGTTCACATTTACTCTGTATGCCAAGTGGTAGTTCACATTTACTCTGTATGCCAAGTGGTAGCTCACATTTACTCTGCATGCCAAGTTGTAGTTCACATTTACCCTGTATGCCTAGTGGTAGTTCACATTTACCCTGTATACCTAGTGGTAGTTCACATTTACCCTGTATACCTAGTGGTAGTTCACATTTACTCCGTATGCCTAGTGGTAGTTCACATTTGCCATGTATGTCTAGTGGCAGTTCACATTTACCCTGTATGTCTAGTGGTAGTTCACATTTAACCTGTATGCCTAGTGGTAGTTCTCATTTACCCTGTATGCCTAGTGGTAGTTCACATTTACTCTCTATGCCTAGTGGTAGTTCACATTTACCCTGTATGTCTAGTGGTAGTTCACATTTACTCTGTATGCCTAGTGGTAGTTCACATTTACCCTGTATGCCTAGTGGTAGTTCACATTTAAATATTTGTGCTTATTCTCATAGGATCTTTTTTATTTTTCTTAACTCACAGCTTTTATGTTAGGATTTTGACTGACTTCCTCCAACGATAACCCGCTCATTTAATGTCTAGCCGTAATAAAGAAAGAAAAAGACTTAAAGAAGGGTAAATAAATAAATGTTAAAAAAAATAAAAATAAGTAAATAAATTAAGATATAAATAAATAAATTCTTTTAAATTGAATATCACATGCTTTAAAGGTTGGTAAAATAGACTTAATCAACTAGAAGTATCTCTTAAAGGGTATAAAAACAAAGCTTTATTAAATCATCTTAAAATATTTAAAATTATAAACTAATACATTCAAGATGAGAGGTTTTGATCAGATATACATCCTCCACTTACAACACTTTAACACAATGAATAGAGTAACGCTCATATCAATCTAACAGTCAAACAGTAAATAAAATATTAAGATTAAAAATAGATTAATTTGATTCTAACTACCTTAAGCAGCAAGTCTAATTGTTTTAAATTGAAAACTGATTTAGATATTTTGTTCAATAATGAGGATTCTTCCAAATATTCTGAACTTACTTCAGTACATTTTTTTAAGATCCCAAAATCACAGATAAACAGAATGCATATCTTATCAGATCAGATCAAAAACAGAATAACAGAATCGCACCTTTCAACATGCTAACAATCCCGTAATTTTATACGATTTTGCATGTAATGGAAACGGAAAATTGTCTCGCCATGTAAAGTATGTTGCGAAAATTTTCGACGCACGTAAGAACCTACCAGAAGTGTAATTTTAAAACAAAATTCAACGGGTTATTACTCCTAAATGGATTTCTCCTAAAATTTTGTATACAATCATAATTCCAAAGATGTACATGTTATGCAGTGACTATGGAATCTACCATGGAAGTTACATGCAAAACTATTAGGCTGCTGAGTATACAACATACATGATTTTGCGTCCTTGTTCAATAATAGACTTCTAATGGTCCATTCGGACTATACCATCTTTCGAACTTCTAGCTGAGTATTTACACAAAAATGTTAAAAAATATATTAGCTTAACACCGCAGTTAGTCTCTACAAAATTGCGTTGAGAGGCAGTTTGCAGTTGACCTAATGAAAGGTTCATTGTTATATTTCCAGCATAAATATCAGATAAAGTTTTTTTTGTCGTTTAATACTGCGTTTATATTAATGTCCAGTTGAAATACCATCAAATGGAATGATATCTTGAAATGTTCACATTTAATATTGTCAGCAGCAAACAAATAAACTGAATTATTATATATCTAATAAATCTAACCAATCGACAATCTGCATTTGTACCACGTGACCGTCCAATATATTCCCGTATTGAATCCAAAAAAATATATGTCAATTTCATATTGGACGGTTGGGTACATGTGCACTAAACGATGCTAGTCTGGTTTCCGATTTCAATCTCTAACGAATTAAAGACCGGGAACCATGCGTGCATAAAGACGCTTGTTAGTATATGTTTAAAACTGCTTGAAAAGCGTCTAGCTGACCAGGAAGCGTTGTTTTGTTTTGACAGAATTCAAAACGTTGACAGATGAAGAAATTTCTGATTTTATCGACGGACAAAACGCGAAAAACACTTAAACAAAACGAAATCAGATGTTGGAATATTTAAATAAACGAAAGATATATAATAAAAAGGTTATTTTACATTTTACTGTACAATACGGAATATATTTGGACTCGTACACAGCTTGAAAAGTCATATTGGACTCGCTGGCTCGTCCAATATGACTTTTCAAGCTGTGTACTCGTCCAAATATATTCCCGTATTGTACAGTAAAATGCATAATAACCTATAAATATTTAAATCGAGTAAGCTATTAACACTTTTTTGTCCTAGTGAAATAACAACATTTTGATATTACAAAAGAACATTTTAACAATGCTGATTATAATGGAAAACCAAACATGGCGACATATAATAAGCCGCATGAGGTGTGTTTTGTCGTCAGGTTTCGGGTGTCTCAACGATGGCTCTAATTGAAGCTTGAGTGGTGTATAGATTGTAGAAGAAGTGGCATATGTTTGCAATATGCTTTATGACTTAGGCGGACACGTTTCTTGTCACAATTATGCGAAAAAAGGATAAAAGTTCAATTTTGGAAAATCTCCAGCTCAAAATTTCGAATCAACAAGTTACAGTTGCGATGATCGCAAGACACTGATCAGGCTACGACTTTCTGTAGTTCAAAAACCAAACACATCTATGTTTCGGCTGGTTCATGTTCAAGTCTTGTTTTTTATTTTAATTTTTCATTATATTAAATGGGCACATGTAAACCAGCATTATAAATAAGACTGTAAAGTAAGACAACAACAGTGACGTTAACGACATCAGCGCAAATTACGGTCAACAACAGCAGCAACAGCACCATTTATTTCCAATAGCCATCGGCCACTGTGCAGCCGTTACTGATTGCACGTTATAAAGCCCCAGTCTCGAGTCTAGTAGAGATAGAACGGCAGCTGAATGTCTGTGATTTACATTTACCTGATACAGCACGTAGTAAGGTTATATATAGCTGTAGTGTTGTGTGTGCCAATAAGAGCGGAGTATTGTAGAAGAATCTAATGATTTAGACTAGAATGACAGGAGAGCAATTAGTTTGTCATTGAAATAGACACAATATGAAAAACTAATTAAATGCGTGTTTATAGTGATATGTGTCAACTGTTGTAATTATTTTACGTCGCGTTATACAATCGATATCTTGTTTGAAAGGCATTGGAAAAGGTGTCAGTCCTGTTGGATTTATAGAAGTGAAGTGTGTCATTACTGATGAGTGATGTGAAGCTATGTCCGGTGGGACATTTCTGTTTTTTATGAAAACATTAAGATGATTCTTACAGTTCAAGTTCTTTGATCTGTCACTTGAATTCATGAATGACGTTTGTTAACAATGAAATTATTGTAAACAATATTTGGAAAGAAAATTTCTTCTCATAAATGTAATTAGCAAATGTCAAGTTTGTCTAGAAAAATGTATGGCATTTGAATTTAAGTTTTCATTTTCGCATGAATTCTTGTAGTTAGACGCTTATGTTGCCAGAAAGTTGCACTATCGGCAAATAATCAAGTATTTAATAATGAAATAAAACAAGTACATTGATCTCGCTGCAAGCTCTGTTTTATATGTAACCGTTATGGTAAACTCATCTAACGACTACAATACAACCATCGAGGAACTGAACCGTGATCTAACTATGGCCGTACTTCCGGTGACTATTTTTATCGCTTCGGAAGCCATTGTGGGTCTCATTGGCAATACACTTATCATCGTCATCTACTCCAGATCTTCCGCCAGAAATAACTTCCGCTATTTCGTCTTAGCTTTAGCAGTTGTTGACGTCATCAGCTGTTGTACAACTCTACCCGGGGAGATTTTCTTCCAGGTGAATTGGTACCGCCCCGAACCACCCTGGATATGTAAGCTCAAATCTTACTTTAATGTCTGGACGGCATTGTCGTCTGCTTTCATCTTACTGTTGTTGGCTATTGACCGCCATCGGAAGATCTGTTATCCGCTTAAACGGCAGTTGCAACCGCCATTTGCCCTGAAACTTCTCGGACTATCTTTTCTAATGGCAACAATCATGTCGGGGCCAATCCTGTTGCTGTGGGGTCAAAAATCGTATTTATATCGCATAGAAGGTGGCACAGGTGTCATGGTGTCAATTTGTGAGAAAGCAGGGCGGTTTTCAAAAGGAATCTACCCGTTTATATATATCGGATTTGTTTATATACTTCCAGTTGGAATGGTTTTATTTACACTTTGCGTCCTGAATATTATAACTGCTAGATACCTATTTTGTTCTCCATTTGGACAAGCCGGTAGACATTCTCTTTCAGATTCTGAATCGAGCTTACGTAGTTGGAAAGGACATATAGATCTGCCACATCTGAGACTTATCGCTCTTGAACAGTCAGCAGTAGAAAGATCTAGCTCCGAGCTGGAAAATGACTCCTCAATCGCTGAAAGCGTATGTGAATATTGCCACTGCGTCAAAGAAACACTTGTCGAGGATTCCGTAAAAGAGGATAACATAACCAAAGGTGTCCGAAAACACAGAAGCAATAGTCTTCCCTTGAGCATACACTATACCAATCCGCATGACAAATATCCAGAAAAGGCTCATTGCAGCTTAGGACATGTATATACTAACCAGAGACATTACTGCCATGACCGGAAGTCAAGACCATTGTCGCGTTGGTCAACTGATAATATTCATAGAAAAGATTTCGCTTGTGGCCGATGTAGAACAACGCATGCATGCAGATTATTCCGAAAAAGACACAAATTGGGACATGTGCGTTCTGCACGACAGTCGAGATCCTCTGTCAACAGTATACGATCGACGTCATCAAAAAACAGTGACATCACGCAAAAGAGTCATTACGTTAAACGAGTGCGGTGTAAGCCCAAAACGATAATAATGTTAGTTTTAACTATGGTGTATGTTGTGACGATGTCGATGTACATCTCATTAACAACAGTTGTCGCTTGGTATGATGGTATATTCAGTAACCTTACACATCCTCAAAAGGCAACATTCTTCTTTTTCTGGAGACTATACTTTATCAACTGTGTGATTAATTCGATTTTGTACGGTGTACTTGACCCTAGATTTAGAATTGGACTCAAAAGACTTTACGTGAAAAGAGCGTGATTTTTTATCGAGTTATACACTTTATCAAACAGAGTAAATGTAATTAAATTCACGGTGGTTTATAACCCCTTTTATAAATGATGGCATTTTACGTACAGTGTGTATATATTAAAAATAATCGTTATACATGAACTGTGGACATTATAATGTATTAAACAGTTTTATAAATGTTCCATCTCTTTGCTTTCCTTTGCAATTGTTCAGCAGTGAACAGTGTCTGTTTGGTGTAACAAAGATCGTCATTAAGTCTAGACAATTTTATGCGACTGCGTTCTGTTTGACATTACGAGTCACTGTTTTTGTTGTTGTTTTTTTCCGATGTCATTGTGCTAAGTAAATCCATTTGCAAGTTCAGATGAGTCTGTTGTCTAAACATCTTATTGCCTGTGACTTGGGAGGAATTTTTCCCAATTATTTCTCCATTTTGCGAAAGACGACGGAATTTACTTATTCAGCACAGCAGCCAACTGTATATCCTAAGCATTGGAGGAAACGAAACAACTTCTAACTTGAACCATAATTATTTTGTTATGCATAATTATTTTGTAATGCAATCGATGGCAGAAAATCGAATAAAAGAATCGGCACAAATGTAAGCTCTACATTAGAACATAGAGTGCGCTACATCAGAACATAGTGTACATGACTTTATTATGAATTTCAGTTTCTATTCTTTATTTCAACGGATCTCATGCGTACTTATACGTTGTCATGTTTTGTCTTTTGTCTTAAACATAATTAAAAATATAGAATATACACTAAAATACCCAAACGTATTCTTGGACTAAAAGTGATTTAAGATATATTGTCAGGTTGATCGGTATATTTAATCCATATAAAAATCCACTTATTAAAAATAAAAAGGTATTACCAGTAAACGAAAGCAAGCTACTTAATGCAAGTACTCTCTTGGTTTATTATAATACTTCTCGAACATCAGCCAATTGTTGTTCTGTACCACTTGTGAATAGTTTAAGGTTAAAGTGATAAAACTGCCAAATAAAAGTGCTATGCCTTTTAATATCATACCATACACATAAATACACAGGCTATACGTCACGCACATCAACCAAACCACAATGTCCTTGCCTGCACGATTAGTTGGCACGACAATCAAATATGGCAGTTTCCTAAAGCCCTTGCCAATTTTTATGATTTTTGTTGCCATATTGGTTTTCCTAGAGAAATCAAAACAGCCTTTTATATGTCTTAATACGCGATCATCTCCATGTTTCTGTACACTGAACATCAGCCCTGCAGATGCTTTTCTGCAAGTATATTTTATAATATGGACTAAATACATCCTTCAATAACATTACACTAACATTACACTACACTGGCAATAACAAGCATCAATATTATGTAAGTATGGAATGTTTGTTGATTCGCATTAACAAACAGCCTATTATAAGGCATATATGAAAATAACAATATAAGCGAAAAAAACAACAATTTGACTTGACAGGTTTCGGACAATGGGCCTCGAGATTGAGAGGCAAACTCTGTACCAACTGAGACAAACGCTCTGTGATTGTTGTATAGTTCATATCTAATTATTCCTTAACAATATTGGAATAATATAAAGTTACTAAAGGCAATATTTACAATTCAAAATCGTATACCTAAATGATATTTTTAATGATCATTAAGTGCAAACAAGAAAATTTTAGCGATGCAAATACAATACTCATTTCTTACAATGGTTATGGGACTATAGTTTGTACTGAGCGCGGACGTGTTTGCACTTGTTGTGTGGTAGGCTACAACTGATCAGCTCTGTAAAAACAGCAATTAATGAGAGCATTAATAATTGGTCTCACCTGAATAATGCCTAAATTCAAGTAGGTCCTTTCATTTGTTTTACTCCGTTTTTATGCTTGTGCACTTTGGAGTGTATGTTGACTTTTCTGCCTTTATTATGATCCCCAGGCTAACCATCATCAATAAACATTTCCATTTTCAAATCTCTATAAGTAATTAAATTAATTTTAAGCATATATATATGCAAAAGTAAGAAATACACTGTTTTATTGCAATATCTACATAAGAACAGGCGATAAAGTCCAAGAATTTTAACTACAATGACCTACCTACTGTTTGGCATACCTCGGGGATATTAACTAACAAGGGAGACAATTTCCATTTCACCTATGTACCCCATTACTATGCAATAAATGTAAATATATAAAAGTATTTCCTCGTCGAAATGTGTCGCTTTCGTCTGTAAATGTCTTAAATTTAATAACAGTTGAGAATACTAATGCAAAAAGAAGAAAGGCAAACCAAAATCTAGGTAAAGACAAGTTTTCACCAACCCAAACGTTATTTAAAACAAAGCAAACATAACGACCCTTACAGGTTGACGACCCACTGCGGACTGACTAGCGCGGTTCAAATATAGTCACTTGATATGACAAAGCGTAAAGACCAATTAAACAGACTTACTTCACTTATTTTAAGTAATAACACTTACTGAAACCAAAGTTAATGTCACTTTGCCACAAAAAAAACCCATCGTCAATACATATGTTAACCATGTTCATCGCTGCCTTCACCCATTGAACACGTATACTGACTGAAACAAGGTTTAATAATTATGCTGACAAGCAATCTGTAAAGACAAACCAAGTGACAAATAACGAAGGTTATTATATCGTGTTAGCAATCGACTTCCCGGAGTTATTCAACACCTAAATATATTGCCTCTTGCAAGTTTGTGAGGCTGGTAAACAAACCGTTCTGTCGCATGATGAATTAAACATAGATAAGATGATATACATCTGCGATAATCACCAACCTAGACGTGTTTACAAGTTTACCGGGCTTTCATGGCAACAATCCCATGACACAAAGTTTCAACCAGACTAGTGGTAGCATTCTCATTCTTAATAAAAGATCTTTCTGATTCAAAGATTACGAAACCATTATTTTAAGTAAAATCTGACCAAAAAAAAAAGAAGAAATTTGAGGCCATATTTTAGCCAAAGTCCATAAATGATCATAACTAAAACACCGTAAAGTATGATATATTTGTACAATGATAAGCTTCTTTTGAATGAGCTTCTAAACCTGATCAAAGGGGAAAGTTTGCTTAATCTGCAAATGAATAAAGCAAAGTTGTATAAACAATGATGGCTATAAAGCTTTCTGATAATTTCCCCAGGCTAAATCGCCCATTTACTGCAATTATAATAAAATTACTATTGAATGATAATGGTTTTCATTATTTAATAAATAATGACATTTAACGATTCTTTTTATCGAGAGAGTTTAAACCATGGCTAGGTCAACGCCTGGATATTATAGAAAAATCAGACCTTTCAGCTATTTTGACGTGCCCATTAAAACTGATAAGAAAACACGTTTGGTACAAAAATGAAACAGAATTAGAATTGTAAAATGACTTTTATATAAAAGAATTAAAAGTGATGCTAACATTTGAACTATCACTAGACAAGGGTACTTATAAGGTAATGTAAAGGTGACAAAACACTGAGACGAGACATTATGCTAAGATCAACAATTAACAGTTACAGACAGATCCAATTGCGGTGCTTAAACCTTATTTGCGAAGCGCTTCAGCATGGCTTTTTCTGAAATTTTTTCTGTCAGAAAGTGTAAATAAAATATCCTATCAATCATCGACACTTCACAAAAAGCACATGCATCAAGACTTACTGATTACAGAATATGATTTAAACACGATATAACAATAATTATAATGAACTATGAATATCTGTACAATCTGTACAGGGGATAGAAACATCGACAAATTAACAGATTCTTACGAGAGAATAGCTTAAAATTAAAGTGCAAGAAACAACGTATAATAAGAAACAGTTTGTGGCGTCAAACGATAAAATACAGTGACGTACATGTCAACTAAAACTAAAACAAGAAATAGGTTTTTTAATGCGTAGTTATTCAGTGGCTACACGTCATACAAATCAAGGACTGGTTCCTTGCACACGATAAGTTGGCTCGACAATCCATCCTACCAGCTTTCAATGATTCCATGTTTAATTTCCAAATAAAATCGATTTATTATTTGCACAACAAATAATGTGTTTTATTTCCGAATGGGTAATTTTCCATTATCCGGAAAATTATAATAATTTTTTACGGAAACATCACACTTACATATATATTTTAGCTTAGAATATGGAATACTGGATAATCAATATATTGGTATATTGGCTTAGGAGATAGGAGACAAGCTGTAGAAGAATAGATTACGCTCAATGATCGTCTTAAAATTAAATCCTCATTATTTATATTTTGATGTCATCTAATCAGTATTAAATGGCTATGAAAGATTGGGATTGTTGCAAATGGAGGCTCTATGTCCAAAGGATTCTTATAGTCTTTGACTTGATGTTATGTGTGCCTGTCACCATACATTTCCACTTGATAATGTAATGTGTATTTATGCGCAAACGTGCATAACAGTCGTAGGTAACCATACATGCATTTCCACTTGATGCTCTGTAAAGCTACACGTCTATGTATAGTTGCTACTCGCCTATCAAAGAAAAATATGACTAATACTCCCGTACGACGTCATATGACACAGTTCTATAAGATTGAGATACTATGAATGCAGCGAATAAAAGTAGACCAGTAAAGAAAAAACAAACTAAAATGGTTAATCACTTTGTAAGAATATATGACAAAGTCCTATGAGCATTGCAACATATACCAAATGCCGAAAAGGCGCAGAACAAAGATATTTCACATGCAAGTCAAGCGAAAAGTAAGAATAAATTTGTGATGAGTCATTTAACGAAAAGAGCAAACCCGACAGTTACCGCCTTGGAACGGTGCATAAACCGGTTTTACAAAGCTCTAACCTCGCACTTCCTTACGAGTTTCTCAAATGCAAGCAATGAAAAGAAAAACGATCTATTTGAATACAAAATGTCCAAGCGCTGATATTTTCTATAAGTTATGACAAAAGTAGTGACGTCATTGAAACAAAAAATGTCCACATAGTGTTTAGAAATAGTGTTTAGAAAAGAATATGGTATTATTTCGATTTGAAAAACTACACAAAAATGGTTGACTATAAATAAAATTAACTTTCTGAATCATGAACAAACTTGACCAGAGACGAAATCTTATATTTTAATGACCCGCAAAGTTTTTTTAAAGATTCTTCCGGAATATGCCCAAATGATATAAGCATAATTTGTAATAAAATGTTTGAACAAGTTCTTAAGGTCAGTTGTAAATAATTTACAAACTCATAAGGGCGATAGAGTGTTAAAATATGCTCCAACATAAGAACCTCGTGGAGTCTAACTAAAAAAGTCATTAAACGAGAACCGTTAACTGTCCATAAATGGTGCTGGTAACGTTGGTTGTAAGGTACAAAGTTATAAAATGTACAATTATTGTAAGGATTAATAAACTCTTTTCACGTATAGCATGCATTTTTTTGCCGTGGACACTAAAATCGGCGTTGGATTGTAGCTCATAGTACACAAATGAGACAAACCAATAGGTGGCTATGTGCTGCACGACATCGATCATGGAAAAAAATAAACGTGAAACGCCATCTTCCATTTATAAAGCATACACATGGTCACTGAAATAGCCACAGTATCTTTAAAAGACACAATACATTCCGACATAAATACTACATGGCAGTAAATTGTAGAGACATGGCGGCAGCATTCAAACTGGAAACTGTTCTGAAGTAAATAGGAAGATATATGTCAGGTGTGGTCCATCTACAATACAACGTCTGACAAAGGTGATCAGTCATTTGTAGCGTAGCATAGGCCAGCGGGTGCTGATTATTTGGTCACTATGGATACTAATTTAGATGCGGATAGATTAAAGTGGGTCTCTTTAATATTTACTTATCAGCTAATTAATCAGGGAGGTTACGTTTCTTGGATAGCCTATTTACAACATAATTAATTGACATTAAAGCATTATATTTAAGAATGCAATAAATATGTTTTTTATGAGTTTTCATTCAAACGTTTTATAAAGGTACAACTATTCAATTAACATGATTTACTCTTGACTAAAAATAACACAATATAACATAAGGACATGGACCAAAAACATAGATGTTATTTTTACAACTGTAACATATGAATAATATCTAATTTAGCTTGTGAACTCATTTCATAATAACTTTTTTGTCATGTGTGTTTTCTCGGATGGCATTGAATTGTATCATAACATATGGTGGTTCTTAGCTAGTATTATTATTGACAGTATTATTATCCGAATAGTGAACATTATGTCTTATATTGCATATACTGTCTAGCGTCTATCAAGTTTGCAAACAAATAGTAATAAAAGCCTTGCCAATACGAGATTATCTTGGCATGTATGAAAGAACACACAAGGCCAATATGGAATTTAAGACATCTAATAAAGATATTAAATCAATTTGATTGGCAGACGTAATAATTATTTGATGCTTAACGTGTTTACTCCATGTACAAATACGTTAGTTCAAAAGAATTTCGAATAAAGATATCGGCGAACCTATAATTACGTTTTGAGAATGACTGATTTCCGAAGAACTCTGAAGAGATCATGAAGGATCTGTCTAGGTGTAATTATGAAAGATGTAGTGACACTGTCAAGCCTCAATGTTTCGCAATAAATCTGAGTCAAATTATTGTTTTATATTTCTTACATTTTACATGTACTTACCTTAATGGTCCCATCCCTGACAAGATACTAACTATCCGATTTCTCATTGTAAAACACGCTTCCCTCATGAGCCATAGTTTGTTGTTGCTTTGCCCCACCATTGTAAAAAATTATGACAAAGTACTATGAGCATTGCAACATATACAAACAATCTAAAAGGTACAGGACAAAGGTATCCACAAGCAAGACCAAATTTGTGATGAGTCAATAAACCAAAAGAGCAAACCCACCAGTTACCGTCTTGTAACGGTCGGTGGGCAAAATGGACCGACATTCCGCTTGTTTATTTCTTGAAGCCAATTGTTTGGAACCATCTGTCCGCTATTGATAATAGTATAATCATATTTGTCCACAAATGGCTCTATGGCTATCTGTATAAGTGTAACAGATGTGTATAGCATGAAATAACTGATTTACAATGCTTTACTATGTCTGTAGATGATAAATATTTTCGAAAGCAGAGAAGTTGAAACTGGTACACATTATCATGATAAGAAGCTTCTTAAAAAAGAAAAAAAAAATCTGGTACATACTTAATTTATTTATTTAATTTTTAAGTAAGCCAAAACGTTTCCATAGCATATATATAAATGTCGCTGCATTTGTATTTTCACAAATGATATTTCATAACCTATCTGGTAGAAAAGATGCTTCGAATCTAATCAAACCGTAAGAACTTTATTCAAAATTTCCATGAAATAAAATATTACAATGACACCGATCTCACTGGTCTGATCTTTTTCTGTTACTATAGGAAACGGATAAGACACAAACAATTGAAATCTTGAATTGGGAACAGCTATTTAAATCAATTTGTGACATGATCATATAAACTGGCTATTTTGACAAAGGGAATCTTGATTGCTGGTTAAAAAACCATCAGCGAATCCTTATCGACATATCATATCCTCCCAATCGTGTTTCTTTTCGTTGACAAGAACAGCCAGAGGTATCAAATTGGTTCTAAATGGTGCTTCAGAACATCCTACCACGAGAATGATAACTTAATATTCTACGTGACTGCAAATTGAAGCAACTGGAAGCGTTCGCTAGGAAAACTATTAACAAGATGAACACGTCATAGGGAAAATGGTATTCGATTTCTTATTTTAAGTATAAATATAGTGTAAATATAGTGTCTTAGTTGCCAATACTATAAACACTTTGTTAAGACAAAAACAATATATATATAGTACAGTGCAATAGCGAATATTATATGTAGTGCAATAGAAGAATATTATATATAGGGCAAAAGAAAATTCTTGTTATAGTGCAATAGCCGAATATTATATATAGGGCAATAGAAGAATATTGTTATAGTGCAATACTCTAATATAATATAAAATGCAATAGCAGAATATTATATGTAGTTCAAAAAATGAATATTATTATAGTGAAATAGCAGAATATTGTTATAATGCAATAATCAAATATTACATATAAAGTGCAATAGCAGAAAAGTGTTATAGTGCAATAGCCTTATATTATTATAGTGCAATAGCCGGATATTATATGTAGTGCAATGGCAAAACATTTTTATAGTGCAATAGCAGAATAATTTTGTACCGCAATAGACGAATATTTTATATAGTGCAATAGCGTAATATTGTTATAGTTCAAAAGCCGAATATTATTATAGTGCAATAGCCGAATATTATATGTAGTGCAATAGCAGAAACTTGTGTATAATGCAATAGCAGAATATTGTTATAGTGCACTGGCGGAATATTATTATTAGTTCAATAACCGAATATTAAATAAAGTGCAATAACAGAATATTGTGTATAGTGCAATAGCTGAATAATATTGTATTGCAATAGCCGAATATTATCGAAAGTACAACAACAGAATAGTATATATAGTGTAATAGCAGAATATTATTATAGTACAATAGCTGAATATCATTATAGTGCAATATCCGAATATTATATATAGGGCAATAGCATAATATTGTTATAGTGCAATAGCCGAATATCATAATTAGTGCAATAGCAGAAAATTATATATAGTGCAATAGCAGAATATTGTGTATAGTGCAATATCAGAATTTATTTCAAATTTCCAACTACTTTTACTGTTTCGCGATCAGTGATTGCACAATCTAAAGCCAGCATCAAGTACACCAGAGCTTGTACTCGGCAAATGGGATGAGATTCCCTGCTACAGACATGGCGTGGTTATAACATTTATAAGTGTTATTTGTTAATGATACATGGAGAAAGTTAATAAATTGCTCGAGAATCAGTTAATTTCATCAGCGCGATGACAGGAGAATAATTAAGGACATTGGCATAACAATCTAATAGCGAAGCTGTTTCCTTGATTTATCATTAAGCGTGTTTACTTCAAGAATTATGTTTGAGTCTCGATTAACAAATCAGTTACATGTTTGAAATGTTTAGATAAAGGACGGAGATTATGCTAGAACGCCGGTTCAATGGAGTGTATGTATGCATATATGTAGATTTGCAGATTTAGAAAGAAAAGTTCATAAATAAGTTGGGACAAACGATAGGATTTAACAAACTGAGTTATGCGATATTGTAATATCTACTTGTGAAAGATGCTTGTTGGGCCTTGTTTGTTGCTTTGCAGATATTAAGGATAAAAAATGTTGACTTAATGCTTCATTTACACCTTTTCTAGAAATACGCATTTGTCTGATATTAACAGTATTTGTAAGTTACATTCGCCATCACTTCAGAAAGTCGAAAACCTGTTTTAACGTTTTGTTTCAGATGATTTTCGCATTCGAAATAAACTTTTTAGCGTTAAGCTAAGGCTCATCCAGAAACGTTATGGCTTATTTAACAAAAAAGTGCAGTACAGCCATTGAGGAATTGAACCGTCATATGACAATGAGCTCACTTTTTAGTCACTTTGGAAGCTGTGGTTGTTCTCCTTAGCAACACCTATATCAATGTAATTTACTCAGAATTTCCAACTAGAATGTTCCCCATCGTTGTCAGTCTTGGCTTTAGCTCTTGTTAAATTGACATCTGTTGCACTATTTTACCCGTGTTCTTCCCCGGGTACCGACCCGAACAACCCTAAGTATATTAGCTCATATCTTACTTTAACGTCTGAACGGCATTGTCGTCTGCTTTCATCCGGCGTTTTTGGTATTTGACCACCATCGGATGAGTTAAAGTTCACTTAAACGGCTATTTGAACTTCCGTTGTTTCTAAAACCTCTCGGGCTAACTTCACTAGTGGCCATTGTCATGTGTGGACTACTGCTGCTGTAGGGTCAAAGGTCATTTGTCAGTCTTGGGACGGGTGTCATGGTGCAAATATGTGTGAAGGCCAGCTCGTATTTAAATGGATAATGGTACTTTTATATACATATGTGTTTAGTATTTTTAATTGGAATTTGCTTTATAACACTTTGTGTATTCAACATGAAAGCCGCAACATATTGATTCTGTTCGCCGTTTTAGCAATCCTATACAGCCTTCTTCTGATTCGGAGTCCAGCTTACTAAGATGGGAAGAGCATATAGAAAAACGACACCTTATACATATATGACCAGTGGGTATCAGCTGGAAATTGATTTTCATGACTAGACGTCGAACAATTAATGTGTTCAGTTTATCAAGAAGAGAATAGAAAAAACAACTGACGTATACAGGTCGTCAATCTATATTACACGATAGACGCCATCTAAATGCAAAGACGCCAGAGGAGTGCGATTTAAGCCAAAGCCAGAATTAATGCGGATTCTAATTTCGCTGTTTGTTGTCTATGTAGATTTCATCTATCTTGTGTTCTTTTTCTTTGTGCCTGGAAAATCTGTTAAGAAATTTAAATGTGTTAAATGGCTAAAATAAATATAGCATTCGAAAAGAGTTTTCCCTAAGTGTTTCTGCACAGCTTGGATTGCTTGTCAATTTTTAGCAGTTTTTGTTTTCTTAAAATATACAAAGCAGCCTTATAAAAGACGTAAATGCCATAATGATGGGCCAGCTCCAAGTAAAACTCTGTCTAATAAATCATCACACACACACGCATGCACACGCACACACCCACTCTCTCTCCCTCTACATGATATAAGTAGTCAAATGCAGTTTCAAATCTATAAACGCATTTATTCACTAAATATATATAACTGCATGAAAACTAAAATATATATGTACACATATTGTCTTCACAATTTACTTTTTGTTGTTGTTGGTAAAAGCTTTATTTGATTTTTTTATACCTCCAGGCTAAAATATGTAAATATATATTAAACCACACGCTGTATGTTAAACTTGACGGGACATGGCATTTTGTAAACTTTCATAATTCAGACTTTTATTACATTACGAACAACTGATTTTTGAACAACATTCCGGATATCTTCCATAATAGCCAATGCCACTTAGCACGTCCTTGACTTCATAGCCCTGATAAAAAAGATGACTACTCTCCAGCCATGTTTTCGACATTTTCCGTAGTTATAATGTGTTAGGAACGATTTGGAGATAAGCGCGTGACATGTTTCGTTATTTAAAAAACCAGCCATTATCTTGCACCATACCTGCCAAATATATGCTAAATTTTAATATTTATAAAAGGTGGAATCAGTTTGCATATATCTTATACATAAAACAACATGTAACCACAGTACCCATTATTTCTGCATGAACTTACTTTAGTTTACATTAAGGTTGTTTACAATATTACTTTAAATTAATTAATAAATAACAATTACTTTATATTATTACTATTGTTAGGCAGAGCAAATCGGGGAACAGTAAGGTTGTTTACAATATTACTTTAAATTAATTAATAAATAACAATTACTTTATATTATTACTATTGTTAGGCAGAGCAAATCGGGGAACAGTAAGGTTGTTTACAATATTACTTTAAATTAATTAATAAATAACAATTACTTTATATTATTACTATTGTTAGGCAGAGCAAATCGGGGAACAGTAAGGTTGTTTACAATATTACTTTAAATTAATTAATAAATAACAATTACTTTATATTATTACTATTGTTAGGCAGAGCAAATCGGGGAACAGTAAGGTTGTTTACAATATTACTTTAAATTAATTAATAAATAACAATTACTTTATATTATTACTATTGTTAGGCAGAGCAAATCGGGGAACAGTAAGGTTGTTTACAATATTACTTTAAATTAATTAATAAATAACAATTACTTTATATTATTACTATTGTTAGGCAGAGCAAATCGGGGAACAGTAAGGTTGTTTACAATATTACTTTAAATTAATTAATAAATAACAATTACTTTATATTATTACTATTGTTAGGCAGAGCAAATCGGGGAACAGTAAGGTTGTTTACAATATTACTTTAAATTAATTAATAAATAACAATTACTTTATATTATTACTATTGTTAGGCAGAGCAAATCGGGGAACAGTAAGGTTGTTTACAATATTACTTTAAATTAATTAATAAATAACAATTACTTTATATTATTACTATTGTTAGGCAGAGCAAATCGTGGAACAGTAAGGTTGTTTACAATATTACTTTAAATTAATTAATAAATAACAATTACTTTATATTATTACTATTGTTAGGCAGAGCAAATCGGGGAACAGTAAGGTTGTTTACAATATTACTTTAAATTAATTAATAAATAACAATTACTTTATATTATTACTATTGTTAGACAGAGCAAATCGGGGAACAGTAAGGTTGTTTACAATATTACTTTAAATTAATTAATAAATAACAATTACTTTATATTATTACTATTGTTAGGCAGAGCAAATCGGGGAACAGTAAGGTTGTTTACAATATTACTTTAAATTAATTAATAAATAATAATTACTTTATATTATTACTATTGTTAGGCAGAGCAAATCGGGGAACAGTAAGGTTGTTTACAATATTACTTTAAATTAATTAATAAATAACAATTACTTTATATTATTACTATTGTTAGGCAGAGCAAATCGGGGAACAGTAAGGTTGTTTACAATATTACTTTAAATTAATTAATAAATAACAATTACTTTATATTATTACTATTGTTAGGCAGAGCAAATCGGGGAACAGTAAGGTTGTTTACAATATTACTTTAAATTAATTAATAAATAATAATTACTTTATATTATTACTATTGTTAGGCAGAGCAAATCGGGGAACAGTAAGGTTGTTTACAATATTACTTTAAATTAATTAATAAATAATAATTACTTTATATTATTACTATTGTTAGGCAGAGCAAATCGGGGAACAGTAAGGTTGTTTACAATATTACTTTAAATTAATAAATAAATAATAATTACTTTATATTATTACTATTGTTAGGCAGAGCAAATCGGGGAACAGTAAGGTTGTTTACAATATTACTTTAAATTAATTAATAAATAATAATTACTTTATATTATTACTATTGTTAGGCAGAGCAAATCGGGGAACAGTAAGGTTGTTTACAATATTACTTTAAATTAATTAATAAATAACAATTACTTTATATTATTACTATTGTTAGGCAGAGCAAATCGGGGAACAGTAAGGTTGTTTACAATATTACTTTGAATTAATTAATAAATAATAATTACTTTATATTATTGCTATTGTTATGCAGAGCAAATCGGGAAATATATCAATTTGAATGTCTCTTATTTCCAAATCTATAAGTAAGCACGATGTGGATTTCAGCTAAAATAGATATCGAAGTCAGAGCTGATTGCCCGGATGATCATGTATCGCGGTCGTTTATGTAAATTTCCACGTGAATTTTTTAATTAAAAACTAATTGTGCAGCATCACAGATAGGAAATACATGCTTGTAATGACAAGTGGTGTGCTATGGTTTACTTGTCACGTTGTTGCAGGGCACCGATAAGCAGAATTTTGCGAGACATTTTCAGGTAATAATAATTTATTCGGATACGCGAGAGAAAAAAATGTCCCAGACTGTCGGATACTAGCTTTAACAGGGGCCTTAAAGATATAAAACATAACTGACAGTTATTCATGACATGTTTAATATATGCGAAATCTATATGACAAAAAGACGGTTATATGAAGAATGTTAACATCTTTTTGATTTGATTTTAGAAACGTAGCGAAGCAGAATATAATTGCATGTCGAAAATGCTGAAATGTTTGTGGAATTGTTGGTATTGAAAATGTTGTAAGATTCTTCTGGAGAAAGTCCAAAAACCATTAACAGACGTCGAAAATAAAAATGCTTCCAACATTCTTAAGGTAAATTGTAAACTGTTTACAAATCGCATAACAGCGAAAGAGAGAGTTAATTTATTTTCCACCTTGAGATCCTCAAGGAGTATTAAAAACGCCATTACATGGAAACCTTCAAGTTCTCACAAATATTGCAGGTAACATTAACTTCCACACCTAAAGATTTTGGTTATAATTTAATATCTTTACGTGCTCCACGTTAAAAACGTTAATTGCTTTATTATAATACGGACACTAAGCGACGATTGTTTTAGCTGATTATATGTTAGGATACATTAACAATAGTTAAAGGCAGCTGTTTGTTGGTCCTAGGTTGCCCGTCATAGAAATAAAACTTTAGATTCCATCCATAATGCAAAGGTAAGGTACATAAAACGATCACTGTATTTTTAAAGAAACGCAAGTCATTTCGGCATACGAAGTTGTAAGATGGAGCTACGTGTCTGGCATTTAACTGTAAACACGTCTAAAGAACAAGGTAACAAATGTTCACAATATAACATTATATATAGGTTATGTTAAGTCCATAAAATACCACTTCTAAAGAGGGTTAGAATCTGTCTTTGGCAAGGATCAATGGGGGCTGACTAATTGGTAACTGTTAAGATACGGCTAGATCAAAGAAAGTGTTCTCCATAGTTAGTAGCAAACTAATTCCTCCAAGAGGTTTAGTCTTTGATATCTATTTGCCACAGACCGTACCAGACTCACCAAGTATAACAATCCAGCATTTAAACTAAGTTGCACACTTAGACGTCGCTGAACTTCAATTGTACAATAAACATAAAATGGTAAACTTCAATAGTGTTTTGTCGATAGAATCAATTATATGAACTGAATTATTAATTTGGCGAACATCTTCACAGAAAATAAAATCATTTTTAAAAATAATGTATTGTACTTCAGTACACCATTATCAAACGAAAAAATAACAAATAATACTTCTTAAGACTGTAATCAATTAATATACTATTGAATAGCATGCAGTACTCAGTAAAGAAGTTTAGTTGAATATATATTTGATACTATTGTATTTAAACATAGAAATTGTCGTGTACTAGAGCATGTGGAAGGTATTTCCAGTACAAAAGTTTCATTCCATACTATTCTGAACAACGAAACTCTGACACAACGCAATGAGTCAGCAAATTATAAATAAATGTTATCGATAATTTGCTTTTGTCAAATTAAATGATAATAACCTTGACGCAAATGACAAAAGGATGAGGGTGTCATGCATGGGAGATTCAAACAGAACGTGCCTGTACGGCGTATTCTATTTATTCAAATCATATATTAAATGACTATACGTAAAAAAGTACCAATCGTGCAGTGCATTTCAATAACGTAATATTTTTTCATTCATTTATAAATTACTATTTACAGACGCCACACGAATATAATATACATACGGGTTATTTTCTCGAGATTTTATATTTTCCCGTTAAATTGGTTGACAACATAATAAAAACTGTCAGTGTAATATCTAGGCACAAGAAGAAATTGAATTTACTGTGAAGTTATATTATCAGTAAGAAAATTGTAACGTCTGAAAAAAGACTATTTTAAAAAGAACTGCAATTGATTGTTTGTGTTTTGTAGGAATTCTTTCCAGGTAAGTGTAAACTAGTCCAATATCTTTGGTGATATTTCCATCGGTTATGAATAAAGCGCTTATCTTTTTTTATGTCAAATTCATATCCGTTAATACAAATAACACAAATTTTTATTCAGAAAGAATTTATATACATCGAGGCATAGAATGAAAGGGTGTATCCGACAGTTTGCCTATATCAAATATATGTAACAATATAAAAGCTCTGTTTGGGGTATTTGTGCATAATGAAAAACATCATACTTTAATCTAAGCTTTGACGATTTTCAACATTACCTCAATTTCGTGGAAGTAAAACTCAACGCTTAAAATGTTCATTCTTTTCAAATCTAGAAAGATGAACGATTGGGATTTCAGCTAAAAATAGACATCGATATTACAGCGGATGATGGATTAGCCAAAACATAAGTGGTCATGTGTTTGTCTTAGTTCAAAAATATCTGACTGTGCAGCGTGGCTCAGATAGGAAACACATGTTTGTAATGACGATTGTGGTGTTATGGTACATATTTCAGACAGGTGTACACATCAATAACCTGTTTACAATATGTTCAGTACACTAGTACATGATGTCATATGATACACAGCAGTGACGTCATTGAAA
This sequence comes from Sinonovacula constricta, assembly GCA_007844125.1. Taxonomy (NCBI): domain Eukaryota; kingdom Metazoa; phylum Mollusca; class Bivalvia; order Cardiida; family Solecurtidae; genus Sinonovacula; species Sinonovacula constricta. Next base: position 37,775,773 of record CM017569.1, read on the forward strand.
TAAAGAGCAATCGGAACTCCTCGCGTAATTCCGTCCTCGGGACAATCATCCATCGGATGTATCTGGTGCAATTAAACTTAATGAAATCACGATCGTTGTTTTGTTCGCCGGAAGTCGGAAGAAGAATATGCCTAAATAGTTCGCAAAAACATAAACACTGCTATCGTTTGACAGCTGCGTCTCTGCTGCGCTGGTTAAATTAAAATCGGATTATTTAAATTTGAAGCCGCCACAAATTGAAGTTTTACTGGCATCGTACTGTAGTGAGCTGTCACCCAAGCTGCCATCTTTTTTTTGACGTCTGTCTCAAAAGAAGTCCCATTTAGATGAATTGCCGATGTTTTCCGACTACCTACGTACATCCGAGAGATGATTCGTGAATTATCCGAGGTGTTCCGATTGAATAAAGAGGTACAACTTTCTAGCACAAAGAACATAATAACAATGTTGTTGAAAATAATGATTTAAAAATGATAATGGAATACCATCTTAAGTAATGAAACAAAATTAGGCATTGCAAAACAGTAATAAGTGAATATAAATATTACCTGTGTAATTCAGGTGGGGGTAATCTAGTCTGAAAGATGGTCTCCGTTAAATGTGTAACAAACATTCTTGTTTACAAACGGCTCCATGATCGCAAGCGTGTTCTACACTTACAAGACGCCTCTTGTTGAAATACTACAGTAAACACTCTTACACACTTGTAAAAATAATGGCTAACTTCAAAAGTACTTTCTATTTCTAGACTTAGATCCATGTTTGTATAATGTGTGTTTATTGACCGTACTTTGTTAATGATATCCATTTACCTTACAGACTGATGGAAGTTTGATTAGATGATTACATGTGTTGTAGATATACTTGTTTGATAATATTGTTCGCAATTACCTTTACAAAACAGATCATGCCATGTTTCATTTCTACGGCTAAACATACAAGGCCACACGTAGTTTTTTTAAAGAACCAATGTCTTATCAATAAACATTTTTCAAAAGAATTAAAGCAAATTACATTTGAGTCACATGAGATTGATCAAGTAATAACGAATTATTCTAACCATTTTTTGAAAGTAGATCAAAAAAAGTTTTATGTTGTCCGTTCTACTGAGTTGTTAAAGGTTCAATATTTCGCTAAATATAAGTTTTTAGTTCATGAAAACTGTGTATTCAGTTTTACGTTTGCTACATTTGCTCTTTTCTTATATTGCACCGACACAACTAGTCATATTGTCGACGGTTTGCTAATATTTGGTTGCGGAATTAACCTGCGCCCTGACATTTGCAGCAACAAATGACGTTGATTCCATCTGTTGCAATAGCGATGGTTTTAATGTAATTACGACAATAACTAGAAACATCTAAGGAAACGGATATTGTGACGCCACAAGCAGCGTATTTAAAGAAACTAGCGATGCTAGAAATTGGCTATCAGAGAATCTTGGATAAAGTTAAATCAGTATTGATAATAACTGAGTGAGGCAAATTGTGAATTTACCATAAGTTTAACATAATAACGAATTTATGATAAGATCTCAAAGACATATTTCAACCGTTTGTTCTATTTAACTCTCGTTTTTTTTTTCATTTCATAATTTCTTTTAATTTATCATAATGCACAGCAGAAAATTTGCATTAAGGGAATCATGGAGATAAATATAATAAGATTATTTTAAGGCACAATTATAAAAGCATGTTTGCAAAAGAAGATCTAGTGTTCGTATAAAAAAAACATATACAATTTAAGAATCTATTTTTCTTTACACAAACAATGTGAATTGTTTAAACTATAGACTGTTCACATACAAGTGTTCATCAAATGATTGATATCAGGTGAACGTTAAAATGACAGGAAAGCATCTGGTTATGGAATCGGAATAGATGATGTAGTGATTGTGTCAGGCCTAGATGCTTCACTTGAATACATCACAGTCAAGAGATAGAAAAGACTTTACCATTCTCAGCATCTCTTGCCACCAATTAAAGGCGCCAGGCTATTCGTTTTCTCATTATTTCTAACCAACCTGTTTGGAGCTGTTTATTTACTATACACTTAGATGGTATTTAAATTTATGTTTCTTTTTTTTTTAGCTTCTTAACATTAATTTTGCTTTACGAATCACACTCGTATGTTCATCACGGTTTTTGCCATTAAGATTGGACTTAGAGAATAATTTAAATAAAACTTACTAACTGAATGCATTTTTGGAACCAGCTATTGATGAGGATTACTCAAGCACAGTAAAAAGACGTTGTTATGTCTCGCGAGAAACTTTTCCCTATTTATTAATTAAAAACGACTTGTGAATTATCTCAAATATTCTCTCCTCCAAAAATATTTCATTTTGTAAACAAACTCGGCCAGAAGTATCACAAGTAGCTCTAAATCGTAATATTTCAAAAGGAATTCAAAAGAGATATTTAATAATGTGATAAACTTAATAACTGCAAATAGAAGTTCGTTTTATGCTCACTTATATAAAAAAAGATGAAAAGGTTACACTGTTATAATATTTTATTTTATATATACGATCAACACGCCGAGGATCGTTCGAATAGCTTCCGTCGTTTTAACAGCTTTACTCATTGTGTTTTGCGTGCTTCTTTATGTATTTCTTCTTTCGAAGAGGCATATGCTTACACACCGCAGGCTATTTGCAAATTTAGTTTAGCATCGACTACAGCAGAAGGTTTGTTTTAATGCCCTGGTATTAACAATAACCTTGTACAACGTGTTGTATGGTTACGGTTGTAGTGTTGTGTTTTATTCATATTGATGGACGAAAGACAATATTGCTAAAACACCTTAAAGAAAAGTGCGATGACAAGAAAATAATCCGCGAGTTTTATTTGTCCTTATATCGAAATGGAAAATCTAATTGAAAGATAATTACCTGTGCGTTTTTTGATTTATTGAGGTTAATGTCTTATTTGTGATAATTGTTTTTGTGTCGCGATATTCCGATCACGTCTACTTTAGAGCATAAAGTAAAAAGTCAGTTTAGATGAAATGTATTGATGGAAATTGTGTATATAAAGCGATGTTAGATGTTGTTTTAGATCTGTGTGTTTTCGAATTTTAGCGAAGTAATGAAAAAGAAGTTATCAGTGCTAGATGTTGACCACGGGGCTCAAGTGATATATAGCTCTAAAATTGCAAGTGATGTTAATTACCAAAATAAAAGAAAAATATAAAATACAGGTTGTGATGTATCGTGTATTTTTATATCGGGTCTGTTTACGTCTTATTGTCGTTTTATATAATAATAACACATTGTTTAACCAGACACTATATAACGGCATTGTGTAAAGCAAAGCTAGCATAATGAGGGACATTAGTGAATAGTCTCCCCTGAATAATCCCGCAATGCAAGTAGGTCCTTTCATTTGTTTTACTCGGTTTTTATGCTTGTGCTGTTTGGAGTGTATGTTGACTTATCTGCCTTTCTTGTGATATGCAGGTTACCGATCATCAACAAACACTTCCATTTTCTTTTTTAAAATAAGAACTCTCTATAAGTATGTAAATGGATTTTAAGCTTAGATTTATGCAAAAGTAAGAAATTTCATTGTTTGTTATTGCAATGTCTACAAAAGAACAGGCGATAAAGTCCAAGAATTTTTCATTGATTTGAAAGCCATTGTGAGTTTCATCGGCAATGCACTTATCATCGTCATCTTATCCAGATCTCCCTCCAGAAAAAAGATTCCTCTACTTCTTCGTGGCTTAAACCGATATTGACTTATCAATCATTTGCACCACTCTACCTAGGGAGATATTTATTCTGTCGAATTGGTACCGATCCGGACCACCCTTGGTATATTAGCTGAAATCATACTTTGAAGTCTGGATGTCATTGCCTACTTTTGTAATAGCTCCATTTATGTCGGAACCAATCCTGCTTGTTGTGGGGTCAAAGATAGTATGTAAATCTCCAAGAAGTTGGATGGGATGTTATCCGGTCAATTCGTTAATCACGTTGCCAGTATTTTATGCGATTCTTTTTTATATAAAGGATTTAGTTACAGGAATAAAAACAATCCTGATATATATGCAATATAACAAATACGTTTTGGTTATTCGGTGTCTTTATGCCAAGCAAATCCTTTTGAAAATTCCAATGATTCTGATGCCAAAACGAAATAATTAATTTTTTCATATCCGAGCAGAGATTAGTTTTTCGACTGCGGTACAAACTGGTTTCCTAAGCAACGGCAAACGTACACTATTCGTATTTAAACTGTTTGTACAGCAAAAACCAGCATGCTATGTTTTGTTTTTGTCAGAAAATCGGAAAAGTAAAGTTAAACACCGTGAGCCGTTCATCAAGACACCCGTTGCAAGCTATTCTATATAGAATAAGGTTTCTTTCCGCTTATTTTGTAGTTCTTCAAGTATTCGCATAAAGGGTACATCGTCAGATATATAATTTTATAAAACTATATGTATAACAAAAAAAAGTGTGGTAATTTAAATCTTAAATAAATACATATTTCCAGTTGATATAAAATAATATTACATGTGCATACATGTACTCACTCGGTTTATAATCAATTATTGATTAGCGCCCGCCAATTATGGTTCCGGGTCAATCCCTAGCATAATGCTTTAGTTTAAAGTAATAGATATTATCAAATGTAAGGAATGAATATCAAACACAGTGAAACAGAGGCTACACATCAAAGAAACAACACTATCCTAGCAGTCACTATACGTTGGCTTGACAATCATTCATAGCAGTTTCCGTAAGTCCACGCTAATCTCAAAACAAATCCGATGTATTGTTTTCATTACAAATTGCTTGTATATTAATGTCGTCTCTGTCATATTTGTATTTTTCCTAGAATTATTAAAGCAGTCTTATATATGACTAGGCCCAATAACATCAGTTCATTGAAATATCAGACCTTTAAACACTTCCTTGCATTCAACCGACGTCATTACTTGTAATTTTTATTCTTACTGATTTAAAGTGAGCTTATTTTGTGTTAGTTCCTAGTGCTCAGATGATTTCGAGCTTAAACAAGTTTCATACCCATTTCATTTTTTGTTTCTACAAGTGTGAAAAGTTTAAATATTTTAAAACTGAATATATATGGCTATATGTTGTTTACGTCGTGCACCGATATACTGTTAGCATGGTAAATGCTATGTATCGAACATGTAGAAATATAAAATATAAAATATTTATTTGGCTTCGAATTTTATGTAAAAAATATTTCTATCATTCTAAATTAGGTAAAAAATCAATATTGTCTTGTGACTCGAAACAGTGACTCGAATATCTTGAACAACTTTCGTATGGTTATATATAAGGAATATATAAGCATCAATTTAGAGAATATGTGCTATTGGATTATGATATAACTTAACTGTAATGTAATATGACAGCACCTGACATTACATATACAAATATTGATATTGAGAATTTTGTGAACATATCTTGCCTAAGATCAAAAGTTTATTAAAAAATGAAAAACACCATAATATACTATAAGAAAGAAGTGCTATATGCCAAACCTGTAAACAAAGGCATAGTGTTCTTTTAATGAGCAAATAAACGAGGCAAAAAAGTATTGTGAATGGTGCCTCTTTACGTGTAATGCAACACTATGACTAAATCGCACAGTTACCGCAGTTATAATACAATCAACAGTAATAAGTATAATTATATCAATAAAGCAGTGACATTGAAGGTTGTTGCTTGTTGTGCACAATATGTAAACGTGAGATTTTAATTCATGGCTATGTCAAAGACCGGACATTATAGAGAAATCGGACCTTAGCAGCTATATTGACGTGTCAAAGAATTCTGGTAAATAAATTGCCACTCAGGTCGTCCTGTGACAATCAAAGCGCTGAAAAACGATGTTTGTCGGTGTATATTTAATCCGGTAAATGATTGAATGTATGCATTAAATGGTCCGTGGTAAAGCAAATTTACAACGCATTGGAAAGCAAGTCTTCAGCTGCAGAAAACAATAACAAATGGGATGGGATTTTCCGGCATTTTTGATGATACTGTGCAGCAGCAAATATTCTTTAAATATGGATTATACATTGAAACAAAAGTTAAAGCAGGGTTTCTAGCATCCGGTAATAGATGTCATTTTATTAAACATGCGATATTTGTTTGTGTTATTGAATTTGAATTTTAAATAAGGAATGAAAAAAAAGGCTCATAATTGCTACCGGATGCTACCAAATATATTGAGTTTAAAATAACACCCAGTTAGTTATTTCGTAAACTTCACCCACGTTGTCTGAATCTAAAAAAAACCCTAATGCGCCATTAATTTCCGAATGCGTGCTGCGCCATTAATTTCCGCATGCTTGCGGTAAACTTAAACTGAGCTGCTGAGATAAATACAAATTACTTCTGACATACATAACGTGGTACAGATCGAGTCGCATATGGCAGTGAGGCCCCGTGCTGGATATCGCAACTATCTCGGTCTAGTAGATAATTCAAAGACAGTGAAACACCGTTCTAAGTTCCCTCCCCCCCCCCCCCCAGTCCCGTTTCGACATTTTCGTCTGGTCACTGAACAACATTTTATGTGCGACTTTGTTCATTCAGAAACCTGCATTTTATGTATATCTGCATTATGCAATATAATCAATTGGACTTCTGGTTTATTTATTACCATGAACATTTGCAGCATGTCTGGAAACAATTGATGCACCTAATCTCCCTCGACCTAAATAAATATATCTGTAGTCCAACGATTGTTACCTATACATGACGACTGACCCACCGCGAGTAGTCAAGGCCATGCAGGGTCAATACTTCGTGCTTCCTTAATTTAGCTTTCTTACAGCTAAAGTGACACCGCCAAAAATGCTCTTGTTGTATTCTGTTTTATCTTCATATAAATGATTTTCTATGTAAATAACAAAAAGGCGGTTATGTGATTACCTTTTCTGGAACAGTGGACATTTCTACTTAATTCGATTATGTGTTTGTTTGATAATTATTCCGGATGAAACTTCAGCCAATGTTCTTTCTGTACACTCCTGTACAATTCCCGAGAGTAATCAATACAGTTATATATCAGACACAGTTTTGTTTTAACATCAAGTACAAGTTACAGATCTTATCATAAATACCACGCACAGTTATACAGTGGCTATACGTTACACAAATCACAAATGAAAACAAGCTGTATCCTTGGATACACGATACGTTGGTCCGACAATCAAACATGGCAGTTTTCAATGCTTCCAACGAATCTATTAGGACTAAGTCGATGCACTATTTGCATTACAAATTGTGGCTTTATTTTAATCTAGATAAATGATTGGCATGAGTTTTATTAATTCTGCAAAAATAACGTTTTCTTCCTAGAATTATTAAAGCAATCTTTAAATGTCACACTGATTGATCGACCCACTATAAATATCCGTACAGTGAAACATCACACCTTGATAGATTACATGATTACATATTGGAGAGTTGCTCTGATGGAATTTTTATCATTGGATTAGGGGATAGAAAGCAATGTACAAAAATCGAATTTGCTATGAAGTAATTGTCTTAAATTAAAATATGTGTTATTAAGTTCTGATACATGAAGACTTTTGATATATGTAGATTTCGTGTCAGCAGTTTTGCATTGCTTACACTCCTGTAAGCAGTGTAAGTACCCCAGTTGGTCCGTTTGGCTTCCGACGGTTCCAATTCGATAACATTTGAGTTTTCTTTATTGTTGTGTAATGTTTCGCCTCTGTGTTATGTCACTTTTACCTTGCCCAGACATAGGTAAACCTTTGTCTATAGTTCCTTTTTCAAATCTTACTATTTATTGCAATACTTATAAGCCTTTGTCATATTTTCGCATTCAGTAAACCTATGTTGCTTGTTCAGTCTAGATGTTCACAATTTACATTCACATTACAGTGGTAGGGTGCTAACATACTTTTATGATGATTTTATGACATTAATTGCAATGGGAAGATTTCTTTGAAGAGATGAACCTCCTAATGCGTTCCGCGATGGTCGCGTTGCATTCGTATTTGTGACAAAGAAACGGAGTTTCTAGCTCATAATATGTTGTGGTATGTTAAAGAGGGAATCCAAAAGTTTTTTTCCTCAGTTAAACCAAAAGAAGACGAACAGACTCAATATATTGTTGTTCGTATATATTCTACATTTATGTACAAATTAAAATGTACACCAGACTCATGGGCACAGTAATCCTCTCTGACGTCGATACCTACTATATTTATTGATTTGGGAAGAATTCTCGTTTAGAGCGATTTACTGCATGATTTGTACTGTCTGGCATTTGAGGTAGTATAAATAGTCGTCTTTGTTTTTGATTTAGACTAAAGTATGGCTTTATGCAGAATTTGTGCATGAATCCACACAAACAGTGAGAAAAATATTAAATATACATGTTTTTGTTATAAGGCAAGCTGCCTGATACAACCGTTAATAAGACGCACGTACATGTGTTTGTGGGCCGTATGTCGTCTATCTTGGAAATAAAAAAGTCAAGTCCCATTCACAGTGCTTATGTAGGGTCAATGACACAGATTCTGTAAATAGACACAATACATTGAGACATAAGTAGTTATTAAATGAACCCGAAATCTGCAACATTCAGCTGGAAACACGTCTAAGGGAAATGAAAAGAGGAGCGGGCAATACAACCTGACAGACATGTCATGTTTGGTCCATCAAGAACACCGCGTTAGACAAAAGTAACTATCTGCAGCCTGGTTTAATGGACGTTGACTAATTGGTTAATGTGTTGATAAGGAAACACCGGTTGAAGAGTGGTTAGATCAAAGGGAGTGTTGCCTTTATTTAACTGCCGACTTATAAATCAGGGAGTTTGTCTTGCTTATCTTTCTGCACCATAATAAATCGATATGTGCAATAGATGGTTATCGTATGACGTCACACATTTCCCAGCATGCAACGCGGTCCGCCATATTTGTGGTAAAGCCATTGTTTACTGATGTCTGTTTACAATTCGAAGATTAAAGTGATTAGTTCGCAAAAGATGTCGTGTGTAATGGCTACAAAGTACAATAGGACTATATTAATACACTGGAGCTACTGTGTGTGAAAAGGACTTGAAGAAGACTAATTTGATCGGTTTTGATCCTTACTCGTCTTCGAGTTCGACGACAGCATGATGATTTGCAGCCGGACATTGCATATGCAGACATAGTGAACTATCGTAGTGTTTTAGCAAAGTGCGACATCCAGCTGATTATTGGTGGAGCTAGATCATAAACTTGTGACTGGGTAGAACCACTGCGCACTGTAGGTTAGCTGGAACACCTTCACGGCCGGGAATCGAACTTATGCACTGAGAGGCTGAGGAGTTGCAAGTCAGCAACTGCTTGGACAAGGGCACCGCTGAACTTTGGTTTTAAAACAGGGTCATTTATTATTTGTTCGGTTTTCATTTCTTAATCATAAAATGGGGTTTAAGGAACTTAAAGCAATGACAAAAATAGTATAACATAATGTTGTCATATTTATTATATGCAATCGAATATCATTACATGATCCTATTTCATTAGCAGTCTTTTTATTTCTTGACTGCTTTTGCTTTTGTTTCTCCTGTTTATTGATAGATGAATTTACTGTCATTAAATATCTGTTACCGTAAAATGTGTTGTTTTTAATTAAATATTGTGTGGTTCTAAATAAAGTACTGGAACTTTAATTCAATATTCTATGAAATTATTATTATGATGTAATGTAAGTTTGTTAAATTTGCTGAAAAGTAGGACAATAATAAAAATAAAAGCACTATGTGCTATCATTTATTGAAAAGTGTCAATTTGAAAGTAAAACCATTTTAAATAGTTAACTGTAACAGCTCGTTCTGAGAACAGTTTGGACGAAACAGTTTTCTCTCATGCATTCAAATAAGTGAGTGTTGCCTGTGAAGATCGCGCAAAATGCAGTTTGTATTCCGCACTGGATCTTTCGGCTTTAAGGTGAATAGTAGCTTGTTAATGGCGTGGAGCGAAGTTATAGAAGTGATTATGACAAGAGAAATTCTGTCTGTTATAAATGTTACTCAGGGATGAAGCCATACAGTTGACACTGTAGCTCATGCCATACCCAATACACAACCATTTATTTGTACCAATACAAGCTGTCTAGGTTATGTATGACATTTTACTTTTGCCCATGTTGCCCCTGGCTATTTACAGCCTCTTGTCTGAAACTTGTTTTAATAGTCTAGACCATATGGCTTTGCTTTAATTGTCAAAGGCCAGGTGCAGGTGGATTAGCATTAATTTCTCACATGTATTTTAGGTTAAAAAAAGAAATTAAAATATCCGAGTAATTTAATTATCATTATGATTATACATTATTTAAAGTTAACAAAGTTAAGATTTCTGCAGTATTTTAAGGCAAACAAAATCATCGGGGTAGTATTTGCCATTTTGGGGAGTATTTTCCAGGCAGGTAAATACCACTGGTAAATGCCGGGGGTTGAATTGACCGCCCACCTTGCTCGTACAGCCATGTAAAAAGTAAAGCATAACACATTGCCTGTCATTACAAATAGGTATTTCCTATCTGAGATAAGCTGAAATCATCAAAGTGCTTATTTATAGATTTAAAAATTATGGACATTTAATGCGATATTTTTAGGATTCGCACTGTCAAACAATACAGTTAGTGTAATAACAGTCTTCACTTTAACTTAAGTATAAGCTTATTCGATTCGAGCATTATGTTTGAATTTCCCAAAATTTCTTTTGACTTTTAATGCAATCCAAAACACTTGAAAACGCTTAGCTCCAATGAATGCTCTGTTCAAGCGCGAAAGCATGACGTCCGAAATTTCTCTCGTCCTTACCCCTTTGTAATGACGGATGGTATGGAAAAAAAGATATCTGATTCGGATTAGATATTTTGTGACAATTCACAACACTACAGGAATTAATCATTGTCTTCATTGTCTGTAAAGGTCAATTTAAAAAAAAAGTGCGCTTTCACGCTACTGATACATGTGTTGATTCGCCTTACCACAAAGATGGCGGACAAACAGGTGCGCGCGCACCCTGGGGAAAAATCGATAACCATCTATAAGTTTACGAATGCATAGAATGTAGTGTATAAATCGTGTGCCTTAAAGTTGTTTATTTCAACAGTTTTGTTTTCAAATTTATAATTTACATGAATAAATACAGTGTTACTGAAAGATGTCTAAAGTTGGCGATTTAACAATATAAGACTATACCTTTCTTCGGCGGGATTAAAAAAGTTCATATAAATCTTTCCATAATAGGAATATGTAATCAAAGGCAGTCAACCAGTTAAAATCATGGCTCTTTAACAAAATTGTCAAACTTTTACATTAGTATATTGAATCTATTAAAACGAGATGCAAAGTGATTTTAAAATGCTTCGAATTTCTTTATAGTGCAAAAGAAAACGGTATCCAGTGATTCGTGACAAATGTGATGTTATGAGCATACAGTAATACTGACCTTACATCCCTCGGTAGGTATGCCAACAGGTCTCGGTTCTCGATCCTTCACTTTCTACGTATCAAAGTATGTAACATTAAAATCGGAGGGATATGGTGTGACAGGGGAAGTCAATGTAACAGTAAAATCACGGTGTACCGAGCCTAGCTGAATCGTACGACTGGGAATTATTTAAAGCCGCGCATGTGCTCGGCGTCTATATATAATCGCTCCTGGAAAAGACGTGGACGTCGTCATGTTGTTCTATAAACAATTGAAGGCTGTCGTTTTCATGTATTGAATTTCAGTTATTCAATTTTGATAAATATCAGAATTAGATTGTAGATGAATATGCTGTTTGATCATTACATGTCACTTGAAATCGTTGATGTTTCCATGTGTGTATGAATGATTTGTTTAAATTAAATTGCATTTGTTACGAAGATGTACTATGTACAAGTCAAATGTTGTGTTCTTTATTCTGTTGTTTGTATTGGGATCTTTTCTTGTGCGACCAAAGACAATTCGTTACTGCATAGGAAATGGAAATTTGAAGGCAGTGTTAAAATTTTAATAACAACAAGGCTTGGCTGTTTCTTGGTCGGTTTCTTGTTAGGAAAGATGTAGGGAAAAATGTTCTATTGTTGGACAGGACCTCGATGGTGACCTTTGATGCTTTGCATTACATCAGTACTCTCTCGTAGCTTTAATTATGTGTTCAGTGCTAGCGCAATATGTACACAAAAAGTCCAATATTGTTGTATTAACAAAAAGCTCACTGCACTCTTTACTTTGCGCATGCGTTCAAAAGCAGCAATAGACGGAAACACACATGAAATTGTTAACTGTTAACAGCAAATAAACGGAAGAAGTAAAATGATGAAATTATTCAAAATTTTATTAGTCTAGCCAGTGTAGAACATAAATGACAGTGTTTCTGAACAAACCGACAAAATAACAACATTTTCGACGTTTAGAAAATATCATCAGTTTATCTACGAGACATCCATACTTATGAAAAAAATCGGAACGATCATTCTTGTCTAGAAAAACTCTTTTCTTAGAGGAGTTTCTAATTATATTTTCATAAATTAAAGCCTACTTATCTTCGTTTATTTTAGTTCTTGATAGTTTCCATTATATTTATGGACAATGAAATGACAAGAGACTTCATACATCGCCACATTGGAAATATGAGCAATGTAGTACTTAGTAATGGGATTATATGCATATTTTCGTCTGAAAAATTGTCATTTCGAACGTTTTAATACTCTTCAATTAAAAGAAAGTGGCTTATCGTTATTAGAAAGTCACCAGAAAAGTGTAAAGAATTACGATAATGATAAAGCTGTGCTGGGGTGTGTTGTTTTTATTGATTAGTACATAATGAGGTACTCTTATTTAAAAAAGTACATTAAATGCATTATTCCTTCATTGTTTTTTCATAAGGGTGGTATCCGAAAATTTGGACTAAAATTTCTTTTCTCAAATAACCCAATTATTCATTGTAACATAAAACGGTCCTTAAAATTGCTTTTCATTGATGTCCTAGATCAGTGTAAACAGTCAAGCAAATATCGCCACTCGTCATTGCAAACAGATATTTCCTATTCGACCGAATCACGCTGCAGAGATAGGTATTTGTAAACTAATAAAACCACGTGAAAACTTACTTTTGAGATCACGTTATATAGTCATCAGGGTAACCCGCTCTGACGTCGATATCTGTTTTAGCCGAGACCACAAACCAGATTTTTATACAGTTGGAAGACTACTCTTTCAGAGTGTTTTTGTCGGGATCAGTTCTGTTCAAAACCATATTTGTTATGACTTAAGTAATCGTTTATGCAAGCATTAAGCCCAAAGTCCTTAAAGCAGTGGCTAAATATAGTTGTATGCATTTGATATAGACAAACTGTTGGATACCATCCTTAAAGACTTAAAACAGAAATTCCGAAATGTTGCCTATATATATATATTAATCAGTAAATAACGCACATTGTACGTTTTTTATAATTGGAATTATGGTCGTTAATTAAATAAACAAAATATTGTTCTGCTTAATGTAAGAGGTCTTACTTTGACTTAACACTCTTTCCACGAAGTTCGAGGTTGGAGCGCTCCGCAAGCCAATAAATCCAGCTGGTCTAATGCGGAAACTCTAGTTTTGTCTCGTATGCATCACTTTCAGTTATTTGTAACGTATATTTTTATGATTTGGCTAGTAGTTCAAATAATATGTTGTGATACTCATAGAACTTTGTCATATTTTCCATAGCATTGCAAATAATGTACTGAAACACGACACGTAGCCACTATTACTAGCGAGTTTCACACTAAGAAGTTATTTGTTTGAACTCTACGTTACACATAAGGAAACACTTAAGAACAAGCAATCGTTGTATTGATTGGCAAATTTACGGATGGTCTTAATTAAGGTTCAATGACGAGAAGGTTGTTTACACTTTTATTTGAGTTGGCATTTTTGGTTCTTTCTAAGAGAGCATTGTAAATGATATTTATAACCCTGAAATAGGCATGTGTTTTAATTGGACGTTTTTTGATAACGTGTGTTGCTGCTGGTGTACTGTTCGTTATAAACTGTTATTATCAATTTTGCAAATAGAACGACCGGTATTTTATTCCTTAAGAGTATAGAACAAAACACGAAGTTTGTAACAGTTGTAAAGACAGTTATAATTGTTTCGATAAATTTGAGGCAAAAGCACTTTGATTCGTTACAGAATAGTTAAACATTTTTTTTGTGTGTTGCTTAGAAACGGAATGAAATCAACCTACTGTCTTGGGTTTTTGTGTATATTTTATTTTAAAACTATACACAATTACATTATATGAAAACTCCCAGTCAGTTTTGTTCTGGAGGCGTCCGATAAAAATGTGACTAATGGTCAATTGAAAGGTTAAGCGCCCACAAATTACAAGTTTGCTTTCATCTACGCCTTCAGTTTGAACGTGCATATCCGCTGGGATTCATTTTCAGGATTTACTGTTGTCTTTTAAATTGATATTTAACAATATATTATACTGCACAAAAGAAAAATCGACAAAACGGGTTTTCACTGAAATTGAACACTCCCTTGTGGAGAAACTGCATTACATTCCACAGAAACGAGACAAATCGGTTTTGTTAAATGAGATATTTCATACGGTGACTGTAAAGGAAAATCATTTTTACAAATATTACTGAAGTATAAAAAGACTGAAATATAACTGTTAAATAATAGTTGATTTCTGAAAAACGACGGGAAGCCATTAACGCATCTGGCTACTGTACTATTCTGGGCGATGTAGTCATCGAGTCGAGCCTAATTTGATTTTGTACACATAAACAAGTGTCGATAAATTGTTATACAGTCCTTAAAAAAAGTTGATTTCTGAAGAACGACGGAGAAACAATGAAGCATCTAGTTCGTGTTCAAGAAATAAACAGAACAGGTGCATCGTGTGCTATGCATCCAAGAGATTTGTATCTTCGGTGGACATTGACGGCATATGGTAACAATATGATAATTTTTACAAAAATTGTATCATTTCCATTTCGGTCTGTCTACCAAATCAACTCAAGATATGTTGAGTTTGTATCTGTCAACAAAATTGGTCCGCCCTTCGAAATCCATAAATTTCCCATTCATGCATAATATATTTGATTGGTTTTGGAATCATCGCAGGGATACAGTATGGTCATTAGTGACGTCTAGCTACTTTAGGTGAATCAATGTCCCAAACAAATGTCTGATGAGAACCTCGGGTAAATTGAAAATTATGTCCTCATATACAATCATTCGCACGACCGGGACTCGAACCCACGCGTAAAGAGGCTGGGCAGTCAGGGGAGTAACATATCTGCGATTCTTGGACTGGGGAACGGGTGGCCACCATAACTAAAGAATTTAAAAAGTATATAAAATAATAACTAAGGTGTTGATGCGGACAGGGGGATTTAGGTGCCTGCATAAGAGTGATGCTCTTTACCTCTTAGCTGTAGACAATATATTTTGTTTAACCATTTATTTATTCTTTTGGAATGGTGTAATGTCATACCAACATTATGGTGGCTGTTATTTGTAAAGGGACAAGCCCGCCGTTTCTTTTAAAGAACGTCTTTATCAAATCAGGAGTGTTACTGGTTTGTTTCTTAGATACACTGAACTATTGAGACTTCAATTTCAACACAAACAGGCCACTACAACCTAGAAAAAATAGTCCACCTTTACCATAACATGTATCTAACGTACAATTATCTGATGTTGCTGTGGTTATGTTTTAGACAAAGGTGGCTTTTAATATTTCATATATTAAGTTACACTCCTTCACTGATGTTTGGTCTCTAGTTCAAGTAAATAATTTCTTCGACTTTTTCGTCTGTAGTTCAAGTAAATAATTTCTTCGACTTATTTTGTCTCTTTTTCAAGTAAATTATTTCTTCGACTTGTTTCTTTTCTAGTTCAAGTTAATAATTTCTTCGACTTGTTTTGTTTCTAGATCAAGTAACTTATTTCTTCGACTTGTTTCGTCTCTAGTTGAAGTAATTTTTTTCTTCAACTTGTTTTGTCTTGACTTCAAGTAAATTATTAATAATTTGGTAATTCTCGTAGGCTTATTATAATAGCAGTTAATCAAAGTGAGATTATTGCTCTGTAAACTGGATGTAAGCACCACTGTCGGCCCGTTTGCTGACTAACCTTTCTATGTTGATTTTCGTTGTTTGTGTAATATCTTAATATATGTCTCCTTGTCTTCTAATGTTCACATTATTTCAAACATTATTTCTTATTTCAAATGTGAAAATATGTTGTTGTTTTTTCATAGGGCCATGCACAATGCACATAGCTATTAAAGGTCAACAAAATACCAAATGATAAAATTGCAGAAAATTACCAAATGTCCTTAAAGATATGCTCATTTCAGACTTGAAATATCATTTAATCGGAAGTAATATTAATTTATACTTTAAAAAATAAAAGGTCGTCCTCGTGTAATAATTGTGAAAAAATACTTTAATGATAAGGGAAATGCTAAGCTTTACCAAATGACTTATTTTTGCAACTTCTAAGGCAACTTTGTTCCTTGTTTATCAAATTTGTTTAAATTTAAATTTCTTTATAACAGTGCATGTGTGTGTCTTTCCCTGCATTTAAAGAAGAACATAATTTACCACGGAGACATAAAAAGCCATACTAGGTAGCACCGTACAAAAACGTATTGAGAATGCTACACATGTTAAAGTACAAGACCTCGATCGGATTTACCACTAAAATTCATAAAAACCCGAAGCACTTCGAATAAAACTTCAACATTACAATTTAAGAGTTTCGGCTATCTGACGACTGTTTTATTATTACCGTTATAGATAAGTTGTCGACTAGATGGCCGGTAGAAAACAATAGTAAGAATTCGGGATGCAACTGGATAGTGGGGCCAAGGAAATGAAAATAATAAATGTGCCGATCTCTCATATTAACTGATTATATTTCATAACCACAGCGGATGTTTCTATGTGCTCAAACGGCTTTAAAGCCTAAATGTCAATAAGTCGTAACCTTATGCAAAATGATCGACCGGTTAACCTTTGCCATCCCTAGAAAAACTAACTTCAAATGATAAACACATAAGTTCTTGAATTGAAACATCCTCATATTAATTTAATAAGTGTTCAGCTTAACAACTAACAAAATTGTATTGACATTTAACCCGATTTTATTTAGCGAAAAACTTGGTTTCCTTTATTTTACTTCCAAAATTTTCTTTTAACGAAACGATTTTGCTCACGAGCCAATTTCACATTTGCTTTAGTTCATATTTTATTTATATTTACAGTAATAAAACAAAACACTCATAAACTTTTGGCTTCAAGTGTGTTTTAGCTAATTTACATTGTTAAAGTTAGGTTCAAACGTGGTTTATTTATTTTCGACTCTGATTCGCGTTTATATGTGGATGGTTCTGACATGTCTATAATATTCGTTGGGCAAAAAATGGCAGCTGTGTTTAATGGAATATTTTATATGATGATTACATGTAGTGAAGCTATAAGTATAGATGGGCCTGTTCTTAACTACCTTTGTTGTGAACAGGTTAACCAAGTACAATTTATTACATTTCAACTCTACTGGGTAATAAGAAGTTATTTTATGAAAAACAATTAGGTTATTTCTTGTAAATTTGAACCAATTTACACGTATATTAAGGTTGATTGATGACAACAACAACAACAGCAACAATAAGCATTCTCTCCGCATATTGTTGACAGGACATAACCATATTAATTATATAATTTTAAGACGGGCATACCTAAACATTAAGTTCTGAAGCGACTTTGTCACAGTTGGTCACATTAGCATTTTTAATTTTTTGTTCACGTAGTGAAACGTCAAATAGACTTTTAATTGGTCAAGCGTTGTGTCTACAAATAGTAATAAACCAAATGCGGTAATTTATTTACATGTTCTCAATTTAGTGGAATTTGATACCATATGAAAGTATGACCTTGTTTTGTAATCATACTTGATTTTACGTCAGCCAAGTTTCTTGCTTTACCATTCCTGCGCATTTCCAATACAATAAATAGCAAATAAATCGAGACTGCTATGAAATGGTTGTCTTTAAATTCTTATTACAGTCTTCAGTTTGATACAAATAGATAAGTGATATGTTTATATTCCATCTTATCAATTTAAATTTTGGGGTGAGTATTATTGCAATTCTTTCAATTGAAACTTTGCTTATATATATTGTTAGATGGCATGCCTTTCCGATTACACCATATTCTGACTTGATGGACGTTATAATGCATCTTTTCATGAGTAACAGGTCATAAAGATCTAACAATGAAAATAGTAAAATGCAGTTTCAAATTTGTAAACGCATATCATTAAAGAGACAAATAATTGCCTGAAAACGTAAATATATTTTTACAAATTTGTCTTCAAAAATATTTACTTTCCGTTGGTAAAAACTTTATTTGTTGCGAATTCTGCCCCCAGGCTAAATACAGCTATTAAACTCCATGCTGTATGTTTGACTTGGCGGATGCGCCATTTTGCAGGTTTCATTTGCCAGACTTTTATCTCATTACGAACAATTGATTTTTGTACAACATTCACGAAATCTTTCATGCTAGCCATTGCCACTTAGCACGTTTTTGACTTCACAGCCCTGATAAGATGCGTACTCTCCGGCAATGTTTTCGGCATTTTCCGTAGATAAATGCTCGGCATGGTTCGTTCTTGAAACCACAAATCATGCCTGACTTATATGTACTACAAAAGAAAAATTGGTGCGAAACATCAACGGCTGAACTCGAGCTCTGTTCTGCGGTGATCGGGAGATTTTTGCCTCATGACAAAGCGTTCAATCAACAGCAAAATCTTGTTGTTATACAACAGATCTAGAATGCAGTAAAACTTACTGAGGACAGTCTTAAACGATTTCAAGTAACAAATGAGGATGAAGCTACATTTTAAACTAACAAATCTAATTTAGTTATTATATCTATAAACCATGACAGCGAATTTCAACAACAAAAAAAAACCCAATTAAATATAAATTAAAAGGGTCCTTAAAGATATAAAAAAATGACTAACAGGTATTCACAGCGTGTTTGTTTACAGTTTCATGTAAGCTTAACTTAACACTTTAGGTGAACAAGGTGTAGCAAAGTAGCGCACAATTGCATGCCGAAAATACTGAAATGGAAAAATCTTCGTTACTCTTAATTAAAGACACTGCTAAGGCTGAAAGAATCGTCTGGAAACTTCCAAAAGCTATTACTAGATGTTGAAAATAAAAATGCGTTCAACATTCTTAAGATAAATTGTATGCTATTTACAATCACAGTACAGAGAAGGTTTAGTGGTACTCATATTTGATGTGTTGTATGTAAGCAAAGGATAAATCGTGTACAACAGGCTGTGGAAAGTAGTTCAGATGCAGAAGTTTCACACAATTCCAAACGTTGAGACTTTGACAAAACCATGATGAATGAGCAAATTAAAAAATGTTGTCGAAATTTGGTAGACAAACCCGCCTTTCCTTATACTGAAGTATGAGTTTATGCAGAAATTATGCCTAGATTCTCCAAAGCAGTGGTAAGGTATTGTTGCGTAAATTTGATATTGGCAAACTGTCGAATACTGCCTTTAAATGACTAAACGTGAACATAACTAATCACTGCAGTGATGTTTTTTGATGTTCAATTTTGTTAATTATTTATAAATTAATAATGCTAAAACAAACCACACTAACATTACATTAATAAAATGTAATGGGACGTATTTAAGGATATAGACTGGAATTTAAGTATGGATATTAGTAAACAAAGTTTATGAACAAAATAATCTATTTCCTTTTCATACTCTTTCGGTGAAATTATATTGTTCTTGTCTGTTTGCTACCATTTTTTTTGTGATTATGGTTATTCTCTCTAGATCTTATATTTAAACTGGTTAACATTTAATAATAAAACTAGCAATGTTTTATGTAGGCAAAGAAAATAATCAACTTAATTTTTGTCTGAAGTTATAACTTATGGTAAAAAAGTGTAAGGTCTAAAAAGGCTTTTAGAAAGCATTACAATTGATTGTTTGTGTTTGTAGGAGTTGTTGTCAGGTAAGTGTAAATTATTGCAATATCTGCGTTGGTGATATTTTTAGTGGCTGTGAATAAAGCGGTTGTCTTATCTGAATCATGACATTCATTTCACGTAGCTTTCCCTATTTCACTTAATTCCCTAAAAATACAAATTATACATACGGAAAGAATTGATATAAATCGAGGCATAACAGGCGTTACATTTCAAAAAGTAGAAGCGCTATTCTCATAAATAAAGAGTACACAATTTGAAAATATAAAAAGCCCTATGAGAGTTAGCACATATATTAAAACTGAACTTTCATTACATGTTTTATCAGCCAATCTGGTTAAAGAGGCGCTCCATCCTGGTAAAAGAGGCGCTCCAGCCTGTCACGTTCTGAAGGCTTTTATAACGAGACAAAAAAGGGAAACATCTGCATCGAGAGTTAAAATCTGTCACCTTCTGAAGGTTGTTATAACGAGACAATATAAAAACAACAACAATAACAACAGTAAACATCTTCATCGAGAGTAAAAGAACTGGTCAAAGAACACTATTTAAATACAACTTAACAGTAAATTCATTAAATATCTTACCTATGTACACTATATACAACCTTTGTACATTATATACAACATACTAGTACATGACGTCATATAAAAAAGTGTAGTGACATCATTGAAATGAAGTTATATAATTTTCTGACATTAAGGAAAACAATTTAGTCGAAAAATAATGACATTTAAGAAAATGATAACATAATAACATCTTGAGCAACGACACAAAATTAAGCGTTGCAAAACAGTTAAATGTGAATATAAATATTATCTGTGTAATTCAGATGGGATAATCTAGTCTGAAAGATGGTCTCCGTTAAATGTGTACCAAACATTCTTGTTAACAAACGGCTCCATGACCGCAAGCGAGTTCTACACTTACAAGACTCGTCTTGTTGAATTACTTCAGTAAACACTATGACACTCTTGTAAATATAATGGCTAACTTCAAAAGTACTTTCTATTTCTAGACTAAGATCCATGTTTGTATGAGGATGTATTTATTGAGCGTACTTTGTTAATGCTATCCATTTAGCTTACAGACTGATGGAAGTTTGATTGGATGATTACATGTGTTGTAGATATACGTGTTTAATAATATTGTTCGCAGTTACCTTTACAAAACAGATCCTATGTCTAAACATAGAAAGCCACACACACATTTTCTTGACAGTAGATCTATAAAGTTTCATGCTGTCCGTTCTACTGAGTTGTTAAAGGTTCAATATATCGCTAAATATAAGTTTTTAGTTCATGAAAACTACGTGTTCAATTTTACATTTGCTTCATTTGCTCTTTTGTTATATTGCACCGATACAATAACGATCATGATGTCGACGCCCTGCTAATAATTCGTTGCGGAAAACGCCGGATATATTGTCTGGGTAGAATCACACACGCAACGAAATTTGCAGCAACAAATGACGTTGATTCCATCTGTTGCAGTAGCGATGGTTTTAATGTAATTACGACAATAACTAGAAACATCTACGGAAACGGATATTGTGACGTCACAAACAGCGTATTTAAAGAAACTAGCGATGCTAGAAATTGGCTTGGAAGCTTGGATAAAGTTAAATCAGTATTGATAATAACTGAGTGAGGCGAATTGTGAATTTACCATAAGTTTAACATAACAACCGATTTATGGTAAGACCTCAAAGACATATTTCAACCGTTTGTTCTATTTAACTCTCGTTTTTTTTTTTCATTTCATAATTCCTTTTAATTTATCATAATGCACAGCAGCAAATTTACATTAAGGGAATCGTTGGAGACCATATAAAATCATATACCGCAAATATAATTTGATATAAATTAAGATAAATATAATGAGATTCATTTAAGGCACAATTATAAAAGCACGTATTGCAAAAGAAGATCTAGTGTTCGTATAAAAACCCATGTACAATTTAAGAATCCATTTTTATTTACACAAAAAATGTGAATTGTTTAAACTATAGACAGTACAAATACAAGTGTTCATCAAATGATTGATTTCAGGTGAATGCTAAAGTGACAGGAAAGCATCTGGTTATGGTATCGGAATAAATGATGTAGTGATTGTGTCAGGCCTAGATGCTTCGCTTGAATACATCACAGTCAAGAGATAGAAAAGACTTTACCATTCTCAGCATCTTATGCCATCGATTAAAGGCGCCAGACTATTCGTTTTCTCATTATTTTTAACCAACCCGTTTGGAGCTGTTTATTTACTATAAACAAATTTGATATCAAATTTCGTAGATTATATAAGCATTTGCTACTTTAAGTAAAATACTTATCTAAATTTTAAAATCAAGAAACAAAAAACGAAGGACGCCAACAAAAGTTGCATTCACTGTCCAGCAATGGTTAAGAACCTCTGCCAAAAGTCATCTAAAATTCCTGCTGAATATAGATAAATTATTTTTACTTGCATATAAAAATGGACTGTAAAACTTAAAAACTTATATATTCTTGTTAAAACAAAATAGTTAAAGATATCAAGTAACAGACTGTCATCAAATAAGAATATTAAAAAATATTATTAACATTTCTATTGCTTTAAGAATCACAATCACATGTTCTTCCCGGGTTTAGCAATTAAGGTTGGACTTAGAGAAAGACTTAGAGAGGAATTTGAATAAATATTATTAAGATTTGTGCTGGAGCCAGCTATTAATAAGATTACGTACGTACAGTAAATGGCGTTGTAATACCTCGGACGAATCTTTTATTAAAATTAAAAAGACTATTATTTCCCTACATCAAATATAATATCCTCCAAGGTTTCATTTCATAAACAAGATCAGACGCATCAGAAATAGATCTTAATCGTGATGAAAGGGATACTTGATAACGTGGTAAACTTGGTAACTCCAAATGGAAGGGCGTTTCCTACTCACTTGTATACAAAAAACGGTGAGAAGATTTAATTTTTATAATAGTTCATTCCACATATACGATTAACTAATGAAATGCCGAGGATAGTTGGAATCGCATCCCATCGTTTACTGTAAAATTCAGCAGGTGCCCTATGCCTTGAAATCCGAATACACGTTGGGTTTTGCGTGTTGTTTAAATAATATTTCTTACACGCCGTAAAGACTACTTGCAAATTATAGCATCGACTACAGCAGAAGGCTGGCTTTAATGTCCTGATATTTACAATAACCTTGTACAACGCGGTGTATGGTAACAATTTTGGTGTTGTATTTTTAATGATGTGCGGAAGACAATACATTGCTAAAACACGATACAGATAAGTGCGATGACATGAACATAATCCGCGAGTATAATTTGTGATAATATCGAAATGGAAAATGTAACGGAAAGATAATTACGTGTGTTTTTGATTCATTGTGGTTATTGTGTTACTGTGATAATTGTTTTGGCATCGCGATTTTCCGATTAAGTCTACTTTGGAAGACAAGGAAAAAAAGACAGAGATTGGTTGGAATTGATTGATGGACATTATTTATATAAAGTGTTGTGAGATGCAGTTTAAGATATGTTTATTTTCAAATTACAGCAAGGTGACGAAAAAGAAGTTATCAATGCATAGGTTTGACCATAGGGATCAAGTGATGTATAGCTTGAAATTGCGAGTGATGTTTATTACCAATATGAAGAAAATATATAAGCATGCAAGTTGTGATTCATCGTGCAATTTCTCTAAAAGATTTAACGTCTCATTCTTGATTTACATTTTAATCGTTTTATAAAAAATCTATATATAGGCGTTTTGTAAAGGCGTGCTATCATATTTTCAAAGCGAAAAAAAATACGACAGGACCTCCTATGTTTCATGCATCCGTTTTCTAATCAACCGTTTTGGTGAATTTGGAAGTACTTCAATGTTACAATTGAGACACTCAACCGTGAACTAATAAGGGTCGTACTTCCGGTGACTCTTTCGTGACTCATCGTGACCCACCCTAGATATGTTAGCTGAAATCTTACTTTGAAATCTGGATACCATTGTCGTCTGCTTTCAACCTCTTGCTGTTTGCATTTGACCGCCATCGGAAAATCGGTGATCCACTGAAACGGCAGATGAATTCGCCATTGACATCGGTTACATGTTGTAATGGCCTCATTCTTGTCGGGACCAATCCTGCTGGTTGCGTGGTCAAAAATCGTATTAACATCACAAAGAGGGTGGCGGGGTTGTCATATGATCAATTTGTGGATTAAGTTGCCAATATTTCATGCATTGTGAGTTGTCATATATTCTTATTCATGATCACAACAATGTTACTTGTGCAGTGTGGCGGTCATACAAAACTCTCCCCATGTATGTAATCTATGTTGTCATTTAATTCATCCTATAAGGATTGTTACGTGTACTTCCTTTGATGGACATTGAACTTTGGTTCTTCAATTCCATCTTCACATGAACAGGATGTACAACCATTTATTCGTCTCTGGTCATGTTTGTTCATGATTCAGAAAGTTAATTTTATTTATAGTCAACCATTTTTGTGTAGTTTTTTAAATCGAATAAACACTATGTGGACATTATTTTTCAATGACGTCACTACTTTCGTCATAACTTATAGAAAATATCAGCGCATGGACATTTTGTTTTCAAAGAGATCGTTTTTCTTTTCATTGCTTGCATTTGAGAAACTCGTCAGGAAGTGCGAGGTTAGAGCTCTGTAAAACCGGTTTAAGCACCCCAGTCGGTCCATATTGCCTACTGACCGTTCCAAGGCGGTAACTGTCGGGTTTGCTCTTTTCGTTAAATGACTCATCACAAATTTGTTCTTACTTTTCGCTTGGCTTGCATGTGAAATACCTTTGTTCTGTGCCTTTTCGGAGTTTGGTAATGTTGCAATGCTTATAGGACTTTGTCATATATTCTATTTAAATAAAGATTATTTTTTTGGAAAAAAACAACAACAGCAAAAACAACAACAACAAAAACACAACAACTATGATACATTTGCATTTTTAACTCGTTATGGGTTATTTAGTGTCTTTTGAGTAAATATGTTTTCAAATTCTAATGATTCTGATGCCAAAAATAGCCCGTTTGACACATTCGAGCAGATATGCCCCTTTAAATTCCTCAAAATATCTAATACTTTGGAATTTTAAAGCAAATTTGTAGTCTTAAAAAGAGCATAAATGGTACATAGTCAGATATATCTTTTTATAAATATGCCTTTCTTTTCTAAACAAATAAAAACTTCATTGGCGTCTGCCAGTTTTGGTTATGGATCGATCCTGAGCATAATGTTTTAGTTTAAAGTAGTATATAGTATCAGATATTAGGGATGTTTTTAACACCATACCACGTCTACGGTGTACATATGTAGCGCACGAGTAGAAATAGAAACCATTAACATATTTAGTTTGCTTCGAATGTTATAAAGATATTTCTGTCATGCTTGATTAGTTGCAAAAAAACAAGGTTGCCTTTAAAACAGTGAGTCAATACAGGAATGTCTTTAACAGCCTTCCTATGGCTATATATTTGAAAAGTGCATCGCTTTAAAGTATGCGCCATTACATAAGGGAGTAACTGTAACGTCACTTAACTGAAACCTGACATTAAATATACAAATATTGATAATTATGAACATACCATGCCAAAGACCAATTTTACAAAAAAAGGAAAACGCTATAATAACCTATAAAAAAGAAATGCTATGTTATATTAAACTTATAAACAAAAGGGATAGTGTTCTTAAAATGAACAAATGAACGAGTTAAAATTGTATTATTTATGGTGCCTATTTAGCGTGCAATATAATCCTCCGCGCATTTACCGCAATTATAATGCAGTTAACAATGAATAAGTATGATTGTATCAATTACGAAGTGATATTGAACGTTGTTGCTGGATATGTGACAATATGTGAACATGTTAAGACATGGCTAGGTCAACGACTGGACATTTATTGAGAAATCGGACCTTAGCAGCTATTATCGCCGGTAATTGAGGTCCGATTAATAAATTACTGTTCAGATCGTCCAAGGAGAGTAAAGCGAACACATCTGGTACAACAATGCTCAAGTTTCGTAAGGAGAATGGTACTTTTATAGCCGTTAATAAACTGTGAGATTGATGCTCTGTAAACCAGTCTAAGTAACACAGTCGATCATTTTGCAGACAAAGCGGTCCAATAAGGAAACTTCTAGGGTTGCTTAAATTTCAAGTAAAAAAGCTACGAAATTTGTCAATTTTACATTAACCTGGCATGTGTATACCTTGTATAGTGTTTTTTGCAGAGCTCATTGTTTGTACAATACGAATAGGATCTTGTCAAATTTTCGTATTCATGATCACAACAATGTACCTTGTGCAGTGTGGGGGTAGTAGAACATCTCTCCTTGCATATAATTAATGTTGCCATTTAACTCATCCTATCAGTATTGTTTCATATTTTATTTGAAGTGTGCGGAAATATATTACTTAAATTTCATCTATACACGAACAGGCATCTTGAACCATTCACATCTCTCTTTTTTTCTTTTGTATTTAGTTGACATGTGCTGTCCTTGTCTAGAGCATTTGCAGAGTTTAATATATGTTGCAACAATCATATTACCTTTTTATTACTTGTTCGTATAGATGCATTTTACAATACTATAAAAACACAACAAGGGCTAACAGGCATCTGTTTGCTGCGAGTGTTGTAATTTCTGATTATTAATTTTGAAATGTTTAGTCTTTCACCGCGTGGGTTCGATTCTCGTTTGGTGCGAAGGGCTTAATATGGGAAGGTCTTCCAGCTGACCTGCAGTGCGCCGGGGGTTCTACCTAGAAATGTGTCTAGGATCTTCTTCCACCAAAAGCTGGACATTGCTATAATGATCACAACTGGTCGCTGCAATGTATTTCAAGAACAAAACAAACAGAACAGAAATGTCCAATCAAATAAATATCTTTTCTGTGTAAATTGTACGAATTAATTGTGCATTGTCCAATTATGTTTATGTGTCTTTTACGAAAATTGAGATTTAATTAATAAAATAACATTTCAATCACATTATTACCGTTGAGCGCCGGTGGTTTTACCCAGAAACATGTCTTGGGTCATCCTCCGTCAATAATTATGCCGGTAAGTTACAACTTGACACAAGTTAACAATGAAAATAGTGCGTATAATTAGTTTAGAGTAACAGAACACTGTAAACAATATTGTCGAAAAACTAAAAGAAACAAAATATAAATATATGTAAAAGAGTCTACATTTTCTTGGTCCTTTAATCTGCTTCTAAAAGAAAACACCCAACTCCAAATCTTGAAAAAAAAAAAAAACGCGGGACATAGATGCATCGTGGATTAAAGACAACTTTTAACAGCACAGAGAAGTGTTTCGCCACTTAAAGAAACACACGATGAAAGAAACCCCTCAAAAATTACCTTCAAAAATTACCGCTTTTAGATTCATCATAATTTAACGAGGTAAACACCAAAACGATGAAAAGTGTTATCCAAATGCACAAATAAATCTTGAATACCTTTGTCCTGTGCCTTTTCAAATGATAACATTTTTACAATTTTTTTTTAAAATTCTGCAAAACTAACTTTTTCTTCCTAGAATTATTTAAGCAAGCTTTAAAGGTCACAAAGATTGATCCGACCACTATAAATATCAGTACACTGAAACATCCCACCTTGATTACATAATTACATATTGGATAATTAAGTACCACAGTCGGTCCATTTGCCTTCTGACCGTTCCAATGCGGTCGCATTTGAATTTTCTTTATTGTGGTGTACTGTTTCGCCTGTGTTGTTTCACTTTTTCCTTCACCTGACATAGG
The DNA here is from genome assembly GCA_007844125.1 of Sinonovacula constricta. Classification (NCBI taxonomy): domain Eukaryota; kingdom Metazoa; phylum Mollusca; class Bivalvia; order Cardiida; family Solecurtidae; genus Sinonovacula; species Sinonovacula constricta. The sequence goes on from CM017569.1 coordinate 37,803,637, forward strand.
TAAACCTTTATATATAGTTATTTTTTCAAAGCTAGGTATATGTTGCCATACTCATAGGCTTTTCGAATTCAACACACCTATGTGTTGTACTGTTTAGATATAAACAATTTATATTCACATTACAGTGGTAGGGTGCTTACATATTTTTCCACCTTAAAAGATTTAAACGTAAAAATAAAACATTATGTGCCCACACAAATACTTGTTATGTTGATTTATGACATTAATTGCAATGGGAAGACTTTTTGTTGAAATAAGCCTCTCTATGCATTTGCGATGAATGCGTTGCAATCGTGTTGGCTACATGGAAACTGAGTGACGTTCGTTTTTATCTCATGATATGTGACGGTATGTTGAAGACGGAATCCGACAGTTTGGACCATGTGTTTGCGGGCCGTATGTCGTCTATCATGAAAATAAAAAAGTCACGTCCCATTCACATTGCTTATGTAGGGTCAATTATACAGATTCTGTAAATAGACACAATACATTTAGAAATAAGTAATTATTAAATGAACCAGAAATCTGCAAAATTCAACTGGAAACACGCCTTAGGGAAATAAAAAGAGGAGCGGGGAATAAAACCTGATATATATATATATATATATATATATATATATATATATATATATATATATATATATATATATATATATATATATATTAGGGTGGTCCTTATTTTGCGACTTTTGACTTTTTAGTTTCTTACCCTCTAATTGTGTTCCATTATGTAAAAAAACATATCTGGCCAAATTTAAGCAGAATTAAACAATATTTAGAGGTAGCTCAATGACATTGAAATTTTAGGTTTTCTTGTTTTTAGTTGAAAAAATCAGGATATTATTACATGAAGCTTCAGTGGCTTAGATTTTGTTTATATTACAAACTGCTTGCAGAATTGACATTTCCTACAACTTGAATAACACACATTGTTATTATTTAATGATGGTTTGATGACAGACAATGAGAGAGATCAAGTTACGAACACCACCAGTTCCAGTGGTGACTCATAACAGAATAGCAACAGAACAGTGAAAGCAAAGATCATACATGATCTATCTTTAATCAGCTATAAATACAAAAACATTTATCAGTGTGAACAAATTAAAAATGATTTAAAATTATGGCACAATGATGCTTTGTTAATGATCAGGAAAGGAATGTGGATTCTAAACTGATGCTTACCAAGCAAGTTTAATGTAATTTACTTCTAAATGTCTTGTAAACAACCTTCTTTTGGCAAGTTAACTTGAATGTTGAACACAATAGTATATTAAAAGTTTCAGATAACAATATTTTGATAATGATTATTTAATAATAATAATAATAATAATAATAATAACTGTCAAACTAAGCTTGAGAAAGTGTTTGAAGAGTGGAAACATTTAAAGAAAACGAAGGTTGAACCGATTCACCAACTCAACTTGCAAAAGAGGCAGACTTTGTTTCCATGCTTGATGATCTTTTTGATGGTGCTCATGCCAACGCTCTTACCAGTCCATCAGTATAACAAGAAGATGAGGATTTTTTGCTAGCCCAGCGTGAAAAGGGAAGAAGAGGATCAATGGTCTGAGTATATCAAGCGCTAGCTGATAAGGAGAAAAGGGAAACACAAAGAAAGAAAAATAGGAATGTCGACAAGAAGACGCAAAAGGGAAGATAGTCAGCAAGCAAGTTGTTCAACAGCTGAGCTTATTTCTTCAAGATCTGATACAACAGATACCAGCTCAGCAGAAGACTGTGACAAATTGGATGAAAAAAGGCTACAATGGTCATTTCCGAAACAGCAAAAAGCTTGGGCCAAAATGTTATGAACTTGCTATTAACAGATCCATAATAAGAAGAAACAGATCGAAATTTCGACAAAAGAGAACTGCAGAAATAAAGGAGAAAAAATTCAGAGTTATGTTCCTCTTTTAGTTCACTGTGATGGAAAGCTTACAAAAGATTTGACTGGAAAGGATAAGGTTGACCGCCTCCTAGTGTTAGTGACAGGAAAAAATGTTTCACAACTACTGACAGTTGCTTAACTTGAATCTGGGACTGGTGCAGCCCAGGCTGTTGCTGTATTTGAGGCAATTGAAGACTGGGAAATTGGCAACAGGGTTCAAGTCATGTGTTTCGACACCACTAGCTCCAACAATTATAGACTTGCTGTTCTTCTAGAACAAAAGCTTGGGAAAGAGCTTTTGTCGCTGGCTTGTAGGCATCACATTATGGAACTTATCATAGGAGCAGTGTTCCAAGTGTGCATGGGGAGCTCATCTTTGTCGAAAGTTCCTCTTTTCAAACGCTTCCAGGAACTCTGGACGTCTGTTGACACAAACAAGTATGAACCAGGCATTGCAAATTCTGATGTGGCAAGTCTTGTGGAAGACATACGACAAAGCACCATACATTATGCTAGCACGTATTTTGAACAGAAGCTGCAAAGGGGCGACTATAAAGAATTCCTGAAACTTGTGATCGTGTTTCTTGGTTCAGCTCCTGCACGTGGAGTGTCATTCCTGTCACCATGCACCATGCACCTTGGATGTCCAAGGTTATATACAGTCTCAAAATCTGGAAGTAAAGGCTCAGTTCAAGCTTACCCCTGCAGAAGAACGAGGATTGCTTGACGTTTGTGTGTTTGTAGTTCGTGTCTACTTGAAAGCGTGGTTCTCCTCACCTCAGGCAGTATGTGCACCTTTTAATGACTCACAATTATTGAAGTCACTTCTTGGGTACAAATCAATTCATGAAAACATCTCGAAGGCAACAGCACTGAAATTATCCAACCACTTATGGTATCTGTCTCCAGAACTTGTCGGCCTGGTGTTTTTTTATTGTGATGTCAGCTCCGCAACAAAACGAAGTATAATTGAGGCGTTAAAAATGGACGGTGACCAAGATGACCAACATGACCATGCCAAGAAAGTATCAGTTGATCTTAAATCACTCCCAGGCAACAACCTACAGGACTTTGTTACACCAAAGTCTATGAAACTGTTTCAAATGATGGATATTCCGCATGACTTTCTCAATATTGACCCAGATGCGTGGCATGATAGAGACGATTACAAACAAGCAAGAGAAGCACTGGAGTCTCCAAGACTTGTATAGGATCAAGCTAAGCGTGGTGTTGCTCTGATTCGGGAGTATAGTGGACTGTTAACCAAAAATGAAACTCAACTGCAGTTCCTACTGCAAGTCGTTGAGGAACACCGGAGATTATATCCGGATAGCAGGAAACAAACACTAATGTGCCCTAAAACTTTTGATGGAAACTTTCAGACTAAAGTATTGTAAACTGTTTGAACAAAAAGTGATGTACAGTTGAAAATAAATCATATATATCAAATATAGATATTTTGTTGATTTTTTTACTATTTTTCTGAATTTCAAGGTCATTGAGCTACCTCTAAATATCAAAATATATTGTTTAAACTTTCCACAAAGTGTTTTCTCATCAAATGGAACACATTTGAGGGGTAAGACTTTAAAATATATTGATTTTTGAAAAATCGCCATTTTAAGAGCCACCCTAATATATATATATATATATATATATATATATATATATGTCATGTTTGGTCCATCAAAAACACCGCGCCAGACAAAGGTTAGCAACTGTCTGTAGCGTGGTTCAATGGACGTTGACTAATTAGTAAATGTGTCGACAAGGAAACATTTGTGGAGAAGCGTCTAGATCAAAGGGAGTCTTGTCTGTATTCACAGGCTGACTAATAAAACAGGGAGTTTATCTGACTGATTTTTTTAAGTATAATATAATAATATCCGTGTACTAAGTTTACGAGTGCATATAACGCAGTCTATTAATCGTGTATCTTTCAAGCGTTTTATACATGTTGGATGATTTTGTTAAATAGATAATATATATGTACATGAATAAATACAGTGTTCCGGCGTTACACCAGAAGTCGCCGACGTAACAATTTAAAACTGTCGTTGTCTCCGTCACGATTTAAAGTACAAATACGTATTTCCATGATAGGAATGTGAAATAAAAGGCAGTCACACAGTTAAAATCATGTAGCTCTTACAAAATTGTCAGACGTTTACATTAGTTTGTTCAATCTATTTAAACAAGATGCAGCGTGACTTTAAAATTCTTCGCATTTCGTCCATAATGATATAGAAAACAGCGTCTAATGATTCGTGGTAATTGTGATGTAATGGGCATATAGCAATAATGAACATCCATCCCTCGGTAAAGTATACCAACAGGTCTCGGTTCTCGATCCTTCAGTTTCTACTTACATATGTCTGCAGCATTAAAATCGGAGTGGTATAATGTGACAGGGGACACTTAATTCAACCGTTAATTGTATACTCCCATTTTGTTTTGATGCCGACATAATAATTTTGACTGTTCGATCACTATACATCCGCGAGCAATTCGCTCCGTGAGAAAACAGTTTTACTCATTCATTAAAAAGAGATAAATTTTGAAACTTGAATCAAGATCCATTCAACTTTATCGCAGTCAATACTAGCTACATGTACACAGTACCAGACCCTAACTTCGACCTAGGCAGTCAACAGACAAAATTTGCTTAGAATTGTGTAGCTTTCATGTATGTGTTTTCACAACTCGACTCTTTTACATGGGATATTATTGTCGCCGCTGGGCGTCTGTGTATAATCGTTACTGGAAAAGTAATGCATCAGAACTAAATTAGATTGTAGTTTAATATGCTGTTAAATCATTACATGTCACTTAAAATTGTTAATGTTTCCATATGTGTACGAATTATTTGTTTAATTTAAATTGCATTTGTTACGAAGATGTACTATGTACAAGTCAAATGTTGTGTCTGTTGTTTGTATTGGGATCTTTTCCTGTGCGAACAAAGACAATTCGTTATTACATAGGACATGGAAATTTGAAGGCATAGTAAATCATTTAATAACAGGAAGGTTTCTTTTTTTGTCAGTTTCTTGTTAAGCAAAAATGGTCCATTGATGAACCGAACCTCAACGGTGAGCTTTGATTGGTGCAATGCTAGCACACTGTACACAAAAAGCCAAATTTTATTACTGTATATATTATGCTTTGGAACACAGAAAGCCCATTGCAATGTTTAGCGTAAATGCGCGTAAAAGCAGCACTGAACGGAAAAACACCAGCGGTTGTTAACAGCGTATAAACTTTAGAAGTAGACCTTGTCTTCTCGACAAGATTATAAAATTATTCAGAATTGCTAAGCCTGTGTAGAAAATGATTGACAACTGTGTTCCTTAACAATTTTGGACGTTTAGAAAATATCGCCAATTTATCTGCGAGACATCCATATATATTAAAAACTTCGGAACGATCATTCTTCCAATAGACAATACTTTTCTGAGATGAACTTATGTTTATATTTTCGTAAATTAAAGCCTACTTACTCCGTTTATTTTAGTTCTTGATAGTTTCCATTATACTTTTGCCATCAAAATGACAAGAGAAACAGTTTAAACTTAATATGAACTGGAAAAAATAATTATTAATGGGGTTGAATGCTTAATTTCGAACGAAAGTTGCCATTTCGTACGTTTTAAATATTTCTTTAAATACAAAAATTGGTTAATCATTAATAGGAATAAAAAGGTTATTGCATCGTTCTATGTGGCATGCATCCGAGAGATTCGTATATTCTGTGGCCATTGACGGCATATGGTAACAGTGTGATAAGTCACACGCCGGATTTAGATAAATGAAATGTTCACAAACATTTTATCTTTTCCATTTCGGTCTGTCTACAGCTTCAATTCAAGATATGTTATGTTTGTATCTATTAGCAGACGGCTTATACTTTGAAATCCAGTTGTTAAATTTCCCATAAATACATAAAAATATGTTATGGAGCGCGTCGCCTATTTAAAGGGATGCTCAGGGAAATTTGCACATGGGGAAAGTCTGTTTTGCGGAGTTTCAAAACTCTGATAAAATACGGGTCCTAATTCGGTAAATAGCGTTCCCTTTATTCTTAAACATGACAGAAAAAGAAAGATTTTTGTTTATTTTTTTATCATTAACATGTCTAAACCTTTAACGTAATTGCACATAGATTCTCGGTACGCCCTTACATATTCATACTTAACGTAAGTAGCTAGGAGTGCTTCTCGGTACCTCGTCCGATGTTCTAACTGCTTGTTAGTGTATGGGATCATCGAAGCGATACACGTGTAGTCATAATAGCCCAGCTAATTGGGTGGGGCAATGTCCCAAACAAATGTCTGATTAGAACCGCGGGTAAGTTTAAAAGGTTCCCACATCCCAAGTCATTCGCTCCTACCGGGATTCGATCCCACGCGTTGAGAGGTTGGGCACTCAGAGAAGTAACATTTCGGCGGCTCTAACATTCGGGCACGGGCGTCAAACATGAAAATAGGAGCTGATAAATACATCCAATTTTACCTTGAAGTGTTGATGTTGACAAGGGGATTAAGGTGCCTCTAAAAGGTGATACTATTTTTTGCGTAGCTGTGGACATCATATTTTGTTTAACCATCGAGATAAATTGTTTTGGAATGGTGTTAAGTCATATCAAAATTTGTCGGTATTATGGAGGGAAAAAGCTACAATGTCCTTGGTAGAACGTCTTTACCAAATCAGAATTTGTTTCTTAGATACTGAACTTTAATAATTCAATTCCAACACAAACAGGTCATCTCAAGAGAACAAAATAGCACCTTTACAATAACATGTATCTAATGTACATTTATTTGATATTGTTGCGGTTATGTTTCAGACAAGGGTGACCATAAATATTCAATCTAAAAGATTATACTCGATGTCTGGTGTTCTGTCTCTAATTCTAGTAAATTATTTTGGTAAATCTCGTAAGCTGTTTATAATAGCAGTTCAAATTACCAGTTTTCTTAAAATACAAAGTGATCATTATTTTTGAAAGGACACTATTACTCTAATTATCTCTTACAACTATACATAATCCTTATGGCTGTTTTGTTTCAATTCGATCTGTTTTCTTTACACTGTTTGTATTTAGGAAACTCCTCTTGAAGTTCAGCTTCAAGGTTAATGCATGGTAAACCGGGTGTAAGCACCCAGTCGGTCCTTTGTCCGATTAACCATTCCAAGGGCGGTAATTGTTGTTATTTCAAAATTTAAAATATGTCGTTATGCTCATTGTAATTTAATTTTGTTTAGTATAACACACAGTTAATAAAGTTCAACTAACAAATAATAAAATTGCATAAAATTGTCGAATTTCATTGATGATATATGCTCACTTCAGTTTATTAAACCCTAAATTTACATATTTAGACTTAAAAGTATCTTATACAGGAAGTAATATTAATTTATACTTTTAAAACAATAAACAGGTCGTCATCGTTTAATATATTCACATGATTCGATCGGATTTACCACTACAATAAAAAATCCGAAAACCATCAAATAGAACATCACATTCAGAGTTTCGTTTATCAGCCAACGCTTTTATTATTACTCTTATAGATTTGTCAATCGTAGATAAACGTTGTCGATTAACTGTCTGGTAGAAATTAATGAGAAGAATTTGGAATGCAAATGGACGGTGGCGCCAAGGAAATGAATATAAACGTGTCGATCCGTCATATTAACTAAATGTATTTCGTAACCTTGTGTAAGTGTTTCAAAAAACAATTGCAGTTTAGGTGGTTGGTCCCATGTGTCGTGTACCTACGCAGATCTTTGGCCGACCTGGTCAAAGGCAAAGTATTAGGCTAAAACGTAAATTTCTATATAAAATGCTGGCATTTATACATTTAGTTATTACTATTTTCTTTTTCGTTTTTTTGTTGTTGTTGTTTTCTGCTACTGGTTTGGAACGGTCTATTGGTGACTGGCCAAAGATGACTACACACATTTCTTTATCTATTGGAATGCAATGTATCGATACAGATGATCTAGGGGCCATGAACTAAATGCTGTGACTGTATTTTACAATTCAGTCTGCTTATGTGTTTGGTCAAAAAAGTTAATGACTACTGAATGCTAATTATTGTCAACCTTTCGGAATCGGAGGTATTTGCTCGAATGCATAGGTGTGATAGGAAACTTGGTCAAATCCTGGAACATATTAAAATAATAAACCGAACGCTGATGCGGTTTATGAGATCATTGTATCTGAATAATTTCATCTGTGGTATTGTTATAGATGAAATCTGTGGTATTTGCCCTGATGCAATAATTACGACCAACTTGGTAAATTCCAGGAACATACTCAGTGTTATAAACAGAATTTCTGATTTAGTTTATGAGATTTTGGCGTAAGTTTTCAATTCCCGGAATATATTTATGGAATAAACCGAACGTTGAATCGTTTCATGACATGTTTACATTTGTTTATACAATTCACGGAGCATAGGTGTGGAAGAAACCGAGTTATGAGAACTTGGACATAAGCTTTTCCTATTTGAATTAACTCTACCAGACTTAACAGCCATAGGCAAAACTAACATCGAAATTTCATTAAACAAACATGTAGTTAATTCCATATATCCATAATGAAAACATGTAAAAACACTTATGTGGAGTATACTGGCCGAAGTCTGAAAACAAAACAAAAAATCGTGAACTGGCCTGTACACTACAGTTAAGGACAGCAGGTAGATTTTTATTCCGCATACGTCTTTCATATGACTGCTGTGGGCTTTGGGATGTATACAAACTGAATAATCCACATGTTGCTGTTTTTTTAAATTGGGCACACACACACTTAACACTCCTAGAATGTCAGACTTAAAACAAGATATAATTATTTCACACACACTTAATTCTTTTTTGTTGTTGACAATTCTTAATTGTTTGTTAAAGCAATGAGAATGATAGGTGCAAATATCTTCTTTAGAATTGGGAAACTGTCCCTGTGCCACATACATGCATGCCCACTAACTATGCCATGGTGCAACGCACGTCATACTGCACTGGTGTTTCAATGGTGATGAAGGGTGCCAAGCACATTGGTAAATGACCACTTCGGTAAATTCGTCTTATATAAGGATTAATCCGGTCGTTTTGGTAAATAGGAAAACATACAGTATAGTACCTGATTAAGACGGAGAATTGGATATGTCTAGGTGTGGAAAGATTTTCACACATCAGCCCGAGACAGACAATTTAATCATTTATTAATTCAATTATTTATTGTCTCTTTGTTTTAGCTAGCAGAGACGCGTGTCAACTAGAAAATACTAACATCCGGGGACCATCACAATTTCTTTGCTCCAAAAACTCAGGATGTAAAATAAAATAAATATTTATGTATGTATTATTATCAAACGTATCTGTAATGCTTAAAATTATGTGGTGTATATTTAGATGCTTAAAGTTATATTTTATTACATTATTTTATTTTTCTAGTTGCGTCTCTGCTAGCTTAAACAAAGAGACAATAAATAATGAACAAATGATTAAACACATGGACAAAGGGCCAATTCTTCGTCTTAGTCAGGTATTATACTATATGTTTACCTATTTACCGGACTCATTCTTACATAAGATGAATTTACCGAAGTGGTCATTTACCGAAGTGACAGGTAACCGTGATGAACTCGTTTTCACAAAATGTTTACAGATCTCCTGAATGTTGATTTTTAAAAGTGTGTCATTTTTTGTAAAGATGTCCATTTTACATTAGCATTGTTCCTGTAAAGCTGATCTAAAACGGATTTTATTTCTTGACTCAAACATTTAAATATAGCTAACATTTTATACAGACACATGGCATCATCTGTCACATTAACCTAAGATCATATCAATGATAAAATCCTCAGCTAATTAAACAGGTTACAACATGTAATCAGCTGGATATGCATGAGAACACTGCGCCCCACAAGTTGATGCAAAGTTAAATATACAAGTTTCATAAAAATCTGTAACAAACACACAGGGTTATAGGTCTATAGTCATAACCTATTTACGAATGTACAAGAAAACACCTACAATTCTTTATTAATTTTATTGCACATAATAAAAACAAATTTGATAAAATATGGACATATAACAAAAACAAATTGATACAAAACAATACCAAAGATTTTAATAAAAAGCCAAAATTCTTAGTGCATTTCCTATCAATTTCAAATCATTTAAAAATTTTTTTTCAAAAGACCATATTTCCTATCAACCTGGTTTAAATAACCTGTAACTAGATTGTCTTTCATATTTTTTTAATTAATCAAACATTGCTAAGGTAATCTACTTTTAACTACCCGAAAGTACTTCAAGATCAACATAAGGTGGTGCATTATACACTTCAAGCCACAAGCACATTTTAATAGAATCCATGTGTCCCAAAATTCCACTGAGAAATATTGGTGAGTCTTTCTTCATATGACTCTGCTATGACAGTAAAATCTAAGAGCAATAACCCCAGAAAAAGTATGCATTTTTTCTTCCTTTATGCACAAGTATTAATCAATATCAATCATAGCGAGGGCCAAGAAATTACGAAGGGCAATAACTCCAAAACAAACAATGCAATCTGAGTTGTATCCCTTTCATGCACAACTACGCATCAATCAATCTATCGAAACTCCTCGGATGTTTCTGGTGCAATGATACAAAAATCACGATCATTTTGTTCGCGGGAAGTCAGTAGAATATGTTTAAAATGTAGTTTGCACAAAACATAAACAATGGTGTCCTTTGACAGCTGTGTTTGCTGCGCTGGGTAAATTAAACTTAGATGATTTAAATTTGAAGCAGCCACAAACTGAAGTTTTACAAGCATCATACTCAAATGAACTGTCATCTTGGTTTTGACGTCTGTCTCAAAAGAAGTCCCATTTAGGGAAATGGCCGAGGTGATCAGACTGCCTAGATACATCCAAGAGCTATTCGTGAAATATCCAAGGTGTTCTGATTGATCAATCAATCACTATGTCAGAGGTAACTTGTCTTTTGTTTCACACCATTGTCACCATGGTGAAAAATGACATAGTGTCTGATCAATCGAGATCTGTGAAAATCAATTTGTTTTGGTAAATAAATATTGACTTATGTGTGAATTAATGATTGTATAGTACTATTGTACAATTATGTTATTATATAGATATGTTGTACCAAAGTAGTATCCTTTAGACATAAAATACAGAAATTTCTGTCGGCATATTTCACAAAGATAACTGACTAGACAGCTTCGTTTCACAATGTATTGTATAAGTGTGTTTTTTTTTTTGTTTTTGTTTTTAATAATTTATCTTTTTACAGGTTACTTCCCTTTCAACCACATTTTAAATATAAATTCAAGTTCCCATACATTAAAGTTTAACATACAAGAGGGTGAAAGGTTTCTGTCAGTGGTAAATGAAATAGATACTGACTATGCACACACTAAAATAATATTTTGAAGATTTGAATGAAGTTATTTTTTAATTATTTTCAAAAGAATATATAAGTCATCATAATTGCTTGGAGGAATACATGTAAGGTTGTTGATTTTTTTAAGAAAGATTCATGCAACATCTCAATTGTTTGATGTATCCACATAACATGGTTGTTACACGTTTGTTCTGCTGGCCAGTGATGATAGTAGGAAGTTCATCTCTGTAATGGTCTTCAGGCAATCTTGTATCTCTTCTATACTATTCAAACTGAAAAATAGATAGAACATCAACTATATCCAAAGATGATGAATACCTCTAGATGATTTACCACAGTTACTATTACCATTAGACAAAGGGACATAACTCATGTAAAAGCAAGCCAGTCATAATGTGCCAATGACATGCACAGCTAGGCTTGACTACTAACCTGTCTTGAAAAGTCTCTTTAAACATTAAAATCTGACCAATGGTTGCAGAGAGATAGGGCAGACAAATGCTCATCTACAAACCTCAGACTCAAATAAAGCATCATATCTGATGGGACAATGAAATAACAAAACAATACACATAATGCTTGCAACTACTGTTGAGTTTGAGACATGGTCAAGTTGAAAACTGTCATTTGGAAAAGTTTTCCAAAGTCCAGCTGATCTGTATTAAGTGGTCCTAACCAGACATTTCTCACGGTTGTATACTTCAACAACTAATAGTGGAAGACACCAGTATGACTGGAAATTTCATCTATAGCAATAACTTGAAGTTATCATAATTTTTATAATTCTACAATTTTAACAAATAAGGCCATACTTATAAACTTTTTTTTTGTTTTTTGTTTGTTTTTGTTTTAATTAATATTATTTCATACCTGGATATGAGTAAATTGTATCATGAAATACTCAGTGTGGAACTATTTTTCATTTCTGATATGTTGTGTAGCTTTTACATCTATACACATATTTGTTGTTACAGTTTCTGAAAGACACAACACTGCTTTTAATGTAACTGTGTAAACAATAAATTTTTAAACCTTTAAACTTTTGTGCAGTTTCTGATATTTTTGGAGGTTTTTGTCTGAATATAACTTCAAACACATACTTGTCTTCTGCAGACTAGCTACAAGATCCCTGCACTGTGGATGAATCAATGCCTTTAATATTGATTGTAACAAACTGTAACAACAGTGTTGTTCTGTGGTTCATGTACACATGCTTAACTGTGACGCAGTAGATTTGACCAGCAGTATTGAACTGGACCTGATAGTGCAATAGGTAGAACATTGGCTCCAGGTACAGGTGGCCCCAGGTTCAAACCTTGGCCACAACATACCATAGTCAAAAAAAAAGGTAGTGGTATAGCTCCATTGCTAACACTGAAGCAAATATAAGGGTAGTTCCACAAATGGTTGACCCAATGTCAAGATAATGTGACTGGGTGTGATATCATGCCAGGTGTACAAGGCATGATACACGCAGTGAAGGCAGCACTATATCTGTATCAAGTGGACACCGTCTCCAGTTATTTGAAACACCGTTAGTGGGATGATAAACCCAACATACAAGCCAACATTACTTTTAATATAAATTAGTTGTTTGATTTATCAGAGTCCCATACTTCAAATTTATTTAAATAAGTGTTTTGTTTGTAAGTGATGTATACACGACATATTTCTCCATATGCATAGTTTGAAGTTATTCAAAGTTGTTGTGCTTCAAAGTGCTAAAAATAGAAACAAAAAGATTGAAAATCATTGGAATGCTTTTAAATCTCCTAACTTGTAGGCAAAATGTGTGGCTCTTTTGTGTGCATTTTTGTTTTGGTTTGCAAACATTAAAGTAATTTGACTGTGAAGTATATAGATGAACCAATGTTAAGTCAATAAGGACATACCTCCTCTCTATGGCTGACTGCCTGCAAATATAAAAGAGCAATATTACAGTTCACAAAACGTAACAAATTTCTAAGGAAAAAAACCACATAAAAACAAACTAAAATGTGATGAAAATACACTTGCATAGTTTTTTTACTGCAATATCAAGTATTAAAATATAAGATGAAAACTGAAAAACAGATCGTTTTATTTTCTCTTCATAAAAAAACAACAATACTTCATAAATAATTTTTATGATAAATAAAAAAATTCATATCAGTTTTATGAAATTCCTAGATATACCAGTATGTATATTTCTTACTAATGCAGGTACAATAAACAAACAAACAATCACTGTGGAAATAATTGTCAAAGTAAAATTTACTTACTGGAATTCATACTGTGCACGTATCAGATTCATTTTCTTCAATGTCTGCAAAACAGCGAGCAAATATATTTGTGTGTTTTTATGTATATGTGCCACACAATGCAAAAAAGGTGCCTTATTGATGTCAATGACATCATTGGACAAAGTGTAGAAGTGATGTCATATTTTTCACTTATTTTTATTTCATTTATTCTTAGTGTGTTAAGTAATGCTATTGCAGTAACATCAAATAGATGAATAAATATTGTTTAGGGAATGTGCATTTTTTTACCAGTGTAAATGTTTGTGTTGGCAGTTTAATATCTTTTGAAAATGACATACGATAAAGCCAAATACAATGTATGACAGGACTGGTTACTATGGGTCACATTAAATGTTGGTTGTATTGTTTAGTGTTTGCACTATGATGGTTACATTTTTTTAAAACTAAATCATCCTTCTGTACATGAATGTATGAAAAAAAATAAAATTTTTTTCAATAAGGCACCTTTTTTCATGGCATAACACACATAAATTTTATTATTATTATTGTTATTAATGTACAGTTATACTTTATATTTGTTTTGAAGCACAAGAAAACAAACCTAAAACATAAAATTGTTCGACCATTAAATTTTCTTTACTCTTTTTTGTTTGTTGGTTGTTGAATTGCAGCCAAATGACGTACCTCAGCAGAGCTGGTGATGATGGCCTCTTGAGATGCAAAGTTCTTGGCCGCCTGTGAAAGAAGCTGAAATAAATATGACCAATTGTTAAAGTGGCCTAGACTGCATATGACACTGACACATAGAATAGTTACTTAAAAAAGAATAACTGATATTTAATGAAGCCACAATAGCAAAAATCGAACAAATGGGGGGACTGTATTTTTTAAATATTAACGTAAAAGTGATACTAGTCTATGCAGAAAGCTATATTTTCATGTGTCATAAACAACACTGCCCCAAAACAATGTAACACTTTTCTGAATCTGAAAACAATCAAAATTGGTAAAGAAGAGCATGTTTATAAATCAAGATAGGAGTTTAAGCAGTAATAGAGGTAATACTGCATTAGTCATATTGTTAGTGAGTGTAACTGTGATCTTGGACTCTTGATCTGAGGATCCCAAGTTTGAACCCAAAACCAGACCAAGCAGTGTTTATCTCTGAGTATGACTATTTGCAGCACATTGCTTCAGGTGTTTGGTACCTGAGTTATGGTTCTACCCAGGGCGGGGGCAGTCAAAAGGAAGCTGAACTAACTCTTTTCCCAATCATCTAAAAACATATAGGTTTTTAAAAAAGTAATATTGTAGATTATTCTTGATTGTGGTTTTAATTTTGACTTCAGTATAAAAAAGTTGTTTTTTTTCCAGATTACTTAAAATTGACAAAAATGTGAACAGGCTAATATAAAGGCATTCCTCCTTTCATTTTGATAGAGTTTACATTGCAAGTCTCAGATTAGGGTATACTTTAAATTTAGGGTCTGCAGAAAATTGTGGCAACAGCATAGCTTTACTAAACATATCACCATGCCAATTTTACATGGCCACTAAAAGACTGACATGGCAACTAATGTGGTTTTAATTTGACACTTAAAAAGTAGGCCATCTTGACCAGCCAACAAGTATAATTTAGGGAAAGTTAGTAATGGGTAACAAATAGGTCCCTGTCAGTAATCTACCCTGCCTACTCAGCATGATTGCAATAAATACTGTTTTTCTATATTCTTAGCAACAATCTAAAGTAATCTTAAAAATGATTTAGGTGTTCATTAAACATAGGTAAACATATAGTATAACACATGATTGAGACACAGAATTGGGTATGTCCATGTGTGAAAAAGATTTTCACACCTCAGCCCGAGACAGAAAATTTAATCATTTCATCATTATTTAAAGAAAATGTGGAACAGGTACGCTTTGGTAGATTTAATTTATAAAACAATGGTGTCAAAAATGAATAGTCATATTATTACTATTTGGAAAAGTTAATCTTTGCCGATACCAGTAACTAAATCGTAACAAATATATCATGAAAGTATCAGGAATAAGGCCTCCACACAGCATACATAGAGAGAGGCGAAAAGAAGGAATTCATCAGGAAGGTCTTGTCCCTGACGTGCGAACAAATTGAAGCCGCCTTCTACAGACAAAAAATACAAATATAAACAGGTAGGTTGAGGGAAAATTTCAGTTCAACAAATGCAGGAAATAACAACAATATTACATAAATATACACCCCCTAATTTTAAGCATTACCGATACTATTGATCATAATACATACACAAATAAATGAATAAATGATTCAATTATCTGTCTCGGGCTGAGGTGTGAAAATCTTTTTCACACGGGGACATACCAAATTTGTCTCAATCAGGTATAATACTATATGTTTAACTATTTACTGAAACGAAAGGACTGAGCCCTACATAAGATAAATTTACTGAAGTGGTCATTTAACGAAGTGACAGTAAACCACTGAACCGACCGGTCCATTATACTGACACAGACTAGTCAGGTGTTATTCTGTCCCCTTAGCCCTGAGCATTTGGAGGGAAGACACTACAACCAACTTCAAAGTCTTTGGTTTGACCAGGTCCTGGTTTGAACCCTCGACCTCACAATCCGCAAGCCGACGCTCTACCAATTGATCTTTGTAGTATTACTATTGAGGCCGGTTTAACAGGTTGGTGATTTCTATATTTCTAGTCTGCATAAAATAATAAACTAGCAAGAAAGTGAAATTCTTCAGTTAACTTTGCAATGTCCCATGAAATGGCACTTGTTTGAAAGCAGAAACTCAGATTAATCAGTTCTGACTAATAGGTAGCAGCATGTGTGCCAAGTTTTGTCCAGATAATTTACAATGACTGGTCCTAAGTTACAACAAAATTGAACATTTCTCACTATTAATGTATAAAATTTAAGGTAAAACCATTCTTACTTCCGTGGATTTTGATGTTCTAATGACATGTCTAACCAATGAGCCTAAATCATTGATATTTGCAGTAACCTTTTCATCTAAACGACTCTTAGTTTCTTGATTCCAACTGGATGATCCCATTTTGTAGGTTTGCTTGATTTATAATTCCACTAAATTAGAGAATAATTACAACATGGATTTTAAGTAATTTTAGTTTTTGAAATACCGTTTGTACGAAGGATATTATGTTATTTTATTGGTAGAAAATATTTTAAGATCATATATTTTAATTTTGTAGGTGATGTGTTTATTTCTGATAAAACTTAAATAAAAAAATCGAGTTGTACTTGTAATTTCTACGGCGTGCAATTTTCACAAGCGACCCGGCGATTTGTTTTTGTTTTGCAATCTTAAAAATCGGATGGGTATTTTAGTGTTTGATTAGTAGTGTAGATAAATAAAATAATAATAAAAATGTATACATTGAATGTTATCTTCAAGTCGGAATACAACAACGAACATGTATTGTTATAAGTTGACTTAGAAGTCTGAAAAATGGGACAACAATTGTGACCTGTTACAACATTAACATGCAATAAACCAGCATCTTTTGGGTAATATAAGTTTTACTAAGTGCAATACAATTTTATGTCATATAAATCATTATGAATTTTATCATTTAAAAACAGAAGATATTTTGGATGAGAACTACCTTTAGGTTCTAAAGCTGTTCTCAAAGCATTCTTATGGTTCTTGATAGGATTTAAAAAAAAAAGGAGAGTCTGAGGTACTACTAGAGTGCGAAAAGAAGGAATATATTTTATTCATTGTCTGATTTTAAAAAATTCTATTTAAAATGATAGATCAAGAAAAAATACATTTAATTGACTTTAATAGCCTACAAATCTATTACTTAAAAGTTAAATAACAATCAAAGTAACAGTTCTTTTCAATACACAAGATCATATAAACAAACATGAAATTGCCTTAGCTTTTGAAACAGTTGTTGAGATTACATTTTGTAAGTTCAAAATGTATGAGAACAAATATTTATTTTTAATAATAAAGAACCAAAAGCCAGTGGAACATGTTACCTATCACTGCATATGAGGCAGCCACATTTCAAGTGTTCAAAACAATTGTTACTGTGCCTGTTATCATCTCATCAATCCATATTTAAATCTGCAACCAATGTATAAAGTTTTACCATGCACCTGTAAATGTATTATTTTAATGCCCACCATGTATAAAACAGAGTGTATAAACACCATCTGTATTTTTAACCAGCGCCTGCACGTAATCCTCGATATTGAGGGAGTGCAGTATTAAGAAGAAGAAGAAGAAGAATAAAGTTAATGGTTGACGCTAGTGCTAAGGCCATCATTGCTGTACTTTACTGTGATCAATTTAATCTACTTTTCATGACTTATGAGCTTTCTTTTGGAAGAAATACAGCGTTTGTCACATTGTGCTAGTTTGAATCGGGGTATCCAGCACTGTTTTCCATATATTTGGAAATGTTATTCTTTAGATGTCTGGTACCCAGGACGTGTGTCATCCCTGGAAGACACCTTAAAATAGTCATCTTGACAGCGAGTTCATTGTCACTTCCTACAAGCAGCTTTGTGATTTCTTCTGGTTAATTGCCATTCAAAATTTATAAGTATGCTTTGATGAATTTGTGCGAAATGAAAGTACTAAAACATATAAAGTGTAATGTGAAATTCCCCTAGATTAAATGTCTTTCCAACATGCATCGTTTATCCATACAGCAGAACTGTTTTAAGTTGTTTATTTGTTGCAATGTAAACAATATTACAACAGGGTAGTTGAGTCTATTTATATGTTTTACACTTTCAGTGTTTTCCCTAGAGCGCGTTTTCTGCATTTTTGACGCAATATATTTTAATTTGGCGCAATGTTATAACAGCCGAGCGTTTTCCTTGACGCAACTATTTGGCAGCGACTTAGATTTAATTGAAAACCGTATCACGTGACCTGTCATAGACGCTTTATTTAGAATTCACTTTCAGTTGTGAGCGCCAAGACGATACAGACTGTTTCGTCATTTTCTGGAGAAAATTTCCCAATGTCTGCTGCTAAACAGTGCATGTTAACATTATATTTCACCGCAAAAAATGACCAAAATAACAATCGGGCATCGGCGGAATCATTAGTACCAACAGCGTGGCGAATGATGAACCCTAACAAAAAAAACAAATACAAAATCCTGGGCCGAAATGGGAGTTCAGAAAAGAATGGTTGGAGCAGCATTTTTGGTTGCGATTTGACAATAAAATGACTTGTTCAGTTTGTATATCTGAAGGTAAGGACAATCCTTTCACATCAGGCTGTACTTTCGTGCTTCTACGTTAACAAGACATATTTCCTCTATTCAACACAAGGCTGCCTTAGAATCTCAGTCACTTAGAAGTGACATGAACCGACTATCCAAGTCCCTGGTCGCTGCAATAAATGAAGGTGCAGTGTGTGCCATGCGCTCAGTTTACTTAACAATAAATAGTTGTGACGCCGTATGACCTATAAAGTGTCGGTGTGCCGTTAAACCCAAAAAATAGTTGTGACCCATCTTTTTTGTAAATGTCCCCCACTTTTCGGACAAGAGGGTAAAAAATGACCCTCAAATATTTTGGTCTAGAGAAAACACTGCACTTTGTATGAAAGGATATGATTTTGTCAATTCTTCAACATTTACAACATGATCAGCGGCGTTACTGGATCCTTCTTTTGGTTTTCTTGTTTTCTTCTTGATAGCATAGCTTAAGTTTGTAAGCTGCCTTTCATTTTATTGCTTATCATAATCACCATGTTTCTCACTCTTCGTTTCCCTCTCAACTACTAGCCACTAAATATATATACATCTAGAGAAATGAAGTATGTAGATTTAAGATTTCTGAGAAACCTGACCTTGAGACAGTAGACAATTTTAATTTCTTTTTTACAGTTTAAAAAAGTGTTGGATTCTGACTTGTCAGGGAACATTTTTATTTACTGGATACAATGACTGGAAAAGCTAAAGAAAAAGAGGACGATGAATGGCAACACTTGGACAAGGGTATCTGCAAGCAGTTGTCCAGTCTTGTTGAACTTCTTACCACATCGGGTAGACCCATCCTGAACCCTGAAGTTATGAAGACATTTAAAAAACTCTGCAGGTATGTTTAGTTTTGTGATTTATGAGATTCTTAAAATTTTGATAAATGATCAGTTTAGATATATTTATAAACTTTCAAATCTAAAAAAATTGGCACAATTTAAAATGCACATTGATTTGCTAGGAAAAGAACTTTTTCCCAAACTTACAGAGTCTCATATTACAAATTCTGTTTATTAACTGGTTTGGGTTGGTCTGAACATAAGGGATGTCATTTAAAAAAAAGAAAAAAAATCTTTTTGAAAAGCATAATATAAGAACAATTGAAACTGGTAATTTAACCATACATGCAATCCCAACACTTCCTAGCATTTCCAATACATGTACACTGTAGAGTTAACAATATCTATGTTTCTTTCAAAATGAAAAATGAACTTTAAAGAGTTTAAAGTTAAAAAAGAATGATATATTATTGACTAAGATGTGCTTTCAAAAACACCTAATAACAACACTTTTCTTTATTCCAGGACATCAGATGAATATGTGAAATACTGCTACACTCTACTGATGACTCAGCTATCTAAAAATCATTCGGAGATTCGATTATCAGCATTCCAGATGATAGACGAAATATTCAACAGATCTCATGCTTTCAGACAGCTTCTTATAGCAGACTTTACGCAGTTTCTAGAGCTTGCAGTTGGTAAGACAACTATATAGTTGATTCTTGTTAATTGAATAAAAGTTAATCTTATATTCTGCTTTATTGAATAAAATATTCAAACACCAACATTTTTTTCTTTAATTAATGGCTATACGCGTAAGGTTTCAGTCTGATTTCGGTTATAATCATAATCCATCACCGCTAGTCTCTCTGCTGAAGCTCGCTAATTAGTTTATCTCTGGAGCTATTTTCGTGCCTTCTCCAGGGGATTAGCAAACACAGTCACAAATCTTTGTTAACTGCATGATTAGCAGCCTGTTTGGCTTACACTGTTTCAGTCTTCTGCCAATGGCATGCTTTCTATCTCAAATTCCATAAAAATTTCACAGGTTTTTCGCAAAGGTTAAAAAGTGTCAACCGTAAATGACATCACTGATAAATCCTTGACTTAATGTTTTAATAGCTCTCTCTTAGCAAAAAAGTGTGGTACTAAGGAATATTTTCACCAGAAGTGCATCTGTTAAAGAAATAAAGAACAAAACACACAAACTTTTACATCATAGTTAATTCTGATTTATTTCACTTCCGATCCATTATAATAAAAATCTGAAAAGAGCACCTTGAAATACCATGTTTAAAATGGTGGTGTGGTTGTTGTTTATTTTGCTGTCACAAAAACCCAAAATGTTGGCACTGTAGAAAATGACTTACTTTTTTAACTGGATTTTGAGTTAAATAATTATGAGCTCAGTATTGACCTCATGATGAAAATTATAAGCAGATATGTAACTGGTGTTTTTTAAGGTAATGCAGTGGCTGAGATAAAAATTCAAATTTGCAGTTATTGAAAAGAAAATACACTCATTGAAATGGTACTCGATATTGATTTTCGGTTTAATGCATATTCTAGTTATTTGCATAAAGTTATCTAGGGAAGTTATGTACGCAAATAAACGGAATCAGCTGTATTATAAATTGTTGGATGTAGTATATAGTAAACATAGGCAAGCTACACTCATTGCCCTTTTGCTCAACTTGCATCACTATTAGGTATCTCTCATACTGGAATTATTGATTCAGCTCCTAATAGTTGCTTTAGTAAAAGCTATAGCTTCCTACTGCAGCTTTCTGAGTAAATAAGAGTACCATTGTTTAGGAGTAAAAAAATGATTTTTGCCATTTTTTTATTGTTAAAATAAAGTCTAGCTTTTTTTGTTTTTTCAGGTGTGAAAAAATCTAGCCTACCTCTACCAAAGGCAGCAGCAAATACACTGAAGTCAGAAGCATGTCGAGCCATCCAGACCTGGAATGATAAATTTGGGGAGGCATACAAGCAACTGGCTCTTGGATACAGCTTCCTTCAGACCTGTGAAAAGGTTGTATTTAAATCTTAGAAAATATATATCTTAAGTGTTTCTGTTTTTTAATGTAGTTCTTTTCAGATGCATCAGCTGTATGAATCCGATCTATTTTTTATCATGACCCTATAAAATAATACTAATTTTTTGTCACTACAGGTTTATCCTTATTGTATTTGTTAATGTTCATATTAATATGGCCAATTTATTATACATCATCAGGTAGATTTCAGTAGAATAATTGCTGAACAAGAGGCAGAAAGAAGGAGAAAAGAAGAAGAAGAAAGAAGAACAGCTGAAAAAAAACAAAAGAAGTTACAGGAAGCTTTAGGAGAGTTTGAAGGTAAGCTGTTTACATTTGTGTACTTGCTGACTATGTACTTTATGTTGATTATGTAATTATTATTTGTACTCAAAATATATAATATTTTGTTAATATTCATACAAATGTTCAGTAAAAATGCCTTAACACTTTGCTTATCATCATCAGAACTCCAAATTAGCATAGAAAGTCAGGTAATGAAATTATTACAATGTGTAAACAGCAGGCATTCCAGGTTATGTTTTTTAACTTCAATTGAATATTAGCATCAATGTAAAATTGCACAACCACCATGAAGCAGAGAGGTATGAGTGAACTTGGGTTACGACAATGTTTGCTTATCAATATTATCACAGAAACTTCAATTGCATTCAACTGCATGTCCATTAAAATTAGTTTCTATCATCATCATTACGGTATCATTATCATCACTACCACAACCATCATCTGCTTTATTGCATCATGATAAAATAATTAAATGTATTAATTATACAAACACAATTTGCCAATTTTAGTTGTGGTTCTTACAAAAATAACCATGTTGCATTAAGATACCACCTGTCATAAAAGACCATTTTAGTCCCATGGGTGGTCTTTTAATACAGGTTTGACTGTAGACTGTCTCAAATGGTTGTTGTAATATCATGCCAAGTCTGAGGCTTGCAACAACAACAACAGCAACATTGTTATCGTCATAATTATCCTCAACATTATCATTATAATTTCAATAAAATTATCTTCATAATAATCAATAACATTACGACCATATTCAACAACAAGAACATTATAAGTGACAACATCATTATTTTTTTCAGCTCCATTATCCGTTTATTATACATTATTCAGTAACTGGGTGGGACTCCCTTTTATGACTGACTGCCAATCCATCTTCTTAGATGACGTCAGGCTAGTTACACTTCAATTGGTTGGTCTTATGTCTTCTTGATTGATTGCCCACAAGATTTATCATAGTTTAAAATTCCTCATATTATGTATCTCTTATATTTTTAGATTCGCTTGAAGAGATAAGGTTGTGTGTGACAGAAATGGAGAATGGTCTTCATCTTTTGATGCCTCTGCCAGAAGATTTCTTCATCCCTACCCATGACCCAACATCAGAACTATCCTTTGAAGACATAGCAGCTACCTCACAGTGCAAGAATAGCATAAAGTCAAGCAATAAACCGTGTGAAAACAGTCAGACAGACACTGCAAGCTCTGATATAAACAAAACAGCAGACAATTATGGTGTTGATCCAAACGTAAGATCTCTTAGTGCTTGTTCAAGTACTAATTCTGCGAACAAGATAAATCCTTTTGATCAGTCTTCTAAAGATGTTGAGAATTCCTCACTACATTCTGGAGTAAAGGCCAGTAACATGGATAAAAATGAAGAAAGCGATGAAGATGAGTTCATTGAGAAAGATGTAAATGCAGATGACCTTGCAGAAGCTAGTACATCACATTCCCTGAGTCAGGAGGTGGGGATGTTTTCAAGACAGTTTGAAATTACCATCAGTGTCGGAGGGTCTGAATCAAGGTTTGTTGAAACTGAGGATAATGCGGCTGTAGCCCAGGCTGTCCGAGATCACTACAGGCTGGTCAAATCCAGGTTCCTTCCACAACTGAAGCAGTGTCTGCAGGTAAGATAGTCAAGTACCCGCAAACACTTGATAGAACTGCAAGCAGGTGGTGGGACAAATTTCCCATGCTAAATTCTTTATTTCACTTTCAAACTACCGATATTTACATGTATTGTTCATAGATATAACCATTTGTATGCTTAGTTTCTTTTTCTTTTGAAAACAATATATATATTTTTTGTAGGCATTATGATTGGTATATTGTTCATTTCTATACCATATCAAATTATCACGTATTCCGTTGCTGGCAGTGCTCATTGTACTTATTCAAATGCTCTCAAAATGCCAAGTTAAATCAAAGCCAACAGTGAATGGTATGATTGTGAATAGTGAACTGTATTGTCATCATTTGATTTTTTACCTTTCATCTGGAAACCTGATAAGGATGTTCCCTTGACTCATCCTTTTTTTTCTGTTTGTCTCTATTGGACATTGTAGCAGATAACAGGTAATTGGTCCATGTCATTATTTGTAGGGTTATCACATATTTAATTTGCCCTGTCAGGTATACATACTTTCGTATGTAAATTTTTAAATATCATCTCTAAAATGGGCTGCATTGGTAAGGAGGTATTTTAGCTGACCTGTGGTGCATTATTTATTTTACTGAGACATCTGGCTAGAGAGACTTTTTCCACCCAAAATATTACCTTTATATGCTGCCTCAATGACCCAAATCAAGATTGTAGTGTTTGGGAGTATTGCCCTTTGTTATTCTTCTTGCACAGATAACGACTCATTTAATACTTCTTTACAGATAAAACCTATTAATGTGAACTTGTGGTGAGACCTTCAAGTATATAATGGTGCTCTTGTTTGGGGTACTTAAGCTATGTACAACTGAATTTTTTGTAACATTTAAAGGTGCTTGAGAGCTCTGGAGCCACCCATGAGCAGCAGCATGAAGTAGTGCAGATGCAGGAGCAGCTGGAACATGTTCTCAAGAAGTGTCTGGAACTGGAAGTTATCTCTCAGGACACCCAACATGCCAGTGACACTGACTCCGGTAGCCACTATGTTATGTATGAGAGCTCCAAACTGTAGTGGGGCCACCACAACTGAGCAGTTAGAGTTGCCAACTTATGTCTCACTTGAGGTGATGTGGGGGGATTTTCCTGCTAACCTGTGGTGTGCCGGTAACAGAAGCCTGGAGTGTTCCTCCACCAATAATTAGCTGGAGGTCACCAATATGACCATAAGTGTGTTTGGGCGATGTAACAAAAATACAAATCATATTTCCAAGAGTAATGTCTACTTAGTAATTTGTCTACTTAACAAGGAATCAAGACAATGGTCATAGTCACAGCGACCTTTTATCTGATTTTTATTCAGGGTCAGTGGGTTAAACCAGGTTGCAAGGGAAGGGGCGGGGGCATTTTTTCTTTCATAACAAACTTATTTTGTCTTGTCAACCTCAGAAAAGTCACACAAGAAATTTTCTTAATGACATTTGTTGAAACTGCTTAAACTTCAAATAACTTTATTACAGATGACTTTGAGGAGGTGCCTGAGAAGGAAGGGTATGAGGATGACGTTCCTGAGCATGTAAAAATTCAAGCAGGTAAGTTGTGGATAAAGATGGAGAGATGTGAATTTTGTAAACTTTTTCTGTGTGAAGTTGACTAAATAACCTGTGCTTCAAACAGACTTTTAGCCAAAGCCGCATTTCTTTAAGATTTTAAACTTAGTCAAGATAACTTGGTACTTTTAAGAACTACACAGGTTCTGGAGTATTGAATGAAACGCCTGCCATCAAACCTTTTATAGAAAACAAATGCAAAAAGGTGTCTACATCATTGTTGTCATTGAAAAAAGATTACATTCAAAGTAGGCATGTGTAAGAGATGGCTGATAACAAGGATATGAGGCAGTTATTGTACAGTCTAGTGAGGGATGTATCAAAAGATCTAATATTGTTTGTGCAAATATAACAAACAGACACAATGCGCAAATGCAAGGGGTTTTCTAATAATATTTTGGTTATGCTCACAACTATGCAAAAATACAATATGCCTAGTTGAAAAAGAACAAAAATATTATAAAGACGGTTACAAATATTCGAACTTTAGCAATTTAAAGGTAATGTAAATATAGAATTACACAGTGCAATGTTTGTTTTGGACAAGCTTGTATGTTAGAAACAATTAAGCACCCAACCATGTACCAAAACAGAAAAATAAACAAAGGTAATGGGACATAAAGATAAACAACAAAACAAAACACAACAAACTTACATTTTTCTTTTTGAACATGTATTTTAGCCTGCTCCAGTTCATCTAAAGGGAAGAAAGGAAAAAGGAAGTCAAAGAAGTCAAAAAAATCCTCTAAAGAAAAGCACCCTAAGATGAAAAATACAAGGTAAACTAGAAAAATGCTTATTGTTGAAAGGCAAAAAATGGGTCATCCTCTGCTTACAGCAGTATTTTGATGATGCTTGAAAAAAGCCTGTTGCTTAGGTTTGAATATGAAGCAAAGTAATGCCACATCAAAAAGACCCCAAGTAAACAAGCTGTCAAAAGGGCGGTGGGTCGTTAGAACTATTTGCTTGTAAACTAGTGGAGGTGAACAGTGTATACTCAGAATAATCAACAAATACACTGTACATTCTAATGTTTAACACAGTCTGTCATATATACTAAGTTGACCTATTGGTTAAATGTGGACTATATATTCAAAGTTAGAAATGGCTATGTCACATATTAAGATCAAATCTTAATCAACAAGTGATGTAAACTAGAACAGAACATTGGTCAACATAGTTGTCTTTCTTGGACCTTATAGACACTTGTACTGATTGTTTAATAACAGTGCAGAGGGAGTGTATTTGACAGTACTGCAGCATAGATTTAAGGCACACTGAAACTGACAGTGGTAGAGGGCTGTATGTAGCTCTACCATCATATAGGCTTATAGCATTTTGTGTTGGTACTCACACAGCGGATTGGGGATATTCCAATCCCCATAGTATCTGTACATGAAATGTTTGGCATATCAAGGACTACATATTGGTGAAATTTCAGCGATAAATTCCTAAAACTGGCAGATTTCTTGCCAAAATACTGCAATAGCCAACTTGAGAAGGTGCAGCTCAGGATTATACAGACATACCATTTTATATTTCAATCATGCCAACGAACATAATCTTTTGACTACATACGTCTAATTTTCATTTTTGTATAACTTGTCCAAAAAGAATCACACAAGGGAAACAGTATAAAAAAAGGAACAGCACTAGTTCTATTCGAACCATGTGCATGAAAACTGCTTGGAGTTGTTGGACTGATTGTTGCCAACAAGACCTGAAAATCTGAGTTTAATTGGTGCAAAACTTTCTATGGTAGATTGAATTTTAAAACATCAGATAATCACTTGCTGTCTTTTGCTGAACCCATGTCAAAAAGAAAGGTAACCCTAAAACTTTTTGTAAGAGTTCTGCCCCTTCCTTTAGTATTTTCATTATACCATCCATCTCTTAGTACAGTTGGGTGTGCTGTCTACAGATAGGTCATGTTTTGAATCTCTAACCTTATTTTATAAAAATGATAAAATTAATTCTTCCATTATGTTGTTCTGTAATAATAAAGATCAACACACATTACATATGAGGTTTTTCATATACAGGAATAACATTATTATAAGAACTGTTATTATGCTTCTTGTTTTCCCGTTATTAAATAATTGTTATTTTTCTGTTTTTAATGTGGTTTGTTTTTTGGCCATATTTTAAACCAAACAGGAATGATTTAAACCTGGCACTCAGAATGAAAGTCCATTCAGAACAAGCTCTACATGGCAACAACAGTGCAGCTGGGTCCAGTCTTGTGTCAGTGAAATCAGAACCAGCTGATGCTGACCTTAGTAACCCTTTGCCTAGCAGTGCTGGAGCCAGTCTTGTGTCAGTGAAACAGGAACCAGCCACTGAGGAAGCCAAAGAGTGGAAATCTGCAGAGGAAAGGAAGCAAGCTCTTTTGAAGCAGGCACCAGTAGTGCCATTTGGTTTGGACCTTAAGCATTGGGAGAACAGAGACCAGTTGACAGCTCCAGACAGAGTTTCGTAAGTTGTAGGAATTGGTATATTTGAGCTTTTTAAAAAAAAAATTCTATGATGGCTCTGATAATGAAGGGTGCAAAAGGGTGGACATAGTTGTTGCTGATAAATTTATCTAGACCATCACATCATTGAGATAAATGATACCTGTTATTTATGAAACAGTCACTCGTTCATGCTTTCTATACTTAACTACTACAATTGTTGATGCAACTCTGAAACTCTTTTAAAGCCTGCTTCAATATAGTACCAACATCAGTATGATGCTTTAGTACCTTTACTTCAAAAGTTAGTTAATGATAAATTTCTTCACGGCAACATGTGTATCACAGATATAATGTTGTGCTTGAGCAAGCAATCACAGCTAATATGTCACTCACAAATAGCTGTGGAAGCAAATATGGTGAGACACCAACACTGGGGTAAGCGTACTACTTGGAGATATGTGGTAGTTGATTGGCTTAAAGATCATGTCAAGTGGACCTGTAAATTGGAGGAATTTTCACAGAAATACCAACTAAGCTACAGCTAGTGTTTCTGGCCGATTGACATTGAAAGCTTATAAATATGAAAGTTGTTTATTGGAAATTTAACATGCATTCTTGTAATTAGGTAATCAGTGCAGCACATACTACTGAATAATACTTAATACTACTTCAGTTTTTGGTCTTTTATTGTGGCAAATGATCTCTTCAATTTCATCATGTGACATCGTTACTTTGCTCTAAGTATGTCATTGCTTGTACCTGTTTGTTTCAAATGTATCTTTTTTCCCCACTCTTTTTCTTTGAAAAAAAAAATCCTCCAGGTGTGTGTAGTTTGAGATTAATCAGAACACCTCGGATAATTCACGAATCATCTCTCGGATGTATGTAGGTAGTCAGATTACCTCGGCCATTTCCCTAAATGGGAATTCTTTTGTGACAGACGTCAAAACAAAGATGGCAGCTCGGATGGCAGCTCACTATAGTATGATGCTTGTAAAACTTCACTTTGTGGCTGCTTCAAATTTAAATCATCCAAGTTTAATTTACCAGGCGCTGCAAAGACACAGCTGTCAAACGATGGCATTATTTATGTTTTGTGCGAACTACATTTTAGGGATATACTTCTGATTTCTGGCAAACAAAACGATCGTGATTTGAGCAAGTATCATTGCACCAGATACATCCGAGGGATGATTGTCCCGAGGACAGAATTATTGAGGAGTTCCGATTGGTTTGAGATCTGTTAACCAGTTTAAGATGATATTCAACACCTAGAGCCATAAATAACATGGAAGAAAATGCAAACATTCAATGTTTTTGACTTTCTAGTGAATTCAACCTTTATGCTTCTCTACAAAGAATTGTTCATTTCATCTTGCTAGTTCTCCAGTATTTTTATCAGTTGTCACTATTATAGGTATTGGGATGCTTTCACCTTAAGATTTACTTGTTCTTTATTTAGTAAGAAATGTAGATTTAGTCTTGCTTCTCCTCGTCATTGCTTCCCATGGGTTGTTATACTCCCAGATATGAAGTATATGGGGACTATATTGGAGTCATGTCCCTGTTTTTTCAATCAGTAAGTTTGTCTAGTTGTCAGACTGTAGACAACATTTGTCCACACTTTTTTGTGACTTCTGTTCATCAGATTTTGTTGAAACTTTACTGGACTGGTAAGTTATAAGCCTTGATGTGCATATAGTTGGCATTTCAAGCATGGCATAATTTTAATTTAGTTTGCTTTTTATTAAAGTTACGGTCATAGTAACTGTGATAAATCATCATTGCTGTTGTAGGTATGCTGATGCCAGTCGGTTTTGGGTTCCCAGTAGAGTTGATGGTGAGGAAGCGGGGGGAAGTCAGGAGGAGGTGGCAGCACTGGTCAGACGCACCATGACATATGCTGGCAAGTTTGAGCCAGTCAAATGGAAGTGTCGCGCTCCCTTGGGTGATGGTCGTTTGTGTGAGAGAATGGACCGAGTCAAGGTAGGAGTTAATTAATCAATTCAAACCCTAAGCCTGCTTTATTTTGTCATTGACCTTAACTAATTTCTTATCTATCTGTTAACAACTACAGTAAAATGACTCCTGTTATTATGTACTTCAAGGCTACTATTTTTTTACATTTTCTAACATAATCCTGATGAAAACCTAGTTGGTCGAAACCGATAGATTTAATAAAATAACTTTACATTATCCGATGTTGGTCGTGTATTCCACTACCTTACACCTTTTGATGTAACTACATTTTAAGGTTAGATATCTGCTAGCAAATACATTTAAAGGTTACTTTATCGAAATATTACTACAGGCTCTGTAGCAACAAATGCAGGTCTTGATGTGACAGTTCCTCATGGTGCTGCCTGGTCTGTATCTCTACACTTCTTTCCTAGCCTGGTTAATTTTAGAATGACTCAGTGGGCTCACACAGTGACCATATCAAGTTATTATCAGAAAAACAGTCTATCATTAAATTATATATTCCTGGTTATTTGCAGTGTCCATTCCATGGGAAGATAATTGGCCGAGACAGCTTGGGTACCCCAACTGATCCAACAGAACTCATCAGGCTAGCTCACCAAGACCTTAAAGAGGAATCAAGTAAGTGGTATTGACCATATGTAAACATGGGATTTTAGGATGACATTTGTGTTACAAAATTACAGCACTCTAAAAGTTGATTTAAGATACATTACATGATGTCAAACAGAAATGAAATTTAAAGTATTTGGCTCATGTAACTTAATTAACTTTTATGTGTAATTAAAAAAACATCTGTTACAATATAAGTGCATGATGGAATATTTTTTAGCTATGAGATATGTGATATGTTTAACTTACCTAAAGCTTCAATTTTTAGTGTCTCTAATTCATCTAGATTGTTATATGCAGATCTACCAATTTTGTGAAATAAGTTAACTGTGGTTTCAAAAAAGCTAAAGAAGAACAGAAGCTTAGCATGTTGTTTTTTATTTTTTTATTTTTTTGCATGTTAAACTTTGTAAAGAGTACAAAAATATATTTCAGTGTTTAATCGCATGTATCTTAAAAATTTAGATAGACATATTATGGTAAATAGACACTTCGATACATGTAAACAAGGTAATGTGTTGATAAGGGAAAAGATTACTTTCTGTAGGTAGCTCTGAGAGTTCAGATGATTCAGATCAGGGTTCAGTTGATCGAAAAAAGTCAAAGGGCAAAGGAAAAGGAAAAAAGGCCAAGAAACGGAAGTATCCAAATCTGACGGACATTCGACAGGTGGAAACGTCTCGTGACAGGCTAGAAGCAAAGATATTCAACAAGTTAGTACAACAGATTGGTTTTCTATAAATTGTAACTCTTCAGTTCACATAGGTTCTAGTGTGGGTAAGTTTTCCAGCTGACATGTAAACTGAAGATTTTTTAAACATTTGCAACAATGCAACTGTTTCAAAATAGATTTAAGAAGTGAAAATATACTAAAGTTAAAAGTAATTGCCCAGTATTTCACTCAATTTTAGTTGTGAGTACAATAGATGTTTTACAAATGATAACAAAGTGATATACTGGACAATAAGAAATGGACTTCAAGGACAGCATTATCTCCATAAACATTTTTACTAGATTGTATAGAATATGTATAAGCGATTTTTCAACAAGTGATATTATTATTTTGAAATGTCAAAATAATTTATTACCTATTTTTTGTTGTTGTTGTTTTTTGGTTGCAGTTTTGATCAGCTTTGATCATCATTTATATTGTTTTGTGACTAATTTGTTTGTGTCTACTATCGGAAGCTTTTGTTTGGTAACAAACAACAACTTTTGGCACTTTGTATGATAAATTGTAACTATGGATAATGTTCAAAGAATGTATGGTAATTCTGACATAGCACATTTATAAGGCAGCTCTACAAGATCATATAGGGTAATAGAGCAGATCTTGGGTTTAATTAAATCCTCGTCCAATATATCACTTTTAAGTAAAATAGATAAATGATTTAACATTTATTTTTCAGATCAACTTTAAAGAGAGTCTGTGCTTCGTTGGATGCAATGGACCAGAAGAAAGTGTCTGCAAAATTTGCTAATCAGTTTAATTATTGTTTAAAATAGTAGTGAAGTGCAACATAATGTCACCAGTGAGGATAGACAACATTTGTCCATACTGACCAACAGTTTTGTAAACCCACATCATGAGTTTCATATGAACGAAAAAAAATTTCTTTGTTATTGAATATGTTTTACACCTGAAAATACCTGAGTTGAAGGCAAAAGTTAAGACTTGTTTCATACATTTATTGAAGATATTGTGTCCTGAAATTCAAAACTTGAACACTTCTTACTATAGAATGGTGGGGACATGAGCCTTTGTCGGTCACTATTGTGTGTTGGAAAGCCACAAAGCAATTCTTCACAGACAAGAGATAGTTTATATTAGTATTAAACTCCTCCATCTATCATTACTTTCCCAGATTCTATTGTTTCCAATCACTCCTACCTCAAATGTTTACAAACAGTATCACTAACAAAATGCACATGTTAACTTACTATTCTTAAAATTGTTCGTAAATAATATCTTCCAGGTCTTTCAATAAATGTCTTAGCAACAACTGTTTATCTGAATTTTTAAAAAAAGAAGCTCTTTGAACATATAATTTTATACATGTAACATCAATTTTGAAAATGGTGTTAGGTGTTATTTTAAAAAAAAAATTGCAAGAGAAAATTTTGGAGAATATATATTTTAGAAGAATATTTAAATAAGGAGAATCTTGAAATATTTTACTAAAGTAATGGACAAATTAATAACATCTTCCAGGTCTTTAAATTAATGTCTAGGTAGCATTTTATTGTCATTTTTACAGCAAAATCTTGTTCTATTTATTTGTGTGCAGTCATTAATTTTTGGCTGAAATATTTCAAGCATGTTTGACTTGTATTTTTTGTGTGTTTTGCTAAACTTTTAGTAAGGTCATGTTATTTATGCTATTTATCTTTTTAAGTAATTTAAATGAATGTGTTGAAAGCAGAATTGTATGTTTTTTGTTTTATATCTGTTAGTCATATAGTGTATGATAGGCTTTATATACTTTTATATTTATTGATCATAAATTATGCTTTATGATTTGATCATAAATTATGCTTTATGATTTTATCTCATATTGTATATTGCTGATCCTCTTTTAAAAAATTTCAATGCAAATATAATAATTTTAATTGTGTATACATTGACTTTAAAACAATGATATTTGGAAACTCAGTCCTTGGTAGGATTTATATTATTTGTACCTTGCCATTTCATTTTCTCAGGAATATTAAGAGCATTCTTAGTGTAGTACTATTCATCTGACAGATTCACATAAGTAGATGTTTAAATGGAAATGTATTATCTGTGAACTTCATTCATTCATATTATATGCAATTAATTATTTGATATTTGTAAAGACATTTATCTACCTTGAATTGGAAAAGAATATTTCATTATATAGCTTTTCATCATTATCAAAGAGTTTTAAACTTATTTTTGAAAATATTTTGTTATTTCATAATACTGAATTGTAAGTGACATTGTGTTATTAAGATTCAGTTGTATGTGGAGACGTAATTACATCCTTTTTCTCAAATGTACTATTCTTTTATAATACATTGTTGCTAAAATAGCAACAAAATGGTACCATTTATGGCCCAATATAGTGGCTAAGGCTAAGATGTATTTTTCTGGCTAAGTTTACCAGACTGATTATATATTGGCCCAGTGAACAAAAGCAATTGACATCAACAGCTAAATAAGACGTCTTAATTCAACAAAAAAGCCGAAAGTAAATGGCATTAAAATCATAAGTGCCTAATTAGAAATGGTTTATGTAAACTGTTGTTTTCTGACAGCTTAGGTCACTACCAAACTATTTATAGTAACAATATGTATTGTACACAATAATAAGTGGTGGACAATTACGATTTACAATATTTACTTATTTGTTGTTATGGAGTAATGCCTTAAAAAGTAGGATAAACGTCTATCTATTTATTATGTACATATATCACATTTCAGGAAGGTCTTATAATCCATACCATTTATTGTATCAGTTTTCTTATCACTTCTGTTATATAAAGTAGTTTTTTCAGAGACCTTTGAAGGGGCATTTTTATTATTGACTTGACATGTAACCAGACCATTTTTGTAGCTTAAACGCTTTTCAAATATTTTAAACAGAAAAATTGCTTGACCTGATAGCAATTTTTCATACCTGACTTAATGTTAAACTTTTTACATTATTTATTTAATGTACGAATGGCAATTATTTTTATTGGCAAAAATTGTGAATCTTTGCTTATTCATATGTACAGTTGTTTAACTAGTTCATTATTTTCAAAACAAATATTAATAGCATGAAGGTTTTTGTTGGGATTGACATGACTTCTGCTGAAAAGGAACAAGATAGAACCATGCAACATTGGCAAACTTTGAATGTATGATTATCACACACATGAATACAAGGCTATAACATTGGCAAACTTTGAATGTATGATTATCACACACATGAATACAAGGCTTCAGTGTCAGACATCTTGTGTGTGGACTTTGTACGGAATAAAGCTCATAAATGTCATGATAACAGAATTGAATAAATATTTTTGTCATTTGAAAAGATTTGTATTACATTTTTTTTTAAAAATCACAAAAAGTGTAGTACCCATTTTAGTAGAAATAAAAATATGTGGTGGCAAGTTGTTTACAGATATTTTTTTATTTGTAAGGTCAACATAGCTTTTGTTTTTCCCTTTTTTTATATCAGGTTTAAATACATACATTTGTGCTTCATCTTATAATTGAATTCTAACAACTTTTCATTTTATAATTTAATAATATGATACAGTATTCTTCTGTGGCATTATCTTATTTTATGCTAAAATTGCCATGTCTAAACAATTTTTTACAGGATAATTGTTCATAGACATATTTAGTATTTACAATATACCAATTATATATATATGTATATTTACCAATCAACCATATTTACGAAATACATCTAATGGTAGATGGCACTACCTTCAAGAAAATAATAAGTTTACTTTAAAGATACCAATTAATTTCAATCAAAAGGTCATAATCTATGCTGTATCTAGATCTATTTTGTATCTTACACAATGCATGATTTGATTACAAAATGAATGAAACATTTCCAAAAATGTCTTATCCAAAATAGAACATTTCTTTGTCCTTTAAGTGAAAATATTTAAGAAGAATTATATGCTAAATCTGACTTTTTTTTTTACATATTTTTATTTTTGGTATTTTAATTATGCACTTACAAGTACCTTGCAAATGATAATGATGATGGATATTCCATTTTGAGGATTGTGATGGTTGCAGTGATGATGATGATGATTTGAATGGCTGCAATGATGGTGATGGTAATTGTGATGGTGCTTATGATGGTTTTGATAGTGGTGGAGGTAATGGTGATGATGCTGATGATTATTGTAATGGTTGTGGTGATGATGATTGTGATGGTGATGGGGCTGATGATGACTGGTGATAGTGGTGGTGGTACTGATGATAATTGTCATGGTGTTTATGATGATTGTGATGGTGGTGGTACTGATGATAATTGTCATGGTGTTTATGATGATTTTGATGGTGGTGGGGCTGGTGATAGTGGTGGTACTGATGATAATTGTCATGGTGTTTATGATGATTGTGATGGTGGTGGGGCTGGTGATGACTGGTGATGGTGGTGGTACTGATGATAATTGTCATGGTGTTTATGATGATTGTGATGGTGGTGGGGCTGGTGATGACTGGTGATGGTGGTGGTACTGATGATAATTGTCATGGTGTTTATGATGATTTTGATGGTGGTGGGGCTGGTGATGACTGGTGATGGTGGTGGTACTGATGATAATTGTCATGGTGTTTATGATGATTGTGATGGTGGTGGGGCTGGTGGTGACTGGTGATAGTGGTGGTGGTACTGATGATAATTGTCATGGTGTTTATGATGATTGTGATGGTGGTGGGGCTGATGATAATTGTCATGGTGTTTATGATGATTGTGATGGTGGTGGGGCTGATGATGACTGGTGATAGTGGTGGTGGTACTGATGATAATTGTCATGGTGTTTATGATGATTGTGATGGTGGTGGGGCTGATGATGACTGGTGATAGTGGTGGTGGTACTGATGATAATTGTCATGGTGTTTATGATGATTGTGATGGTGGTATTGGCAGTGGTGATATATATGATTGTGAGAGTGGTGATAGTGATGATGATTACGGTGGTGGTGGAGGTGATGAATATGTTTATGGTGGTGGTGGTAATGCCGATTGTGATAGTGGTGATTATGATTGGGATGGTGGTATTGGCAGTGCTGATGTATAGGATTGTGAGGTTTTTGATGATTATGATGATTGTGATGATTGTGATGATGGAGGGGTGGTGGTGATGATGACTGGATTGGTTGTGGTTGTGATGATGACTGGGATAGTTAAAATGATGTTTGGGATGGTGTTTGTGGTGATGATGATTGGGCTGGAGGGGGTGATGATTGTTAGTGTGGTAATGTTTTGGAAGGTGGTGATGATGTTGATGATGATTGTGATCGATGATGATTGTGGTGATGATGATAATTATGGTGATGATGAAGTTAACTAGTACCAGAGCAACACAAAAGACAGAAAAAGAACCCCGATGCATTGGTCGTAAAATTGCCTGGAATTTCTCTACATTGTTAAGAAATACATTAACTAAATCTAGTAAAAGTAACTTAACACTAAATATCCGAACAAAGCCTCCGCAAACTAAACGCGAATTTACGGACTCTCTAGTGTTGAAACAACAAAAGTCAGTATACAAAAAAAAATACCGCGAAAAATAGAACATTAATTTTGAAGATGGACCAAACAAGTTTTGAAGAGGATAACACAAAGAATTGTGTTTTAGAATCAAATGTTCCTGAACTGTGCAAGTCCGAGCCATGTTGGCTGGGTATTGATGAAGCTGGCAGAGGACCCGTCCTTGGTAAGACGACCCTGAAACCTGCAGTTCATTGTAACATAAGTTCAGTTTAAGTTGTCCATCTCCTAGGACTCTACTCACTGACTCAGATTCTTTTTTAAAAATGTATATATTTTTTCGATATGGGAGAAATCTTTTCAGAGTAGTTTCACAAAGAGCAGACAAAGTTATATTTAACACAAGAAGTTGGCATAAATTATTATTAATGATGATGACATAGAGATTTATTTCATTAAATTGTATGCCTTTTTCAAACCTGGAGTCATAATGCACATAAGGTATATTATCAATATATCAACAACGATACAACACATAGAAATTTTTTTTTTACTAAGTTACAATGTAAATAATAATACACACTAAAGAATTATTTCTTTGTATTAGTTACATAAACAAAACACGCAGAACACAATACTGCAAACAAATCAATATTATAAACATTTAATTATCGATGAAAGTAGAGTTCAGTGAGGAGTCGGGGCTAAAAACCCCAGACCTATCTCCTTACATTGATAGTCTTTCCTGATATTAATTGAAGAAAAAAAATCGTACATGATGCCGTAGCTAATAATTTGATATTTATCACAACCAGGTCTGTAGAACAATTCATAAAACAAACTTAAGGTGTTAGATGTGTAATCAATCTCATGAATATTCGTGTTATGTTGATACTAAGCCATATAGGAATCACAGGAAACGAATTAGCAGACTCTTTGGCCCAAAAAGGTGCTCTTAATGGAAATCTACTACCTATAAAACTAAGCAAAACAGAGGCCAATAGCTACATCACCAATCACTACAAACAGAAAGCGGAAGCGAGATTTACTGAATATGAATTAACACACAATTACGAATACGGTGAACGAAATACTAAGATCAAAATACACCACCCGTATACCAAGTATGATAAAATATACACTAGACTAAGGATAGGTTCAAGCTACTTAGGTGCGGAAAATAAAGCTCGACCTAGAAACTGCCCTCACTGCGCGGAACCAGAATCACTCGAACACGTGATATTCCAGTGTGGGCAGCACGCAACAATGAAATATTGTATGTTTTTGTAAGGATGTTACACATATCAATGAATGATGATTCACAAAAAATTAACAATGCAGTTAGGATTATACAATTTCCTGTTAAATAAATGATCATTTAAGTGTTCATTATAACTATAATAGCCGCATTGTACAGAGATCAAAAGTTCAAAATACTTTATGCCACTTTCATAATGTTGTTTCATGTCTCAATATAAAATAATAATAAAAAAATTATATAGCAGTATGGATAATACATTTTCTGATTGAATCAATGATCATTATAGAGTCAAGTATGTTTTTACTTTGGATTCTACCTACATCTAAAGTAATACATCCGTAAGGACGTTTCATGTATCTGTGGGGCGCCAGTGGCGTAGTGGTAGAGTCGCCCGCCGATTTGTAACTTCTCTGACTGCTTAGCCTCTCACTGTGGGTTCAATCCCTGTTTGGGACTAAGGACCTTATATAAGAATAAGAAGGTCTTCCAGCTTACTTGCGGTGCGCAGGTTGTTCTAGATGTGTCTGGGGTCAACAAAAAGCTGGACATTGCTATAATGATCATAAATGGTTGAAGCAATGTATTTCAAAAACAAAACAAAAACAAAATGTTTCATGTATCAATATAGAATAATACTCAAAAAATTGATATAGCAGTAAAAGTAAGAGAACTTTTCTTGTTCAATTAATGATTATTACTGAGTGCATTCTAATTTTATACTGAAATTTACCTTGGTAACAATACTTTAAGCTGAGTTAAAAATACTTTACGACGCATTCGTAATGATGTGTCATGTCTCAATATAAAATAATAGGCCTTCTTGAAAAATAATAATAGCAGTAAGGATAAGACATTTTTCTGTTTACTAATGATCAATACTGAGTGGATTGTAATTGTACTCCGAGTTCATAATACATTACGCCAAGTTCATAATATGTTACGCCGTGTAAAGCCAGAATACTTTACACCTCTTTACGGCAAAAAGTATACTTGACATACTTTAGGTACTCCGATCAGCAATGTGAAAACAGAAATACACTAATTTTTTTTTTACTAAATTATGGATAAAAATTACGTAATTGCAGGGCTTTTTTTCCTTCTTTAGTGACCGGCCGCAATAGCTCAGGTGGTAGAGCGTCGGCTTGCGGATCGAGAGGTCCTGGGTTCAAACCCTGGCCGGGTCAAACCAAAGACTTTAAAGTTGGTAGAAGTGGCTTTCCTCCTAACAATCGGGGCTGAGGGGACAGCATTACGCCTCACTCGTCGGTGTCAGTATAATGGACCGGCCTGGTTCAGTCCCTGGCCACCTCATAAGTGCCCCTGTGCTATAATGATAATAATGTCGCTGCACAGTATCGGCAAAAATGCCGGCTAATCCCAATCCTTCTTTAGTAGTAGCCAGGTACAGGAAAATTTCTTTAAAATCATGCAGATTTCCCCAAAAAGTTAAGTTAACATCAATTTTTTTCATTCCTCTTTAATGAAGGACTCAAGCTATTTTCCACAAAATTATAGGGCAATGGGCCCCTTCCCTTGGCAGTGAAAAAAGCCTTGGATTTTTAAAAAGCTAATGTGGTTCATATGTGTTAAATTTTACTATGCTAATGTTACTGTGATGTTAAATTTTGTATATTATATTGTCTTGATTGTGTTGTTTATAAACCACCACCTGATCACTACCTTCCCGGGAATTTTGTATATTATATTGTCTTGATTGTGTTGTTTAAAAACCATCACCTGATCACTACCTTCCTGGGAGTCCATCTTCCCAGTTACCAGTAGTACACACCAGATGTTTAATTTTGTATATTATCTTTATTGTGTTGTTAACAAACCACCACCTGATCACTACCTTCCGAGGGGTCTGTCTTCTCGCTGACCAGTAATACACCCCTGACGTATCATAGTTGGATGTTTTGATAAGACCCCAACCATATTAAGGCATGCATCCAGGGGCTAATTGTTAGCTGCAATTTTTATTTGGTTATGTTGTAGGGTTAAGTTTTCTCACTAATTTCTTCATATACTCTACTACTATTACTACTGCCACTATTGCAAAGGTGTGACAATTAAGGGCTTTAAATTATTTAACATTAAGAAGTAGTGGCTGCAGAGTACTGTCCTCATTAACATAATTTAAACATTAAAGCCAATTAATAAGAACAAAATATCTTAAATGCATTGAAAATGGCTTTCTTTAATGTCCCCCCACCCTCCCTCAAAGATAACACCATGCTGTGAAGTCACAGTTGGACACTTGATTAGTTAATTATAAACAGATGTGTCATAGGGGAAGAGGTTGTAAAACAATTTGTCACACTTGATGTACATAAACTTATTCAGGTTTATTTTGAAAAAGGGGATTGTGCCTGGGGCCTTTGAAATAGGAAAAAATTCATGGCATTTTATTACAAGAGGGAAAAACTTTTAAGCACACCTGAGCACAACATGCTCAAGGCTTTTCTGATACCCCTTTCTGATGTCCCCCGTCTGTCATGCGGCATCAACAATTTGGTTGTGATCACACTAGAGGCTACAGTTTTTATCCAATCTTCATCAGACATGGTCAAAATGTTTGGCTGCAAGAAATCTTGGACAAGTTCGTAATTGGGTCAGACACTAGGACGCTAGGTCACTGGACCACATTTATGGCACAATCTTCACTAAACTTAACCCAGACATCATCATTGGGTCATGTGGGGTCAAAAAGTTGGTCACTAGGTCAGATCTTAGAAAATACTTGGGAACATGTTAGAGACCATGTTTATGGCCCAATCTAAAGATGACCAGAATGTAAACCTTGGATGAGTTCGTAACTGGGTCACGTTGGGTCAAAAACTATATCACTAGGTCAAATTTAGGAAAAAATGGAACACACTTAGAGGCCACATTTATGGCCCAATCTTCACCAAATCTTGACCAGAATGTTTGCCTGTATGAAATCTTAAATGTGTTTCGAACTGGATCATGTGGATTCATTTGGTGACCAGACTGGTATAATTCTAGAAAATGGTATTAGCCCAGTGGCCACACTAATGGTCCAATCTACACCAAAGAGTTCAAAATTAAATAACTCATTGTAAAATTACTTGGTGCCAGGTATGAACCTACTTAAAGTCATGTCCTCAGGTGTGCGATTAAGGCCTATTAGCCCTCTTGTTATTTGATATCATGCATCTCCTAAATTGTCTTGTTCCTGAACTCCTTTTAAAATGAATAATACAATCACACACTTAGAATGAAACAGGTTTTTTAAGGCACTTCAGTAAGTAGACTTTGCATTTGACCTACATGTAAATTGACACAGGCCATATTACGTGATGAGGATGGCAGGGTATGAGGTGTACAGGAAAGCTTGTTTGGTAAGGGAGGGTGAAAGGCAATGAACTTATAATGTGTCATCTCTTCCCACATACAGGTATGACGTCTGTTTACTTGAAAAAGTTTCATATATATAACCAATCATTAACACAACATTGACGATCTATGATAAATGTACGTGGTTTATAAATATAACATCTAAATGTTCCAAATATCACATTTTGTCATTAGTAATTTAGTATGATTTAAATGATAAGTAATTTAGTATGATTTAAATGATAAAGTTGATAATATTTTTATGCATAAATTCTTCGCATCATGAAATAATATGCATGATATATAATATTATCATTCATGTAGATTATATGATGTAATTTGCAACAAGTTTGTTTCTTATAACCCTTAAACCAATCATTGACACAACATTGACAAAGATCTGTGATAAATATGCCTGATTTATATAACAGCTAAATGTTTCAAATAAAATAATTAAGTATGATTGAAATCAAAGTTCCTTCTTTAAAATAAAGTTTATGACTTCAAATGATCTTTAACATTTTCTTCTAAATCCTGCTAATGATATACATCTTTTGTATTGTTATTTTCAACGTCACCATTAATCATGCAAGAGAAATACTTAAGGATGCCGAGAGGCAAGAAAGATGTTCCTTGTATGTGCTACACTTATTATAATAATAACAATCATAGTAATAATAAAAATAATAATAATAATTATAGTAATAATAATAATAATAAACAATAATAATAACAATAATAATAATGCAATAAACCAAGATTTCTTTCTAAATTTTGTTCCATGTACCTTACATATGAGGCTTTCACATGTGGGTCTATACACTTACCACCAATACAAGACAACTCCAAAACAGATACCAGTAGAGGTACTGCAAAGTAATTTCATTACAAATGGATGATGCACATTAAAATGACTAGATCAAGTGGTTCACATCGTCTTGCCTATTGGTTCACATCGTCTTGCGTATTGGTTCACATCATCTTGCGTATTGGTTCACATCGTCCTGTGTATTGGTTCACATCATCCTGCGTATTGGTTCACATCATCCTGCGTATTGGTTCACATCATCCTGCGTATTGGTTCACATCATCCTGCGTATTGGTTCACATCGTCCTGCGTATTGGTTCACATCGTCTTGCGTATTGGTTCACATCGTCTTGCCTATTGGTTCACATCGTCTTGCGTATTGGTTCACATCGTCTTGCCTATTGGTTCACATCGTCTTGCATATTGGTTCACATCGTCTTGCCTATTGGTTCACATCGTCTTGCGTATTGGTTCACATCGTCTTACCTATTGGTTCACATCGTCTTGCATATTGGTTCACATCGTCTTGCGTATTGGTTCACATCGTCTTGCATATTGGTTCACATCGTCTTGCATATTGGTTCACATCGTCTTGCGTATTGGTTCACATCGTCTTGCATATTGGTTCACATCGTCTTGCCTATTGGTTCACATCGTCTTGCGTATTGGTTCACATCGTCTTGCATATTGGTTCACATCGTCTTGCCTATTGGTTCACATCGTCTTGCATATTGGTTCACATCGTCTTTCGTATTGGTTCACATCATCTTGCGTATTGGTTCACATCGTCTTGCCTATTGGTTCACATCGTCTTGCGTATTGGTTCACATCATCCTGCGTATTGGTTCACATCATCCTGCGTATTGGTTCACATCATCTTGCATATTGGTTCACATCGTCTTGCGTATTGGTTCACATCGTCTTGCATATTGGTTCACATCGTCTTGCGTATTGGTTCACATCGTCCTGCGTATTGGTTCACATCGTCTTGCATATTGGTTCACATCGTCTTGCATATTGGTTCACATCGTCTTGCATATTGGTTCACATCGTCTTGCCTATTGGTTCACATCGTCCTGCGTATTGGTCCACATCGTCTTGCCTATTGGTTCACATCGTCTTGCATATTGGTTCACATCGTCTTGCGTATTGGTTCACATCGTCCTGCTTATTGGTTCACATCGTCCTGCATTTGGTTCACATCATCCTGCGTATTGGTTCACATCATCCTGCGTATTGGTTCACATCATCCTGCGTATTGGTTCACATCATCCTGCGTATTGGTTCACATCATCTTGCATATTGGTTCACATCGTCTTGCGTATTGGTTCACATCGTCTTGCGTATTGGTTCACATCGTCCTGCGTATTGGTTCACATCGTCCTGCGTATTGGTTCACATCGTCCTGCGATTGATTCACATCATCCTGCGTATTGGTTCACATTGTCCTGCGTATTGATTCACATCGTCCTGCGTATTGGTTCACATCATCCTGCGTATTGGTTCACATCATCCTGC
This sequence comes from Sinonovacula constricta, assembly GCA_007844125.1. Classification (NCBI taxonomy): domain Eukaryota; kingdom Metazoa; phylum Mollusca; class Bivalvia; order Cardiida; family Solecurtidae; genus Sinonovacula; species Sinonovacula constricta. The sequence goes on from CM017569.1 coordinate 37,846,984, forward strand.
GTATTGATTCACATCATCCTGCGTATTGGTTCACATCGTCCTGCGTATTGATTCACATCATCCTGCGTATTGGTTCACATCGTCTTGCGTATTGGTTCACATCGTCCTGCGTATTGGTTCACATCGTCTTGTCAAATGATTCACATTGTCCAGGTCGCTCAACTATAGTGGTTCACATTGTCCAACGTTCACATTGGTGTGGTTCACATCATCACTTTATCCTTTAAAACACACATAATCCCATTTTATAAAGAAAAATACATTTACCTGCTAAGGTTCTGTAGAATTATTGCATGTAGCTTTTAAATTTTATCTACTTTTTTACCATTGTGTGGTTTGATTCATCATGTTTAATGTTTTGCCAGCTTTTTAGTGGTACATGTGTCTTAAGAGTAAAATATATTCCTGTGTATTTTAAAATGCTACTTTTGAAGTAGTTTAGCCTTTCTGTCATTTCTTTGTTTGCTTTCAAAGTTTAATGCTACCTAGCATGTTTTGTTTGCTTTTAGTGCATTTTTAAATTATAAATTGTATAACTCCATATTTAAAAAAAAGCATATACCAGACATGTGATATTCACTTAGACCTATTAGGTAGACTTGAGCTTTCAGAGAGGGAGATTGGGGTGCCAGAGAAGGAGATTGGGAGGGAAATTGGGGTGCCAGGGAGGGAGATTGGGGTGCCAGAGAGGGAGATTGGGAGGGAAATTAGGGTGCCAGAGAGGGAGATTGGGAGGGAGATTGGGGTGCCAGGGAGGGAGATTGGGAGGGAAATTGGGGTGCCAGGGAGGGAGATAGGGGTGCCAGAGAGGGAGATTGGGGTGCCAGAGAAGGAGATTGGGAGGGAAATTGGGGTGCCAGGGAGGGAGATTGGGGTGCCAGAGAGGGAGATTGGGAGGGAAATTGGGGTGCCAGGGAGGGAGATTGGGGTGCCAGAGAAGTAGATTGGGAGGGAAATTGGGGTGCCAGGGAGGGAGATTGGGGTGCCAGAGAGGGAGATTGGGAGGGAAATTGGGGTGCCAGGGAGGGAGATTGGGGTGCCAGAGAGGGAGATTGGGAAGGAAATTGGGGTGCCAGAGAGGGAGATTGGGAGGGAGATTGGGGTGCCAGAGAGGGAGATTGGGAGGGAAATTGGGGTGCCAGGGAGGGAGATTGGGGTGCCAGAGAGGGAGATTGGGGTGCCAGAGAAGGAGATTGGGAGGGAAATTGGGGTGCCAGGGAGGGAGATTGGGGTGCCAGAGAGGGAGATTGGGAGGGAAATTGGGGTGCCAGGGAGGGAGATTGGGGTGCCAGAGAGGGAGATTGGGAGGGAAATTGGGGTGCCAGGGAGGGAGATTAAGGTGTCAGGGAGGGAGATTATCGTGAATGTGTTTAATATAAAGCAGCCAACATATTTTTATCAATAAAACACTATTTATTGGCATAGTATCAGTTTGCTTAGATTTTATTTATGTATCATTGTAGAGTTTGGTGTGAGTTCGTCTTATAATCAGCTGTGAAAATATTGCCGATCTTTGGGACTTGCAAGTCATCGCCTTTTCTCCTTCTTCCTTCCCATCTAAATGTATCCTTACCAGTTTCTTTTGCTTAAGTGAGCATTGTTCCAACTAAAGGTATACATATGTGTTCAGGTGCAAAGTAAAGTTCTAACATTTTAATTTATCTATGTGACAGACCTGTACATGTTTCTTATTTGTTCGTTGAGAAAGGCCAACAATACAACAATACAATACATAGATACATGTATTTGGATTTATACTTATTTTAACTAACTATACTAAATATAATACTGTTACTGTTAATAATATCAACTAAATTGTAAGACACTTGAAATACTTTATATGTCCATTATTTTTAAGTCTATAAATACGCATAGCGAGGATCTACAGCTAAAAATAGATTCACAGATGAATACCCAGATTATAATGTAATGTTATCGCACAAGCAAGTGGTTATGTGGTTTTCTTAGTTTAAAAATATGTTATTGTGCAGTGTGGCTTGGATAAAAAATACATTTTTGTAATGACATTTGAGGAGTAGTTGCTTCACATATTACAATGTAGGGAACCAAAAGGCAGCATTTTGTAATAATAATCTTTTTTTCTTCTTTTGGCATGAGAAAAAAAAAAATAGTCCATATTCTGTCTTGTACCACCTTCAAGTGGTCAGACTTCTGAAAAGGTTAACTGTCTACTGAGTAATGTTTGCCATCCCTTATATTTCTCATGCTTTTAAAATTGATACCGACTTGTTAATACTGATTTTTAGCAACTGTGACTAAATGCTCCTAAGTATGTTAAAGTGTTTTTGCTAAAGTTAAGTTTCTGCTTATACATAGTGTTCTTTAATTGGCTATCATTGGTCTAGTAACCAATACAGCAAACACAAATTACTCTGATACTTTTTGTTCAATGGCCTGATTTCTTATGAACCCTCAGTGTACTGTCTTACTTCTACTTTTATATCAGGTCCAATGGTGTATGGAACCTGTTACAGTCCAATATCAAAAAAGGAAGATTTAGCTGCCCTTGGATTTGCTGGTAAGTGGAGTTGTTGTTTGCTTCATTTTAGAATACTTTGATACCAGTAAGTATAATTCTACCTGTTTTGAAATGTAAGTGTGACAGACCACTTTGGTCCTTAATTATGGTGACAGCTATTGCTCATAGATTAAGAGTTCAATTAGAAGTCTTGATAGAATAACTGGCATCTCATGGGCCAGCAGGTATGAGACCATTGAAGTGTGAAATAGGGAGAAAAAATGTGCAGCCAGTCTAGAACTTGGACCTGGGACCATTTGCTAACAGTGCGAATGCTTTACTGACTTAGCTAACAGGACTGCTTACACATTCTCTCCCTATTAGTCAACTGCAGAAGTTTAAGCCCATACTTGAACTTCATGTCTTGATTGTTAACTGATTCACATATTGAGGGACTGAGGTGGTTATCATGCTATTTGTGTCCATTTTACTACCTGTGTCCATTTTACCACCTGTGTCCATTTTACTACCTGTGTCCATTTTACCACCTGTGTCAATTTTACTACCTGTATCCAATTTACCATCTGTTTCCATTTTATTACCTGTATCCATTTTATTACCTATGTCAATTTAACTACCTGCATCAATTTAATTACCTGTGCCCATTTTACTACCTTTGTCCATTTTATTACCTGTGTCCATTTTACCACCTCTTTTCATTTTACTGCTTGTGTCCATATTGTTACCTGTGTCCATTTTACTGCCTGTGTCCATTTTACTACCTGTGTCAGTTTTATAACCTGTGTCCATTTTACCACCTCTCTTCATTTTACTGCTTGTGTTCATTTTACTACCTGTGTCCATTTTACTACCTGTGTTCATTTTACTACCTGTATTACTACCACTGTCCATTTTACTACCTGTGTCCATTTTACTACCTGTATTACTACCAGTGTCCATTTTACTACCTGTATTACTACCTGTGTCCATTTTACTACCTGTGTCCATTTTACCACCTGTCTTCATTTTACTACCTGTGTCCATTTTATATCCTGTGTCCATTTTATATCCTGTGTCCATTTTACTGGTCACTTCATTCAGTGGGGTTTTAGAGCTTACTTCTACAGCTAGCTTGCTTACAGTATATGAGAAGCAGGACCAGATCCAGGTGTTGCAAGGACTTTTATTTCAGAAATATATTATAAGATTTGTTCATTTCCGATTTTGTATTGTAGCATTATTTATTTGCAGACTCCAAAACTTTAACCGAAGAACAGCGAGAGGGCATATTTGAGCAATTAAGTGGTGTGCCAGAGTTGATTGGATGGATGGTGGAAATTCTCTCCCCTACTTACATTTCCAACAGCATGCTACGCCGGTTAGTTTGTACTTAATTTCCTAAATCATTAGCTTTATTTACTTATTTGTTCATAGTTGATGAAAAACAATTTAGATTAATTCTTCTGGACTGTGTGTGTTCTGGTTAAAACCAGTGTCAAGTACATAATCTTGCCTTAAGAATAACTTCTATGCTCAGGTCTGGACCTTTACATGGGACACTTCAATTCCAGTTCCAAAGTCATAATGGCACTATACTTGAGTTGACCACTTGAATTGTTCTAGTTATATACAATCAATGAAATTAGCACATGCCCGATCGCTGAGGTGACAAAAATTGAGATCGGAGCAGTAAGTTTTCCCAAGTTTGTCGCCCAACTGGTGACCGATTTCTAAGCTTGGTTTTCCATATAACCAATTTTAGAAAGTGAAACTTTCAAAAAAATCTAGCTGTGACAATGTGTTTGTACCATTTTGTGATGTTCTTTATTTTGTAATATGTCAGTGGGCCTAGTGCGCTTCTATGTTCATCGCAATTTCTCATTAATAGGTGTAAACATGTATCTAATTGCTGAGGTGATCAAATAAGACCCTGTACCGTTACTTGGATGTTTTTGACTATGTTCTGCTATCTGCTAAAATGGCTTCACTTAAGTGGACGCCAGGGGCACAACCAGGAAAAACAAAGAAGGCTACGTATGATGAATGAGAAGGAGGCGAAGAAAAAATACAAAGCTGACCATCAACAATCGTTTGATTTGTGGTGTGAAGGGCATGTTTGGCTCAAGCACACAGTGGGTAAATGTATTGGACCTGGTGCAATAACACTGAAAAAAAAGAGAATGCAACTTTCTAACTGAGTGTGACATGTTTAAGCTGGAAAACATAAAAAATCACAAGAAAACAAAGTGAAGATGTGGTTCAAAAACTTGTTGTATTTTGCAGAGAATAAATTTAAAAAGTGACACATTTGTTTTAATTATAAGGGGAAATCCTGGCAAGTAAAATGTGTTCTGGCCTGTAAAATATCTGTATTAAGGCTGGGCTTTTAATTGATTTAAAGGGTACCTCTCAGAAAATTCTGTCCCTGGAAGCACAGAAGGTAATCTGTCAGCCGCAAGTATAACATGTCTTGGTTCTGGGACATGTTTAATAACAACTTAAAAACTGGCTAGCTTCCTTTCTTGTGCAGCAGCAAGGAATAAAAAAGTTCCATTACTATTAGGACTAGTATCAGGTCAATATGATTAAGCAAGGCACCATGTGATTCATGTCAGGTGTTCTTTGCCTGCCATCTCTTTGAAAGAAAGCAGTATATTTACTTCAAGAAAATGTATTGTTTTTTTGTTTTTTTTTGCTTTTTTAAGTAACTATGGAAAATAAATGAAACAAAGTAGAACAAAGGGCCTTCTTCATTAAACAGTAGTAGTCAAAGATGGTTTGTCTTATATTTATGGCTGTTAAATTTATTTCTTTTGTAATGACTGATTGTTACAGGTCCAAGTACAACCTCAATGCTTTGTCCCATGATTGTGCCATAGGTCTGATAGAGAAGGTACTTGCTAAGGGTGTAAAAGTTGCAGAGGTAGGTCCTGTTAGTGGTTTGTGATAAAATTAAGATTTTTTATCGAATCTTATGTGCATTCAGACATTTATGTAATATATTCCTCCACAAAATATCTTTGAAAGTTTAAATAATTGTGTTGGTACGCTATTTTAGATCTATGACCAATAATACCTGCTATTGAACAAAATAACCATTATTGCGTCACTTCAACTAGTTTTATCACTACAACATAATTATAGTCATATATTGGCAATGTCCCGCTATAATTGACAGAAGAAGACCTCAGACAAATGTCATGGTAGAGCCATTGGCCCACAGCTGGTAAACTGGGATACCACTCTCCTGAAAGTCCCAAGGCCTTACCAGTACTCTAAATCACATCGTAAGGGACAGAGAATTTACAAGTCAATGACTCTTACCCTCTCGGAGATCTATGCAACTTAAAGACCAATACAAACAAAATCAAAACATAACTGCAGGTGTGACTCGTACATATTCATGTATATTTACCTAAGAACATATATGTCAGATCTACGTAGACACTGTTGGTGACCCTGGCAAGTACCAGGAAAAGCTGTGTGCCCTGTTCCCAGGCATTGACATCACTGTAGCAAAGAAAGCTGATGCTGATTACCAGATTGTTGGGGCAGCCAGTATTTGTGCAAAGGTAAAACCCTCTCTTAGATGTCAATAAATACTTATAAATAAGAATGTGAAACAAATAGTCTGAACTGACTTTGCTTAGCTAACAGTTTGGGCCGCTTCAGACAAATACTCAGGGCTGTCTCATAAGGATACACTCTACAATCTGATCAGGATACACTCTACAATCTGACCAGGATACACTCTACCATCTGATCCGGATACACTCTTCAAGTTGATCAGGATACACTCTACAAGTTGATCAGGATACACAATACAATCTGATCAGGAAACACTCTACAATTTGATCAGGATACACTCTACAATCTGATCAATGTACACTCTACAATCTGATCAGGATACACTCTACAATCTGATCAATATACACTCTACAATCTCATCAGGATACACTCTACAATCTGATCAATATACACTCTACAATCTCATCAGGATACACTCTACAATCTGATCAGGATACACTCTACAATTTGATCAGGATACACAATACAATCTGATTAGGATACACTCTACAATCTGATCAGTATACACTCTACAATCTGATCAGTATACACTCTACAATCTGATCAGGATACACTCTACAATCTGATCAATATACACTCTACAATCTGATTAGGATACACTCTACCATCGGATCAGGATACACTCTACAATTTGATCAGGATACACAATACAATCTGATCAATATACACTCTACAATCTCATCAGGATACACACTGCAATCTTATCAGGATACACTCTACAATCTGATCAGGATAAACTCTACAATTTGATCAGGATACACAATACAATCTGATCAGGATACACTCTACAATCTGATAAGTATACACTCTACAATCTGATCAATTTACACTCTACAATCTCATCAGGATACACTCTACAATCTGATCAGTATACACTCTATAATCTGATCAGGATACACTCTACAATCTGATTAGGATACACTCTACAATCTGACCAGGATACATTCTACAATCTGATCAGTATACACAATACAATCTGATCAGGATACACTCTACAATCTTATCAGGATACACTCTACAATTTGATCAGGATACACAAAACAATCTGATCAGGATACACAAAACAATTTGATCAATATACACTCTACAATCTCATCTGGATACACTCTACAATTTGATCAGGATACACTCTACAATCTGATCAGGATACACTCTACAATTTGATCAGGATACACTCTACAATTTGATCAGGATACACTCTACAATCTGATCAGGATACACTCTACAATCTCATCAGGATACACTCTACAATTTGATCAGGATACACAAAACAATCTGACCAGGATAACTCTACAATCTGATCAGGATACACTCTACAATCTGATCAGGATACACTCTGCAATCTGATCAGGATACACTCTACAATCTGATCAGGATACACTCTACAATCTGATCAGTATACACTCTACAATTTGATCAGGATACACACAACAATCTGACCAGGATACACTCTACAATCTGATCAGGATACACTCTGCAATCTGATCAGGATACACTCTATAATGCAATGCTTTTTTTTACGCTTTACATCTTATTTCCCTTGCTCGCAGTCATAAGTTAAAATCTAGGGAATTAACAAATTAAGTATAGAATGGAATAAAATGTATTAAAATGTAAACATGAAGTTTTTAAACAAAGTAATTATCTTCTAATCACATTTTGCAGGTTGCTAGAGACAAGGCGGTGAAAAATTGGTCTTACATTGAGGGTCTTTCATTTGGAGAATCTGGGTCTGGATATCCTAGTGGTATGTATGGACCGTGACCATGATATTTAAGTCTCTCACTTATTTGAGAAAGAGGAGTTCACATTATGTATTGAGCAGTTTAATACAAATTGTCTTTAAATACCACTTTAGTTTAAAATGCATGCTCATGCACAGTTTTTGTAATATTGGATATATGTATTTTAACTTTATAATAACTTATAACCATATTCAGAAATCCAAAGAATCTTGTCTTTTTGCAGGAAATTTGAATTGCATGCAGGAATATATATTATTATTTGAGAATATGTTAATTGATAATTCCTAATTACGAGTTTGGCATTTTTTCTAGGATAAGTTTTAGATTAGATTTCTAGTTTGTGAAGAAAGATATAACACTAAATAAAGGTGTAGGACATTATATATTTTAACAGATACAAATCTGTTAAGTTCTGTTTTTAAAATAGAAGTACTAAATGAAGATAAAATCTCACTAGAGGATCACCTCACAAGGTGGGGCACCCCACTAAAAGAAGTACTTTTCTTAAAAACTGATTTTTTTGTCTATAACCCCTGAAAGAGGACCACATCGCTGCATGGGACACTAACTGTCCGAACCAATTGTCACATTTACAATTAGGTTATCACCACCAATAGAAAAAAAAGCATTGACTGAATATCAAGTTCACCATTGGGTAGACTAAGGTTTTACCTATTTTATCAATAGTAAATCATCATGGAAATTGATTTTTTTCTTTCATAGCTTTTTGTAAGAAAAATATGGCTCTAGACAGTAAATGTCTTCACCTATTTAAACTTAAACTCTAATTTTACAGCTGAGACTTAGATTTGAGAAACTAATTGCCTTTTTATTTATTATTAATTTACTGACACAAATCAAAGTAATTTAGATAATTAATGTAAAAAAATGTTTTATGGTATTGTGTTTAATTATAACTTGTGACATTATTACAATTTATTTATTTTTACAAAAATATGTCTTACTAATCGGACCTGCACTTAAATGAACTGATTATAGAAGAAGCACCAGTGGTCTTGTAGCAAGGTTACAGTAGACATTCTTTATGGTGACTTCTAGCTATTATTGAAAGACAAAGATCTTAGACTGAGAAGTGTGTGAAAAATAGGACAAGTAACACACAACAAGACACCTGAAAGACTGTCTCTATCCTGACTGGTTCTTTGACTTATTCTTTAAAACTCGAAAGCACACATCATTGCTGGCATGTATTGGTATAATTTTCGTTACTTTGTTGGCACATTTTTGCAGATCCAGTCACTAAGAAGTTTATGGCTACAAGTTTGGACAAGGTGTTTGGGTTTCCTCAGTTTGTTCGTCTCAGCTGGTCGACTGCGTACAAGATTGTAGAGAAAAATGCAGTGCCTATGAAATGGTTTGTTTGTCATGTTGATATCTTTGTTTTTACAAGATAATCGGAGTAGCAGTTTGCAGTAACAGCTTTGGTCTGTGACAAATCGCTGACCGTTTGATTAATTCACTTAGTTCTTTGTATTTTCCAGTCAGCCTTTTATGGCCTTAAATGGGGACATAAAGAAGTTACGCTGTCAATAAAATTGGAAAATCTCTTATAAACCAAAAATGAAATAATCCTTTTTTGATATGTAACCATCAACCTAACCCAAACCCTTGAAAGTGCTTGAATATTCATCATTTCAAATAAAACATCTGAACAATTCTATAGATACTTCCAAAACCTTTAAGTTTTATTTAGACTTAAGAATCAAAAAAGGTCCTTTTGGGAATTTTCCCATATATGAATATGCATTGTTGCCACTTGACCTTTTTTTTATTTTATCCATATCATTGTTTTGTGATTTCACTTTTATGGCTATTACTTGATTTAAAATCTAATGTGGTCCAAAGTTGAAATGCAAGCTACCAAATTTATGTCAAGATTCAAACTCACTAAAGTCAGTTTTTACAAAATGTAAGATTTTATAGATGGCCCTCAAATACCATCTTTAAACAAGAATGGTTGTCCCCCGATTACTATTGTTATAACAGCCAATCAGAGACATAATAAATTATGCTTTCGGTAAGAGTTGTAAAATGTTCGCTATCAATGATGCAGTAGAAAAGTGTTTGACCAAATTAGGAAAATCGCTTGTTAAAACCACTTCAGAGGCAAATGTAACAAATGGGATACCCAAACCCTGGCCCCCTAATCTCCCACCCTTGTACCCTAATCTCCCACCCTTGCACCATAATCTCCCACCCTTGCACCCAAATCTCCCTCCCTGTAACCCAAATCTCACAGTCTCCCTAATCACCAAATCAATAATAATATTAACCAAATTTTCCTACCCAAATCACCCACCCTTGCACCCTAATCTCCCTCCCTTGTACCCTAACCTCCCACCCTTGCACCCAAATCTCCCACCCTTGTACCCTAATCTCCCACCCTTGCACCATAATCTCCCTCCCTTGCACCCTAATCACCCACCCTTGCACCCTAATCTCCCACCCTTGCACCATAATCTCCCACCCTTGCACCCTTATTTCCCCCCCCCCCCCCCCCCCCCCCCCATGTAACCCAAATTTCACAGGCACCCAAATCTCCCTCCCTGTAACCCAAATCTTCCTACCAAAATCTCTCACCCTTGCACCATAATCTCCCTCCCTTGCACCATAATCTCCCACCCTTGCACCCTAATCTCCCACCCTTGCACCATAATCTCCCTCCCTTGCACCCTTATATCCCTCCCTAGTAACCTAATCTCACACCATTGCACCCAAATCTCCCTCCCTTGCACCATAATCTCCCTACCTTGCACCCTTATATCCCTCCCTAGTACCCTAATCTCACACCCTTGCACCCAAATCTCCCACCTTTGTACCCTAATCTCCCACCCTTGCACCATAATCACCCTCCCTTGCACCCTAATCACCCACCCTTGTACCCTAATCTCCCACCCTTGCACCATAATCTCCCTCCCTTGCACCCTAATCACCCACCCTTGCACCCTAATCTCCCACCCTTGCACCCTAATCTCCCACCCTTGCACCATAATCTCCCACCCTTGCACCCTTATTTCCCCCCCCCCCCCATGTAACCCAAATTTCACAGGCACCCAAATCTCCCTCCCTGTAACCCAAATCTTCCTACCAAAATCTCTCACCCTTGCACCATAATCTCCCTCCCTTGCACCATAATCTCCCACCCTTGCACCCTAATCTCCCACCCTTGCACCATAATCTCCCTCCCTTGCACCCTTATATCCCTCCCTAGTAACCTAATCTCACACCCTTGCACCCAAATCTCCCTCCCTTGCACCATAATCTCCCTACCTTGCACCCTTATATCCCTCCCTAGTACCCTAATCTCACACCCTTGCACCCAAATCTCCCTCCCTTGCACCCAAATCTCCCACCCTTGCACCATAATCTCCCACCCTTGCACCCTAATCTCATACCCTTGCACCCTAATCTCCCACCCTTGCACCATAATCTCCCACCCTTGCACCATAATCTCCCTCCCTTGCACCCTTATCTCCCACCCTTGCACCCAAATCTCCCTCCCTTGCACCATAATCTCCCACCCTTGCACCCAAATCTCCCACCCTTTGCACCCAAATTTCTCAGGCACCCAAATCTCCCACCCTTGCACCCAAATTTCACAGGCACCCAAATCTCCCTCCCTGTAACACAAATCCTCCTACCAAAATCTCCCACCCTTGCACCCTAATCTCCCTCCCTTGCACCCTAATCTCCCTCCCTTGTACCCTAATCTCCCACCCTTGCACCATAATCTCACTCCCTTGCACCCTAATCTCACTCCCTTGCACCCTAATCTCTCTCCCTTGCACCATAATCTCCCACCCTTGCACCCAAATTTCACAGGCACCCAAATCTCCCTCCCTGTAACACAAATCTTCCTACCAAAATCTCCCACCCTTGCTCCATAATCTCCCTCCTTTGCACCCTAATCTCCTTCCCTTGTACCCTAATCTCCCACCCTTGCACCATAATCTCACTCCCTTGCACCCTAATCTCCCACCCTTGCACCCAAATCTCACAGGCTCCCTTATCACCCTCAGTGGCTCCCTAATCTCCCTCCCTGGCACCCAGATCAGGCAGATCGTCCTCCCTGGCTCCCTAATTTCCTTCGCTGGCACCCTGATCTCCCTCCCAGGCACCCAAATATCCCACCTTGGAACTGTAATCTCCCCTACCTGACACACTGGTACCCAAATTTCCCTCCCCGGCACCCTAATTTACCTCTCTGGGAGCCTCAGTCTCCCTCTTTTGGACCAAGGGAAGATAACATGTCTGAATTTGCTTGATTTCAAATGTTATGGCCCTTTTGTTTTATTGGGCCTGTGTTATATCTCAGCTGCCATTTTTCAGATTGTCATTTAACTTCGCAATAATAAGTAACTTACTTGCCATCTTGGGCATGTCATGCTTCCTTCAGTTTTCTTTCATGTTATGACCCTTTATCATATTTCTTAATTTTTTTTCACTTTTTTTTTGTCAGCTTATATTGGTCAAATGTTTATCTTCTCATGACTTAAAAGTTCTAATTAATGCTGTTTGTGCATATCCTCGGCAAATCACAACTGGCTTAATTTAAATAATTTTTGGCTGTAATGTTTATTGATTTTAATCTTTATTGTTGTTTTTGTATTGGTAACAGTATTATCAGTTTAGTTATCTGCTGCCATCAACTGATGTAACATTATTAGATTATTTAGGAATCTGAGAATATTGAAGAAATCTTTAATTGAAATTAATTTTCTTCTTAAATATTTCTTACTTTTCATTGGAGAACGTTTTTATTTTGTTTTCACTCTCTAGAGTTATCTCCCTTGTTTAGCTTAGAAGTTTCATTTTACTACTCACAGGCTTTCTACTGGTCCCTTATTTTCCTTCTTTTCCCTAGTTTTTTTCAGAAATAGCCCTATTATTTTACCTTCAGAAAACAAGGTAACATGAACGTCAAAATTATTTATTAGTTATATTGTCAGTTTCTTCATTTCTTGTGCATAGTGGTTAAGATGTGTTAGTGGGTACACCTTGGGATTTCCATCCTTGAAAGCAACATGGTCCCTTGGCCAGTCAGTCCAGACATATTGGTCAACAGGTCTTTCAAGCATTGACAGAACAAGGGATTATGGTGGGCAACATATGACAAATTGTAAGAACATAGTGATACTTCTAAATAAAACTGGTAAAAGAATTCTTTTTTAGCATTTTTTTTTACTAATGAAATTTTCTACTTTGCCCTACTTTTTTGTAATGCCTTACTTTTGCCTTAGTTTTTGAAGAGACAGTAGAAAGCCTGTATCCAGCACTGAGACAATGTGCTGTTTACAGACAACCATGTCAATTAATTTTAGAGGGTTGAACAATGCTTTGTATCTAATTTTTCAGTATCAGTTACTTAATTATTTGTTATTGTTATTACATTTTATTCTTTTCACTGCACAATTCTACCTAATTGACAGGGAATATATGCAGTCAGCTTACTGCTATGGTACCATACTGACTGTATCTTTTTTTTTCATTTCTTGTTTATGTAGAGAAATAAAATTTTCCTGGCTTCTTTATACTAATTATATCAATGCATCCAAAATGATTTTTAAGGGTAACTTATACAACAAATATACTGGACCTGATAGTTCCATGACTGGTTGGCCTGTCAAGATAATGTAACTGGGTGTGGTATTATGCCAGGTGTTTATGGCATGCTATAGACAATGAAAGCAGGACTCTATCTGCTTTAAGTGGACACTGTCTCCAAATAACTGAACTACTGTTGGTTGGATGATAACCCATATACAATAATAATAAAACTATACAGTGTTTATATTTTATTAAGAAGATCGATTTTCATCTCTTAAGTTCCATTTAATTACTTTTTAATGCATCACTGATTAAAGGTGTAAACTTGACATTTCAATATCCCTCACTTTGTGAATTCATATATCTTTATATTGCCAAAATAAGTTACAAGCTCTAAATGTACATAATTGAGGAGCTTTTCACAGGCATGCTAGTGTCATTTGTTACAATCAAGTAGAAAAGCTCCATGAATTATGTGTTTATCATGTAAAAGTGATTGGCCCTCAATCGCTCACCTGAGAACATGGGCTTTAAGTAGACTCATATCTGGCATGAAATAATTAAGTGTTTTTTACTTTAGAAATCTTTGGTGAAGATTGGGCCATAAGGGTGGTAACATCATTTTCTAGGATTTGAGCTAGTGACCTACTTTCTGATCCCACGTGACACAACATTCTGACCAAGTTTGCTGACAATTGGATAAAAACTGTAGGCTCCAGTCTGTTCACAAGCAAATTGTTGATGCCACCTGACAGACGAAGGCGTATCACAAAAGCTCACCTTGAGCACGTTGAACATGCTGAGGTTAGCACATTGTGCTCAGGTTAGCCAAACATGTACGCTAGAAAACTCAACAACATGGTTGATTGATAAAGAGTGCAAAACCAGTGCCTAACTCAGTTATATAATAATGATATAATAAATCTGTAACCTGTAGAAAGTCAGTACATTTTTTGATGTGTTTTAACCTTGATGTGTTTTAGCCTTTTCTTTTTATTCTTTTTAGGGAAGATGATGAGGAAGAAGATGAAAGTATGAAGAATACCCAGTCCTTATCAAAGTACTTTGTGAAAAAAGAGGAGTGTTTAAAGAAGCATCGCTTCTTCAAGGAGCGATGTTTAAATAGTGTTTCCAGTTTTTAAGTGGCTTAAATAAAAACAAAAAAACCTTATTATTGTTATAATTTCAAACATCTCTATTCATAAAGTTGTTTAATTGGTTTTGTTCCTTTATTTTTATGGGTGGTATCACTTTTGAGACTGTCCGGCGATATGAAAAAATTAAAATTTTGGATGCACGAAGGATTGACCCTACTTGTGGCCATACGTAATGCCCCTGATTAAGGAGTGCGCGTACACAACAAATATGTATGTCGAAGGAAACTAGACATGTCACTTGTGTCCAGACAGGCTTCAAATGTTAACATAGTATTGTTAACTGTTACTAGAAGTTCAAGTGATTATATTGTAAAAAGCAGATATATTTATGAATGGCCAATGCCCCGCAGCAATATCACTCAAGTGACTTGAGGAAAAGTAGTTCCAGGTAGAGAACTTATTCGAATGAGTATTCCATAGACTATGCATTATCTACTAGGCAGAGAAAATTGCTATATTGCGCTGGAGGCCTCACTGCAGCTTTGTACTACGTTGTGTATGACAGAGGTCATTCGTATCATCCCATCATCCTAGTCTAAAATTTACCATACATGTTGGAAAAAAATTGTGCAATCGGGAGTTAAAGGTTCAGATCACATGGGTGTAGTGCTGACGAAATATATAACTGGGAGTAATTTATTTCTCAGTGCATTTTGGTCGTATTGGTAGCATTTATTCTAGACCTAATTTAAGTTAAAGTGCTATTATATAGAAAGTATTGGATGTTTAAAAAAAAGGTTATACTATTGATTGTTAGTGAAAATGTTGTTTAACTTTTGGTCCAATCTTGAATTTTTAGAAGGTGTTCTTTGCCGCTGATGACTTGCATTTTTGACTATTATTTGCGCAACTTTAACCCTTCACAGGGTATTTTAATGTTACAAACATAAAAACTGTTCATGTAAAATCTCATTTCTTAATAAGAACATATAATTTTGTATATTTCATCTTTATTGAGAAAGATGATTTCATACTGAAAACATTTGATGCCCCCTATTTGATGGCGGATGCTCAGTTATGTCCCATGCCTGGTCATTTCGTCTTGTTAATTACATGATGATTGGCATGTCTTGACACCGCCCACCAATTGTTCCAACCGTCTCCTTAATATCTAATTTATACCTGATTAGTAAGTAATTTAATATGCATTTGGCAACTCTTGCTTGGCATATAAAGTGCTGAAAGACTAGGGTAAACTAATCAACAGATCGGCATCTGTTATTCTCTTCTTATTTGTATAGTCCGCAAAAACAGTTTCGCCAATTAAGCCAATCTCTAAGAAGCATTACAAGCTAATCACAGCTGAATGTTTGTGTATCTAAAAATAGAGCATATTAGCCTGGATATTATTCCATTTTTCAAAAGCGTTTTTGATTCAGCCTGCATTTTACTGAAATTTGAAACCGTTTGATGAAAAATGTATCCAATGCAAGGAGTACACTTGTATTTAGTTAAACTACATATTTATAAAGAAAATGACCAAATACACGATTGGAAAATTGACCAAGATATAATTATATAATGTAATGTATATAATATTTATCGAATCATAGATTTATTTAATTTTGCAGTATTTTTATAAATAAATCTTCATAAGATGCTCCAACTGCTAAAAATGATTGGTTTGATATGCATGCTGTAATTTGTAAAATGCTATTTTTAACACGCATAAACTGTCATTCCAACGCTTGTTTAATTAGTTCGTCTGAAATTAATTTAATAGAAATGATGATAATAAGGATGCATATTTTAAAATTTAAATGGCTAATAAAAGAAAAAATCACGAAACTTTGTAATTTGACACTTTATTGAAGCTTGTTTGAAAACAACTATTTTACAAATGACCTTGTCACAACCTCAATTCAACCCATTTTCTACCAGGAAGAGAAAAAAGTTACATACTACTGTACATACTAAAATAGTTTCTTTCAATAAAAGCCTTATAAATACTCTTCAAAACCTTTTACAGTTTGAATAAGTTGCACTTTTATGCAGGACCGGTACATTCATCATTTAAAAAAATGAACTGAACTGAAATTTTTTCTTTTTATAATTTACATAATACTGCCAAACAATGATGGGACTTGAATAAAAATTGCAATTCTCCCTTAAATTCTGTGCCCTAAAATATAAATATATTTAAATGACACGACTGTAACAGAAAAAATAAATTTGCTTTTTATATTCTTCACATATTTGTTTTCATTACTTTGTCTTCCAACTGCCCAGGAAAAAATGTATTCTTCTAGTTTGTACAATGTAGTAAACTTTACTTGAATGAAGAAATAGAAAACATGATAACTCGACACTCTACCAAAATTATAGTAAGTACCAAACTGTAATTGCAAAGATAAATCTGGCAAGTTTTTTTTTTACCTATACAAAAAAATCTTACCCTACCAAATGCCGCCTGTTAAAAATGGAGATAAAATTGTGTAAGTTATACTTCACATTAACCAGTCATATATGGGTACATTTGTTTGAGTAAAACATGAAACTGATGTAAGAATCTTGAACTTACAGTTCTAAACTGATATATATGTATCAAAAGGAAACAATTAAGTGTTAAAATGAACAAGGGGTGTAACTTAGAAATACTGAAAAATCCTGTAGGCTTATGTCCCTTACATTTATTACAAGGTGATAGATCTTGGTATACATATAGGTGCATTTCTGATTCATCTTTTTTTCTTTCATTTGTATGTTTTAAATATGAAACATTCAAAGCATGTCACCAAATTGACCAAAGCGGCCAAAAAAAACAACATATGCACAATAACAATAATGATCAAATTTATAGTTCAAATTGAGCTTTTCTTTATGATCCAAGGCATATTAAGAAATTGTTTTTTTTTTGGTAATTTTAATATTTTGTTTTATTCATAAGAAGGCCATCACATGTTTTTCTACTAATAACTTGATCAAAACTACATCAAAATACAATACAAAGCTGTATGAAACAACCTTCGTACCACATTCAGACATGTCTAGACAACTGGTCAAACAAATGGAGACTGAAACATTTATATGAACAGTAATTTTGCTTGCTGATTAACTTGAAATCTGTTTCAAACAAAAATATCATTATTTTAAGAGGTATCTTAAAGACATTTTAATGGAATAGTCACAAGCATGTTTTTAAAAACAACAATGAACCATATTTTCTGCTCTAGGATATTTCCTAACAGAGAAAAACAAGTTCTATATTTTCTGCTCTAGGATATTTCCTAACAGAGAAAAACAAGTTCTTGAATAATAAGCATTTTTATTGTTTTAGTATTAACTTCAAATTTGTGAAAACTCAGTTTATGGCAATATCAGAAGGTACTTCTACAGCCTATTTTGTAAAAAAAGAAGAAAAACAAAATGGTTCCGACGTGCTTATATAGTTATTCTCGAGTTTCTGCAGTGGAGGTATTTGTCTCTTCATGACCCTGCTGTAAGCGTGGAAACTTGGCGTACGAGTACTCTTCAAATGGATACAACTGCTTCATCTTTCTTTTCCGTGAACTACTGCGAACACCCTCCATTGTTTCTACAGCAATGGGTTTCCTTGATTTCAGAGCTGCAGGGACTGCAGAGTTTCCTACCAAGCCAGACCTTCGTACACCAGAAGCCTTTCGAATCACCTGAAGATTCTTCTGCTTCTTCAGAGGCGACACCGGGGTATTAATCACTCGTGGTCCAGATGGCTTAACCTCACTTGATGTGTCTGATCTATCACCTTGTAATGAATGATTTGTATTCAAGAAAAACATTTTCTCACTCCCTTCATTGGCTGGAGAAGGGAGGTTGTTATTCTCAAACATTTCTTTCTTACGCTGAAATATTTCCCACATTTTCTTGTCTCGCCCCTCAAGGATGGGGTCCATTGGAAATATGGCTCGTGGTTCAATTTTGATCAACCCACCACTGACTACATCATGTAAATGATGAGAAAAATTATCAACTGTCATAAGTTTACGGCAAGTATAACAACGAATACACAGTGATTTTTTACTATCATATCTATCCACAAACACTTCACCAATTTGTGTACGGCTTCGAGTTGAAGCATCTCCAGCACATTTATCCTCCTTGTGAATGATTCGAAGAGAAATTTCATCCGAGCTTACTCGAACAATCTCTTTTCGACGCATCACCTGCATGTGCCCAAGAGCTGGTGATTGAGACCTGCTTTCACAGTCGATGACCGTCTCTGGCTGAACTGATTCGGACCCAACACCAGTATTCAACTCGTGAACAGTATCAACCCCAGTTACACAAGCCGACACAATACCAGCTGTGTTTGTCCTGATTCCATCCTCACAAGATGCTCCATCCTGCTTCTGATATGAACCATCCACATCATCTTCCTCTTCTCTACTTGTATCAAAGTCTGTATTGGTCTCCATTTCCTTGGTGGTAAACGTTTCAAGAATCTGTTCTGGAGGACTTTCACCGATTTTATGGACATTGTGTGCTAAATCCTCATCAGACAATAGTTTGTTTCTAGCTGCCAGCTGAGACCAGACATCTAAGGCTAGCTCCTCTGCCTGGCTACGACATGCCACCTCAGACAAGGACACTGAATTGTTTTGTCTGACCACAGCTCCCTGACCCATTACCTCAGCGGTTGCAATAGGTTCAATCCTTTCAACTGAACCCTGCCTATGTATCTCTGACCAGTTAGTGAAACCAACATTGTCCTCTAAAGTATTTACACTGTTCTTTCCCATCACCTTTACATTTAGGATAGTTGATCTTCCAACTGCTTTATTCTTATTTTTAATCTTACATGCCCCAGTTAAAGATTTAATGTTGAGGGCAGACTTTTTAGCAGGTGGCCTTTTCATATATTTCATCAGTTTTGCTTTCGGTTTTAACTTTTCATTATGCAGATGATACGCTACAGGTTTCGGCATCACAACAAACTCACACCCGCTGTCAGCGTTTGTTTCATCGCTTGAACCAAACTCGGATTCATTAGTTTCTGTAGTTTCACCATCGGTTTCAACGAGGTATGATTCTAATTTCAGTTTCTTCTCAGCAGACCTGGGCTTCTTGGCGGCATTTTTTCTGACCTTTTTGTCAATGTCCTCCTCCTCAGGGTCCTCTTCAGGTCCATTACCACCAGAATCGCCCCTGAGAAGTTCGAGAAAGTTGATCTTTTTGTGACGTGTAGCACGTTGTTTGTTGGTCCCCGGTCCTTGAAGATTGTAGGGGGCTGGTACAGGGGAAGGAACATTGCCCAGTGGATGAACTGACACAGTAGGACTGAAAAATACAGAAAAATTGGTTAGCTAAGATGGAAAATACAGAAAAAGTAGGATCAACATAGTATGCAAAGCACAAATTAATCAGTCTATGGTAAAATAGCAGGAATTTCATTAGTAATGAAAACAGTTCGTTTTTTTTCAAGAGTGACTGGGGATTTATTGGGAAGATGAGGCCACTACCAGCTTAGACTGTCATTGTTAGGATCTACACCATTTATCTCTATCAATGCAACTGGTTACCCCTGCAAAAGCTTTTTAGCAAGTAAATTTTCATGTCTATTCTGCATGCATAAATTTGTACTTGTTTTTATTTTGAAAAGATAAAATATAAACTCGACACTAGTGTGTATTTTGATTCAGTCTGAAAACTTCATATTACTTGAATAATTTAATTAGATTTGTGTGTCTATACTTTTTATGCCAGGTACATAATTACATGAATGTTAACTATTTACTCTGTGTACGCAAAACATATATCTAGATACAATCATTAAATCATTCCAAGTCAATCCCACTTATTTTTACAAGCCGTGTACTTCTATTTTCAAATAACTGACGTTGACCAACGTCACACTGGTCTAAAATACTCTTTAGCTTGTCACAATAAACCGACAGTGTAAGAGACTCAGAGTGGAAGGCAGCAGTGTACGGAGTGAGAAACAAATACAGCACACATTTCTCCTAAAGGTCACCAGAACTATCTTCCTATACTGGTTTCTTCATAATATTTCTTGACAAGATGCATAAAATAAACATTTCAACTGACCAACTGGATAAGCAATATTTGTTCAATACTGAAAAAGAATGAGTAATGCTGATATATTATTCATAAAACTTCTTTTCTGTGTTTTTGTTACATCGCCCCGACACAGTTATGGTCATATTGTTGTGGTCCAGCTAGTTATTACTTGGGGAAGAATTTATGTCTAGAGATGAACAGCACCACAATGCAGGCCATCTGTACAAAACCTCCATTTGAAAGTTGTCACTCCAGTTGAGACTCGAATTACAGTTGAATGATTCATGAATATACAATGGCCTTAGTTAAAGTATTAAGACAAAGGATTGATTTCATGATGAATCACTTTAAGGCAAGGACTTCTTCAGAATGAGTCCTACTTCATCTGCATCCAGGTTATAATCAATAGGAATGCACCATTTCTCTGTCCTTAGTTACTTTTGTTATAACTAACTAGCAAATTAATTTGCTGCTCTCTGATTGGCAGATCTGGACGTTTTGTATTGCACTTTTAATCATCCTTAGTTACTGTTGCCAAGCCTTACAAGCTAAGTCATTTGTTTGGTTTGGATACACTGGTTTGGGAAAGTTTGTTGTTACCAAAAGCCAACACCACAATTCTGAAATAAACATTATTTCTCATTTGCATGCTATCTCTTCATTAATTTTTCATGTTATTTTCTCACTCTTCCATTATTTAAACAAAACAATAACAAAAACTAACTACTTGTGCAAACAGAAGACCAACAACCAGTGACCATTTTACTTATTTTTCTTATGAATCCACTGGATACACATTTTCTGAAATAATGGGTCCTGACAAAAGCTAATGGATCCTTATAGATGAAGTATTCAGTTTATTATTGTTATACTACCTTTTGCACCAAATAAATAGCCAGTGTTGTTGAAATGTTAATGTGTGTCTAAGTGTGCAACAGTGAAGCATTATTGTTTACATTGGGTTCTATGTCACAAACTTTGCCAAAAGTTGCTATCAGCATTTGCTGTCTGCCATTAAGCTGCGAGCAGCATTTCTTTTTTTTTGGAGTCATCGCGAAAATATCTTACTGACTGTTTATATAAGAAAGACATCAATACCTGATAAATGTAACCTGTTTAATAGGCCTGTTTCCATTAGCCTCGAAATCAAACCAATCGGTAGATATTTTACAAATGTGTCTGGAAAGCATACAGATTTTACCCCATGCGTATGTAATTTCTACCAAAATGGATTAATCGTGTTACTGTATGCACGAGTCCATAAGGAAGCACATATTTATTTTTCTTGCAGCTAGAATAAAAAAAATGTGTGTCAGGAAGGCATAAAAATGATCACCCCACAACAATGACTTAAAGTTAATCATTAAACTTAATTATTCTGTCCATATTTCAATAACAACAAACTACAAAATAATTTCCCATTCCTAAACAGCTTCTGAAATAACAACTCTGGAAGTATTCTCTTACTAATTATCTATTTATTTTATTACCACAGCTCTACGAATGCAATAGATAAATGCTTTATAAAATTACACCCTGCATTATAATCAAATTGCAGGACACATCTGTTTTGAAAATTAAGTACAACACAACTCATGTTCCACAAGACCTGCTAGTAAAACTGATTTACATGCTATAGGATTGTTTTGTTTCACAATAAAGGTCATATTGTTGATGCCCAGCTCATACTGGCGGAGGAAGAAGCCTGCAAATTATCGGGATGGAACCATCAGAGCACTGACAATAATATGGCAGACATCAGACAAAATTCTTGCACCGACCAGGACTTGAACCCAAGAAGTGTGGAGTTAAAAGTCAGGGTCACTTAACCTTGTGACCACCAGTGCACCTTTTTCATGCTGTACAGTGCCCAAAAAGGCATACATGTATTTAATTAAAGAATAAAGCCTATTATTTAACAATTTTCTAACTAAAGTAGTTAATATAATAGTAAGAAGTAGAATATATTTATGTTAATATCTAAAGAAAACACACAAACCATAAATGGTATTTTCAGTTTTCATGTTTAATATGAGGATATGAGGACAAGAACCAGAGAACGAGGTGACTTATTGAAAAAAAAATGCTTCCCTTGCAGCAAAATATGGCCAATTTTAACATGAAACCTAGACTAATTTACCATTACATTTTAATATGAGCTGTTTACTTAGAATGTTAAAACTTTAAGCATTGCTAGAGCCCAAGAATTCCTCTAGCCTAATAACAGAAGAGTTGCTTTTGATCATTACTCTCAGCATACACTATCTCCAAATAACAAAAACAAAGGCCTAGAAAAGTTAACAGTTTCATCTTACCAGGACCATTTTAGTTCTTTACCCTAAATAAGCAGAATGTGATCATGGCTTAGGAAAACATTGACGATTCAGATCATCCAGCTCCAGGTATGAAACATCTGATCAGGATCTGCATTATTTGCTGCTAAGTCTCTGATCAGGATCTGCATTATTTTCTGCTAAGTCTCTGATCAGGATCTGCATTATTTGCTGCTAAGTCTCTGATCAGGATCTGCATTATTTTCTGCTAAGTCTCTGATCAGGATCTGCATTATTTGCAGCTAAGTCTCTGATCAGGATCTGCATTATTTTCTGCTAAGTCTCTGATCAGGATCTGCATTATTTTCTGCTAAGTCTCTGATCAGGATCTGCATTATTTGCAGCTAAGTCTCTGATCAGGATCTGCATTATTTTCTGCTAAGTCTCTGATCAGGATCTGCATTATTTGCTGCTAAGTCTCTGATCAGGATCTGCATTATTTGCTGCTAAGTCTCTGATCAGGATCTGCATTATTTGCTGCTAAGTCTCTGATCAGGATCTGCATTATTTGCTGCTAAGTCTCTCTGATCAGGATCTGCATTATTTGCTGCTAAGTCTCTGATCAGGATCTGCATTATTTGCTGCTAAGTCTCTCTGATCAGGATCTGCATTATTTGCTGCTAAGTCTCTGATCAGGATCTGCATTATTTGCTGCTAAGTCTCTCTGATCAGGATCTGCATTATTTGCTGCTAAGTCTCTGATCAGGATCTGCATTATTTGCTGCTAAGTCTCTGATCAGGATCTGCATTATTTGCTGCTAAGTCTCTGATCAGGATCTGCATTATTTGCTGCTAAGTCTCTGATCAGGATCTGCATTATTTGCTGCTAAGTCTCTGATCAGGATCTGCATTATTTGCTGCTAAGTCTCTGATCAGGATCTGCATTATTTGCTGCTAAGTCTACAACAATATGTTCTGTTATTTATGCATGAAGTAGTAAGCGAATAATGTTAACTTATGGTTTATATTTACAACTGCATCATGGTATGGGTTAACAGTTCTCTGATCCAGCTGCATCTTTAAAATTTAAAGATGGTTTATGACAGTTTACACCAAGTTTTTTTCCCTCCTCAAACAACCCATTTAGTAATTGTTACCAGTATGTGATAAATTAAACTTAGCACTTTATATCAATGTTGTTCGCCCAGGATTTTTGTTTGGTGTAGACAGTTTAATATCATTGATATTGCTGATAACTTTACAGATCACAAAATTATAAGACCTAGGTGATATTCTTCTTTGATTGCTTACATTAATATAAGAAATGAAATAGCCAATCTCAATGGCATATGATATGCATATTTTAGTGAGCCTTTTTAAGAGTGTGACAGTAGTTGTCTTAACAAATCATTTTTTGCAAGATGAACATACAAATTCAATTTTAATATATCGAGGATGCAATATGGAATAACAATGTCATTATTCTCAAATGTATTGTTCTACATCTGAAAGCTTGTAATGGTAGCAGTGTTTGCTCTTTTGCAGACTGAAACAATAAAACAATGTTTGGATTTCAAGTATTAATTTCATAAAACATACACTACAACTGTCTTCTAAAACATAAAGTTGATCTATAATTTATTTACAGCATCTTTATATTATCTGAATGACCCCACATTTCCATGATGTGGGTAAAAATTGATCCAATAAATTCAAGTTTGAAGAAACTCTGTTAAAAAGATTATTAGTGCTTCAATGAATATGACACAGGTGAATAATTATTCTGCAACAATTGATGCCAACTATTACTCCATTAACTCTTACTTTTCTAAACAGTATAGTATGAGATACTATGCAAAACATTAATTAAGTTCCCTCCTAAAGCTGGTATCTAACAGTCTGGACCTAAGTTTTATTTTTCAAAGAACCAAACAAATTATTGCTATCCACAAAGCTCCCAAGAAATGCTTTTTATTCATGCTATCAATCTATTTGAAGTATAACAACCAAATGGTCATATCAAATTTGTATTTCCTATATGAGCCATGCTACATAGTTAGCTATTTTTAAATAAAGACAACCATGTGACCACTCCTGAGTTTATCATCATCCAGCTTAATTGGCTCTGACGTCAATATCTATTTTTAGTAGAAATACCTATTGTGCTAATTTATAGATTTGGACAGATTATGCCACTAAATTCCACTAAACATTGGCAAGATATTGTTACATGTAGATATAGGCCAACTGTTGGAGACCACCTTTAAGTGATATCAAACAATATAGTGCTCAATAAAATTTCTTGTATACAGAGTCTAGACATGAATTTCAAGTGTCTGAGATAAGCAAATACCAGCTTTCACCAGCAACAATAATAATAGTAATGAAAAAGAGGATCCTTTCTGATATAATTTATTTTATATTTATAATTTGCATTTATAAAAAACTATATATATATTTCTGTCTAGCCAAAGTAAATGTTGTATTTTCTTACATTCATAATTATAAAATGGGGATGTACATGGATTTTAAACAACTTGTATTCTATAGTGATCTGTTCATATACAAAATTAATTGCTAGTGTGAGATATATATATATATATATTTAACTATTATAAACTGGGTAAGTGCCAAGTTTGCCCAGTCAGAAGGGCTTGGACTGGCTACAGTCTTTAATAAAAATATTAAAAAATTAAAAAACTATCTGACCTTATGGTACTGAAATGCTCACTTGCTCATGAAAACGATTGAACTAGACAGAAAACAGGGCTACAAAAGATTTTGGTTTGGTTATAAATACATCACAATATTACAATTGGGTCACAGTCTTCATTTTATAGAGGATTTCTTAAAACCATTTCATTCATGAATATGCCATTTTACACCTTTTCAAAGCATACATAATTATCACATTGATCTTCAGGACAAGAGGACCATAATGGTTCTATATTGCTCACCTGAGACATTTTGCCCTTGTGAATATTCTTTTAAACAGATCAAAATTCAATCTTCATACAAGGCCACCAAAGGAATACATTACCCAAATATCAAAGCTCTAACTCTTGTGGTTTCTGACATAAAGATATATAGCCATATATGGAAAATGGCCATGCCCCTGGTGGTCATGTTTTTTGATAGGATCAGAATTATTTGAAACATCTTATACAGGGCCACCCAAAGAACATATATACCAAATATCAAGGCTCTAGCTTTTGCAGTTTCCGAGATGATTTTCAAAGTTTTCCTTTATCGCCATGCATGGAAATGGCCACGGCCCTGGCGGCCATGCTTTTGGATGGATCAAAACAGAAGGTGGGCGATCACAATATCTCAGGTGAGCTAAAAATCCAAATTTATTTGTACATTGGTTTTGCCTAGGCTCTGCAATCATATACTGAACATACATGTATGTATAAAAAAAACCATACCAAACAACTTCAAATAGTAGAAAATCAACAAAACTAGGTGAAATTTCAAAATCATATACATGTACTAATAATGAAAGAGTTTAAAGGTCAAAATGCATATTAAAGGCAGTTTGTTTTTCTTCTCAAGAATAGGAATAGCAAACATGAAAAAAAAAACTACATTCACAATTCGACAAGAAAGTACAGCAGTATTTTGTGTCCTGGTAGGTTAATGTTGTAGCTCCAACAAGCAAACATTGTCTTGTTCTGGTGTGTTGTGTCACACTGAGCGGAAACTAGAGGGTCTGGTTACAGCCCTAACACTTATAGATAGCTCACTGTGGCTAAGCTCTGGTGTGGTTTTTTGTTACATCCCGACACAATTATGATTATATTGGCAGGTCCAGCTTATATTGGCTGGAGGAATATCTCAGATAAATGTCTTTATAGAACCAGGTCAGCTGGAAGACCTCCTCACACAGTTCTTGAACCTACAGTGACAGGCTGAAGGAGTTACATGTAGGTGACTCTAATCACAGTGGCCACAGGCAAACCAGGATATCTGGGCTAGAGATTATAAAACTGAGCTTGATTTCCAGATCACAGGCATCCCATTGGTCAGAAATCTTCTAAGCTGACCAATAGAATGGTCTCTAACTCTAAGCCAGATATGCACATAACATTAAGGCTTAGGTACACTTGTGTAGATCCATATCAGCCAGCTGCGTGCTAGGAGTTGTCTGATCAGGATTTACACTTTTTGGCTAATAAGTTGGAATAACTTCTGTTACCTCTGCATGAAGATGATGGCAAATAAATATGAAATTTACATTAATAATAATTGTGTGGGTTAGAAATTAATAATTATGTGGGTAAGATGTATGCCAAAAATTGAAATAAAAGAAAGCAACAAAGGATTGGAGTAGAAATAAAAGACTTTGTTTACAATGAGAAAACCCCCAGTGTATTTGAAACTCTGTTTAAACAAACATTTGATATCATCTGGCTCTGTTTGCTTAGTTTGATTGTTCACCAGCTGGTGTGATACACATCTTGGTCCAGCCTCAGGCACGCTTGAACTGGTTTGATAGCAGGTCTGCAGGAAATGAAGGTAAGTCTGCATGAACACAATAAACAGCCCTATCAGGTCTAGTATAGCTGTGAATCTCCTTCAGCATAAGGGACTGTTTTTTCTAATCATGATTGCCTCTAATTGAGTTATTGCACAAGGTTTGGCACATACCATATATATAGCATATCTTGGTGCAACTTATATATATCTGAATTAAGAAAAAAAAAGTAGTGACTTAATCAATTCAGGGATTATGGATTTTAAAAATGTGTTCAAAATGACTTTAATGCTTTAAGCCTTTATCATTTGAATTTTGCCTGAAAACTCTATACCAGTAAATTAAAAAAAGGGATTTGCAATGCAATAAATTTAACAGTGATGAATTTCACAATTATAAATAAAACTACCTGGGTTATCTATTTTTTATCACCAAACAGCCTAAAGGTCAATACATGGTTTCTTGCAGAAGTAATTCAAATAGAGACAGGCTTTAAATAATCTAAGCTTTGCCTCAGTAAATGTTAAAATTGTACTTCTAAGTACAACAGTATCGTGTTAACATGCGCAACTCAAGCAGTAAGAAGTGATTGACTGAAAGTGACCTTTCAAGTGTATCACAACAAAAATGTTGAAAATATTGTATCATTCTGCGTAAGTGACAACTTGAAAGGTGGCATGAGACCTAAGCATTATCAACAAAGACTCAGCTGTCTAAGCAAATTTCAGCAATACACTGTCTGTCAAAACACCACTGTACTGTCACAGACAACTTTCTCTGATGTTTAAATTTATAGGGCTTGTGGAAAAAAGATCCCTCAAAAGCTACTGATATGGATAGTGGTTACATGTCAGACTGCATTTCTACTGATAGACAATTAGCTGTATTATATCTGGTTCACTGCAGTTTATTATTAGTCATAAAAGGGATGGGGATTTGGGATTTGCCGGCAAAATGCTGATACTGTGCAGCAACATTTTTATCATTATAGCACGGGCACTTATGAGGTGCCCATGGGACTAAACCTGGCTGGTCCATTATACTGACACTGACAAGTCAGGCGTAATGCTGTCCTCTGAGCCCTGAGCATTAGGAGGGAAGCCACTACTACCAACTTTAAAGTCTTTGGTCTGACCAGCCGGGGTTTGAACCTGCAACCTCCTGTTCCACAAGCCGACGCTCTACCAACTGAGCTATTGCGGCAGGTGTCATAAAAGGACTTCAGCTACAATTGCTGGACAACAATGTGACTTGGTAATCGTTCACATTCATAGGAAAATTGTATCACTTAAACCATTCTTATTTAAGACTGTGATAAAGTTAGGTAAATAGAATAAGTTATATTTATAAATAAACAATACACAATCTTAGATATTTCTATTAACTACATGCAAAGGTAACAAGACAGACTGGAAGGAGGTCAACAGCAACCAGTGCAGATACTGATCAGGCAGCCTCCCAACAGATCTGGGTCAAAACCGCTTAACCAAGTCTGATCAATTTGTGTGAGTCGACTGTGCTAACTGTGCTAGACAACAAAATGCAAGCATGCTTTGAATGTCAACTACATGTAGCTGGCTGCTTTTCATATATAAACAAGACAATTTTGCCAATAGAAAATTGATCCCATTGGAGATGGACAGAATCTGATGACAAGCATAAAACCTACCATACTGGATCAAAGTGTTATATCTGATGAACTTCAATCAGACAAAAAGGGGGCATTTCTCAGCTTTAACTGATGTTTGCTGTATTTTTTAACAAATATGTTCCCACACTTGTTTTAATAGATATATTGCCCTGACACAGTAACAGTCATCAAGACAATGACCTGCTGTCAAAGATAGAACAAGACACCAAATTTCTTGGTAGAACCACCTGACACATTGCAGGTCATCTGGAGATGTTCTTACTAGTGTTGGGCAATCAGTTCCAAATCCTAGTATTGATTATAACCAATTATCAGTTTGTTGATGATAGACTAATCAGCTCATCATAACGATTGATGATCCATTATATAATCAGATAGCACAATATGAAATTTTAAATATTAATATAATATGCATATTTATATATTATATATTAACATCTTTGATAATTGCATCTTGCATTTTGTTATTTGTATTAGCAGGTTAAAAATAACTCTACTGAAAATGAATTATCCATGATGCGTGTGTTATGTGCTGAAAAGTCATTATATTGTCTGACAATTGAAGTTTTTTTTACTTATACAGAAGAGGTGGTTTAAAGGCCCCTTCTCCTCCGCAAATAAGCCCTGTTTTCCCCCTAAAAATGAAAATTCCCCTATGATAAAATACAATATTTCATTGCCAAAATGCGGAAATTAGACTTCTTGATGTGGATTAGTGACTATAGTGGTAGTTTCAGTAAACCGGGACTATGATAATCTTGGAAGAGTTCATGAACAAGAAAAATTGAGAGATGGCCTTGAAATAAATATACAAGATGTATGTTGTTTAAACTGCATTCATACTATTAACATTCCCTGTTACAAAACCAAAACCAAAATTTTTCATGTAAAGTTTTGTACAAACTAACAGAAACCCAACAAATTTTTAATTCTTAACAAGCTACATAAGCAACTGAGAAATGCCAAGTTTTGAGTTTATTTATAATTTAAGTTATTTATAATTTGAACATGACTTTTAATGTATTATTTAAAATATAATTTCACCTTTAAAGTAACATCTTTTTCGTTTTAATGTTTTGTGACAAAGATTATAAACAACACACAGACAAGAGATCACATGATCTATAGAATTGTTAAGGTTTTTTTTTATACATCTAATCTTTTTAAAGTTAAATTCAGATAAAAAAAAGTACATGAATACTTTAGCAAAGTGGTAATGTACACAGTAATGAATTTTATCAACATGCTTTGTAACCATGACTATGTATTTATCACATATATCTTTTAATGTACCTACAGTTACTAGGGTTACTAACAACTATCTGGAAGGTGTGAATTGACCACCATCATACCAGCCATACTCCCGACTACTATGTACCAAATCCTTAGCTCACTAAGACAGAACTGATCATGACTTCAAAGCCAAATAATGTAGGTCCAGATTAGCCAACTCCAGATGGCAAGCCATAAATTCTGATCAGAATCTGTGCTATTTGTTGCCAAATCTCTAGCAATATGTCTAGACACCTTTTCATTTAAAGAAGTATTATTAAGAATAGATATGGATTATAAACAAATGTAGCAGTGACAAGGGTGATAATAATCCACCTTGACTATGCTAGTGCAGCACTAGGTATTGTAGTGGTGGGTGATATCGATTAGTCTCAGGTCTCAGTGAACAGCCTGGAACGCTGTCACATGATCAATGGCCGCTAACCAATCAATAAGCGTCTTCTGCCAGAGAAAATTCTGCCTAGAAAGTTTGTAACAGTGTATCGGGCTTGTGTGGAGTTGGCTCCTGAGTAAGGACTTTTGTGCAAGAGAATGTCAATGAGGTCTTTGGTTGACATTTATTCAATCAATTTTATTCTTGTTGGTCATTTGCATAAATTTCTGTTTCTAATTTGTTTGTTCTTTGTCATATAACCATGACATTCTTCAAAGAAATACTTTGAGTATTATTTTAAGGAGAACAAAATAATGATCAAATAAATAAATGTCAAAAGTTCTGTTATGTATCTAAACTGAAGAAGTGTCAGAATAATAATCAAATGAAAAAAAAAAAAAAACTATGAAAAAGTAAATCTGTGACATTTGAAAAAAGAAAGCAAAACAATAAATAAATAAATAAAAATAGGGACAGCTATATTACTAACATTTTACAAATGCAATCAGACTTCCTATCCTTCTTTTGAGACTAGGAGATGTAGACCTTCTTTCAAGTAACCTGAAGTGATAACTGATATAAATACCTTGCCACTGGCTCAGTTTTAACATCTCTGATAGCCCGTGCATCCTCTTCGGACTTGTCTGCTGATTTCTGGGCTTTCATCGATGCCCTGCGTGCCAGGGCTATTCGTCGGAGCTGCTCACGGCGATGATCAATTATTGACTTGTGGTCATAAGGCTTTACTGTCCTGGGTTGCGGATCCACATAATATCCAATCAAGTCCTTTGCATTGTCCTTGGAGATAATAAGGGTACTCTTGGAGTTAAAAGCTCTGCCATACTGCACTAAGAAATAGCGCTGCATCTCAGAGCAGTTCTCCACAGGGATTCCCATTAACTGGCACCGTTTTTTCAGAATTCCTGTGTCTTTTGCTGGTAGAATCTGTTTGTGAATATCCACTAATCGTACATATGGATGGTTATTCATCATCACAGCAGGCAAATCATTCCAGTACATGCTCACAGTGACAATCCATGGAGCATTGTAGTCCTTGGTTCGAGTCTCTGCCACCCCACCATTGGGCAAAAATCCTGTCGTAGAAGCACCATTGTCACCAAGTATGTCCGTCTTTGGGAGGTCAGTACTGAGCAGATCCAGTGTCGAGGACAACGGAATCTCGGACAAGCTCATGGAACTACTGACACTAGGGCTGGATTTTAGGTCACCTGATAAAAACCGAGCACCCGATACTGAGACTGGACTACTAAAGTGTGTAAGCTGAGATGGTTCAGCCAGTGACGTGCTGGTTGTCGCCAGCGACTGCTGGCAGACAGTCTCTGCCTGGGAGACATCGCTGTAGAGCTGCGACGGTAAAGCCTCAGACGGGGCCTCATTGGGAGTGACCTCCGTCAAACTGGCAAGGCCGTCGGTAGTAGATACTGAGACAGGGAAGTCCAGTTTATCCTTGGACAGTTCAGATTCTTCTTCAAGGCTTTCTGGTATTGGTACCACAGTATCTGTCTTGGTGGCTGGCTCATCTTCACCATCAGTCCGGGTCAGGCTGACTAGATCTGAGAAGAGATAAACCAGGTAGAACATGATTAGTACCATAGTCCATCTACTAATAATATACTTACACATGTATGTATACTGTATGTATAAGTATCATGAGAATTAATCAAATAAAAAAATAAAAAAAACAAACTACCTTCATTTGAAGCAATAATTTAAGTATTTATAACAAATGAACTACTAGCCAAACAGCAAAAAAACAAACAAACACAGAGCAACACCTGGGAATCTTTTCTGTAACTGTGTAATTTACATTCAATTAAAATAAATATTTCAATGGTATGGCATAATAATAAACAACATCTAAGACAGTATTATCTTTTTTTCATACTAAATCATTATACTATGATTTTTTATTCTATCCATTCATTCCAAATTTTACACACAAAAAAACAACAACATCAAGCTGACAAGACTAATGTAAACATTTGATGATTCTACAGTGTAAAACTGTGTTACTCTGCATTTTGTTTCACATTCTATCATTAAAATACTTAGAAATAATTTTTGTTGCTCTACAAATAATTCAACTTGATTAGGTTGGCTGCATTAGTGTGAATACAAAAATTGGATTTCCATAATCAAAAAGTACATTTATAAACCCTTTCAGCATTAAACTCGACTGTGCTAAACAGCAAACAAAACATTCATGACTATCATGATTAGTCAACAAAGCTAGCCAAAAGACTTCTGGAGCACACAAAGGGTCAAGCAATCCTAATCAGTATTGAGATAGAGTAAGCAGGTTCAGTCACTGCACAGGGTCTCTGTAATCTACAAGCTGTAGATCTAATCTATTGGTTATCCCTGAGCCTGCTGTATCCATTTCTTAGCAATACAAAATCAAAAACTTGCTTACATACTTTGTGTACATGTTACCTGACAGGTTATTAGAAACCCAGCATTAAATAGTGCAGATCCTGATTAGAAACCTCCCTGATCTAGATCTACACTGTCTGCCTTAGCTCTATAAATAAGTTCTCAGCAGACTACCAGTAATTAAACCACATTATATTCTCATTTCCTTTCACAACTTGATTTAAAAGTAGCCAGACACTTTACACCAAAAAAGAAGCCAACAATGCAGATCCTGATCAGACAACTGCCATAGCCAGGTAAATTAATTATTTGATTGGTTACATTCTGGGGCTCAACCACTGGGGGAAACACACATGTTACTGGCATGGCCTTTGGGCTGATTGAGAGGTATAGATCGATTTCTGATCAATGAATAAACATGCCTATACTTCCAAGTTACTGTCTGTGTGCGAAATGTTCTTTTGCTTTGAAGAATAAAAGCTGGTCCAGGGTTGCCAGAAATTCCATGGAGTGTTTGCGAAAATGATAAAATGAAAAATGTTGAGTCCCTGGGACCGAGTACCTGGGGTCCCATACAAAATTCACAGAGTCCCTAAGAAATTGTTCTCAATTTAATTGTTATTATGTCTTTCATCTTATACAATGGGCTTTGTAAACAATACAGAAAAAGCTCATAAGTGCAAATGTCTAAACTGTCGGATAACCACTGAGATTGGAAATTCCAAACATGTTTACATTTTTTTTTACTGGAACTGGTGATGCCATTTTGTCAGCATCCAGCAAGGTGCATGTAACTATGCAACCTCGACTGGTTACCATTAATACTCGATAAATTGCTACTGCTGTTCATGTTTATGAAGAACCAGTTGAGACTGCAATACATTTATCATGTAACAACCACTAGTAGTATTCCCCAGGCTATTTTTAGTTCAATTAGAACGGCTTTACCAGTTCGGAAAATGGATTGAACTGCAAGTAAGGAATTTCTAAGATGCTCCATACCTTTCAAAAAGGTGACCCAGGCAATTTCAGTGCGTATCTTGATATTACTTCTCTGTAATCACGAACACTGCCACGGATCATTATAGGCTGTGATGTATGTATGATCAAGTCTGGGAAATATTACTCTTAATCTACCAGTACTAGATAATTTATATCCTAATACTATTTATGGTGATTAACTCTTTATTATGTACCTAACATAAGAGACTTTTTTCTTGACTTATACATCCAGTTGTTGTTTTTTAACCTTATTTAGAAGGGGCTGTTTCCCTCGGATTAGTGACTACAGTGATAGCTTGAGTGAATTGGACGATGATAATATAGTAGAGGATTTCAAAAACAAGAAAAATAGAGAGATGGCCTTGTAATGAATATAAAAGTTGTATGATAGCAAATAAGAAGCCCTGATTATTGGCCTGCTGGCAAAATAATGGTGCTGAGAGCTTTATGTTCTGACAGCCATTTTTTTAACTAGAGCCCACTTATCAGCGCTCTGCCCAGCTGACCCATTTATTATCATTTATTTATTGAAAGTAACCTTCGCTATCAGAACACAATGTTACATAAACCTTATTCTTTCCTAGGATGGCTTATTGTTTCCTAGGTTAGCTGACATTAATAGAAACATTGAAGCTTAGGATCTTAACTTTATTTCCTGTCAGTGATTTACCATAGCGCAAAGGAATGTAAAAAGAAAAACACTTCACTAAAGATCTGTATGGAATAAAGAAGACATTAAAAAAAAAATTATGCTTCTTTCTTTTAAAACATGTTACAAACATACTACAATATGCCCTTCTAGTATTTAAAACATACTTTACACTCTTGTATTTAAAACATTATATAAGAAACATACTACTATACACTTTAGCAGCCTTAAGTTAAGAACACAAGGTCAGGATTAGATGTCGCATATTTATACTGCAAAGAACAAGTCTATAAATAATTCATTTTCTACCTAACATATAACTTATTGAATCATGCTGGCAAAGGGACAATGCCAAATACATAAAAAAATCACACATTGTTTTAAGATTTCTTTTGTCACACTATTTAAACAATCTTTAATTATCATATATACAGTATAACTGACCGATTTTAGATAGAAAATCCCAGAATGGAATTGTGGTGAAGCAGTTTAGATCGACTAATATAAAAGCTTGCATGAAGATTGTAAAGAATTGATGAAAAAAGAGATTAAGTAGGGGTTCATTATTACCTTTGTAATTTTAACTAAAGCTGAATAAATTGTTTGCATGTCTTGAGGACACAGAATAAATACATAATACTTCAATAGTTATATTAATAATACTTAATTAATTTTCAATGTATCATTTTATAAAGCTCATACATGTCATGCCTTGCATTCATGTGACATAAACACATTCCCTCTGATGCCCCTTTATGCCATATAAGCAAAGCTACCACGAATATATCGAATATTGATCACTTTGTATTGATATGAAAATTGTATCAATCACATTCATTGATAATCAGCCCTACTTCAGACCATTCTTATATTTCACTCCTAATTTCAAGACAGGAAGCTGTTGTTGCAATAGTTTAAGGAATGAAGAATGATTGTAACTATTACCATATTTGTTCTTTTAACCATCTTCCAATAATGGTAACTGGTAATTTTGTCCAGGATTTTGATGATCAATTTTGTTACCTTCATTGCATTCTGGCTAGAAGAATCTCTCATATGTAGGGATGGGTATCATGAGAAAAAAATCATCTGGTATTTCAAAAGCTATCTGTGATCATCAATTGGCAAACGTAAACATTGAATTTGTAATTCACAATGAAAGAATAAATCCAAATAGTCTTTATTTTAAAGAAAAAACATTTAATGTAACTTTAATGAGAAGTACCTAAACTTGGAATGATATTGATTTAATTAAAATCAACAAAGAATTTAATCAAGGTGGTATCTTGTATCAATGCTAAAAATACATGTAGGAAGAACACGATGTAGCTTAGATGAATCCAATCTTTCAATGAACCTTACGTCAATTTCAAATAGGACAAAAATGCAATGTGTACTTCAATTAAATGAATGTCTGCATTTAAAACACAAAGGAATGACATAAAAACAATTTATAATGTTACATAAAAAATACAAGTAAAATGCTGATACTGGCCTTGTAACGTAACAATACATATAAGGCTGAGTCAGAATCAAAATAAATCAATTTATCAGTCACCTTATTGGGTTTACGACATTCTTTAACCCTTCATGGTTCTCGGTATATTTTGTCAACAGTGTTAAATCAAGATCCCACTTTGTCATACGCTGCCCACTCAGGCCATTTGCTCTGCATTAATGGAAAATGACTGTAAAACTGCTCATGAGTGTTAAGTGGCAATATGGAATTTTAGAAAGCATGGCAGTATAACTTAAACTTCATGCAATTAAATCACAAGCGTGCCAAACTAAAATATCTGATAAGAGTTGACAACATATTGGATAGCAACAATGTGTATTCAATGCTAAGTTTTCTTCCTATCTCTATTACATACGATAAAATTTGCCCTAAAAAGCTTTAGTGTAACAAACTTGTATCATATTTGTCCCCCTGAATAAACCATTAATTTCTGTGTTTAGTCTGTAGTCATTAAAGCATTAGCAGGACACTTGATGGTATGGTGAGTATAACATATATCACATAAAAAAGAGTATAATATATATATATATATATATATATATATATATATATATATATATATATATATATATATATATATACTCTCTATATATATATTATACTCTTTTTTATGTGATATATGTTATACTCATCATTTTTTCCTATCATTTAAATCAAGAGTAGACTTTTTCCTCACTTATCATTAAATTTTCTTGAGCAGAAAAACAGAATTACGTATAACATGTATTTTCACTCTTCCCCTTTCAAGTGGATTTTATTTATGGTTACACTGTGTTTCAGCAAACGTACCATTATTAAGAATGACTCAAGGTATGAATTGTTAAAAGTTCACTGGTACAACTGCTTCACAAAGAGGAAGCACTACACTAAAGCATACACTATAATAGTCAGCCCCACTCAAAACTGTTTTATCAGTTGAGTGTTGACAAAATTATAGTCCCTTAACTTCCTGAAAGAAAACAAGTTACTTGCCAGTTAAACAATTGATAAATGGCTCTATCAAACACAGATAGTGGTTGTGTTTCTCTGTCTTTATTTTCAAGACTTTTTCTTCCTTTGCTGTTTACCCTTTGTTAGTTTATGTGCATGTTAGTCAATTATGAATACTAATTCTCTATTTCAAATAGTTGATTTTTATAAATAAAAGTACTATATGCTTCCTTGGAAATAAAATGCATACATAAATTGACATTAATTTTTACCTTAGTTCATTATGTTTAAAAAGCAGACAAATTTATTAGGTAAAATTTTAGTCATTTTCTGCTAAAAGTTAAAATTTCAGGAGAGTTTACAATCATGCACACTGTGTCACACTACAGTGCTAATACATACATGCACCTTTAAAGTTTTCCACAGTATCCATCAAACTTACCATAGATAAACGGTTACTAGATTAACCGAAATCGGTGGAAAAACCGAAATCGGCTCAAAAAACCGAAATCGGCCTGTTTTTCTTATAAATGTAAAAATATATAGTGAAATAAATGTTGTTTGGCGTTTACAAGTAAAGATATTAATATTGAGAAGGAAGTTAGTTAACCTAATAAGTAAGGTAAGTTGTATCTATTCGTTTATTTACTTCACGCATACCGTATCGATTCGGCATTTGGTCGACTTCGAGGGTGGCTTTTGGGGTCAAAAGCGCCGCTTTGGAGTACTTCGACGATCGCGCGTATACATGATTTCAATGTTGGCTTTATTACACAAACTTTTACTTGCATTAGGTTAACCAATTTCCTTCTCAATATTAATATCTTGTAAACGCCAAACAACATTTATTTCAAAATATATTTTTACATTTGTAAGAAAAACGGGCCGATTTCGGTTTTTCCGCCGATTTCGGTTAATCTAGTAACCCATAGATAAATACAAAAAATTAGAGCAATAGAGCAAGTCAGCCCGTTATTTGGAGGGGTAGGTGGAAAGGTGGTGGGTCCTTTCAAGAATGGAAATTTTTCAGATTTTTCAGGGGAGATTTTACTAATGACAAAGATATTAACAACAAACACAATCTTTAGTGCCAGACACTACAGGTCACCATGTTTTTCACTTATCTTGTTATCAAAATGAGGAAACATTGTGTGGATGGCCCATTTAGCATGAAATGTGGCTAGCATTTCATTTTTTAATATATTTTTTTTTAAAAACGAAAATCAGTTATTGATGGGAATTCTGATATGAAATTGGGGAAAAAATATATACTTTTTGATAGGAGAATGTGGTTGAATTTTGGCTACAAAATATAAAAAAGAAGGCATGCAAGTAAACTTGAGGAGCTGACTTGTTACAACCTAGCCACTCACTTTAGGCTGAGGTCAGGAATTTTCATGAGGTACGGTCTTCCAGCTGACCAAGTCCATCCCAGTGTATCTAGCCCACTCAGATCACTTTGTCTGAACTTAGAAACTCTCCCCAGTTCTTTAAAGGTTGTTTCCAGCTTAGTAGTGCATTGACTGCTGAGTAGTGGTTCTTAATACATTATCTCAAAATCTCATCATAACTATTTAAAGATACATAAAATGATAGATTTTGTTTGAGATTATTGGAATTAGTTGATACATTTTTTTTTCACACCAAAATAAGTTTTACTGCTTTTCTATGATTAACTCTAATTGTGAACGTTTCAATGCTCATCTGATCTTACCTGAATCATTTGTAACCGACATCTGAGGCTCTTCAACTTTCTCAGCCTTGTTCAAGTTGACAGTATCTTGGTCTGGCAACGACATGTTTCCAGTCTCAAACTCTGTTGCTGGGACAACTGGAAACTGGCCAAAAGTTGGGTCGATGTTATTAGCCACAGTAGATTCCGACTGACCAGACGATGGCGCGAGTTTATCTTCACTAATAAACCCAGGGGAAGAATTCTGCACCACATCAACAGCACTGAATAACAGGTCCATTTGCTCCTTTGTGAGGTTCATCTGTTCTGGTAGTAGGTTCATAATGTCACCACCGAGACCTTGGCCATACATCTCCATTGACTCGTTGAAGCCTGCTGCCTCAGATGAATCATCAGATGACTGCATGGAACCCATGGCCATACTTTCTCCCATGCTGAGGATAGTGTTGATAATGTTTTTCTCATCATCAGCTGCTGATGTAGAAGTGGATGTAATAGAAGATGGAGGTAGAGTTATAGAGGATGGATCTGCTGGTTGCGGAGAAAAGGTGCTGTTTGAAAGTTTTGCTGCCATGAATTCATTCCTCAAGGAATTGTATCCACTGACAGGAGAGTTTTTGTTTAGTTTCTTTGATCGCTGTCTCAGATTCTCAATATCTTGGTCGGTCAGGTGAGGAACGATTATGTCACCTGGCTTCGGAGGAACAAACATGGGATTGTTAAGTGGTTTTACTGTTGGAGAGTCACGACTTTCTCTGCGCCTACTTCGTTTCTTAGTGTTCATAAAATAAACAAATTGGTCCTGAAAGTTACTACTGCCTGTGATCTTTACTTTGGGCTCAACACTTTTTTGTTCAATATATTTTTCAGCTCGTGTTTTGGGACGCACAAAACTGCTTGAATAAGTTTCACTGTCATCATCGACATCAAAAGGATCAGATTCATCTCTGTGAGGATTAGATACACTACGTTTTCGTTTGAATGTCTTGGCTTCATTTCTTTCATCAAAGGCTGACTTTCTACCTTTACCGTAGCTTGATTTTGTTTTTAATGTCTCTTTTAGAAGTTTGCTTTCCAATGAACTACTAACAACTGAGGGCATCAAGTTCTTCATGCAGTAGTCATGATCATGCTGTATATGATCACAACTTCCGTCTAGCACCTGAGTATTGGGGAGTGAAAGAGGCATAAGATTGCTTTTTACTTTCTGTACAAGTGATCCTAGGTAAGAATTAGCGGTAGACTTTAATCTGTCTTCAGATGAATATGAAAGCGACTCTGTCAAGTTCAATCCATCCATACTTTTTACCTGTATTTTATCATCCATACCAGTATTGCTAAACGAAGCAAATGTTCCGATTCTGAATTTACCATACTTTGGTGGAGACACTTGCTTTGGACTGACAGCTAGATTCCTTGGTGAGATAGGTCGTATGAGATGAGCAGCCAGTTCCGAGTTCAAGTTTGGTACTGAGAACGACTCCAATTCTCTTTCATAACTGGTCTCTTTCTGAGCCTCTTGAACTAGAATTGGTGATACTGTTTTCCCAACTGGTGACAGCAGGATAGGTTTATGTGCTTGCGAGTTTAAACTACTTCCAGAAACAAATGTAAGCCCAGCGTCTGATCTTGTATTGAAATCAGAGATGGCAAATACTTGACAGGGTTGACTACTGGCTATGCTAGTCAAGTTTGAATTCTGTACAGTCAGGCTACCATTACTGTTAACACTAAGCAAAACTGGGACCATTGTGCTCACAGTTTGTGGTTCACTGCTAATTGGGGCACTTATCTCTTTTAATACAGCTGTCTGGCTAGTTGGGTCCAAAATAACTGGATCCAGAGGAGTCTCAGAGCCACTGATTGGCAAAACACTATCTGGGGACTGACTCACATCCTCATAGCCACTATCCTGCGACAGATATCCACCTGCTGACCCAAGCGGTGTGTCAACCTCCATTTTTTCACTGGAAATTGATGCATCTTGGTCTGTTACATTCAACACATTCTCTTTATCAGGCATGCCTGCGTAACAGTGGTCAGAGTCAAATCGAAAGACAATATTAGTTTTCTCTTTCATCCCAATCTTATTAGCACTATTATCACTTACTCCCACTTTCTGAATCAATTTGCAAACTGTTCCTGGGATTTTGCTTGAAAATTGAATCCCATCTGTTACACATTTGTCGGTTGCACAGTCCAGAGAGGACTCATCCTCTTGAAGGATTTTTGCAGATTCATTTTCAGACTCTGGTTCTTCAAAATTTGGCATCTCTTGTTGGACATTTGAGCCTGGGGACTCCACAACTCCGACAGAATCTGGATTTCTCCTGTCTGGAGACAGTAGGTGAACATTTGACACAGAACTGTCTGTGCACAGTGACGTATCAAGATTAAATGATTTAAAGTTACACCTTTCTGACTTCTGACTATGCTCAAACATGAACTTTGCAGATAAATCTGAGGACATCCCTCTAGCCACTTCCATTGGATAGTCAGTATTTTGAGAAGTATTTTGCTGATCTTCAAAAACATGTGTTGCCTTTGCCATCATATCTGGAGAGTCACAATGTTCCATTAATTTTATGTCTGTTCCAGTGCTCAATGGTTTCTCAATATCTACTATTTTGTCACCTTGATCAAGAGAGATGTTAATGTCTGGATCAACCGGCGTAAGTTCAATATCATCAGACACTTGATCAATCAACACAGCTGTAATATCATCACTTTTAGAAGCTACTACTTTATCCCTCTCTATATCTGTAGTGCTCAATTTAGAACTGATGTCTACATTGTCTACACTTTGTCGCAAAATTTGACATTTTTTGCACGAGTCTAAATTATCGTTTTCATTGTCTGAACAGGAACAGCCAGAAGCTGGTCTATTTATTTCTTTCTGACTGATATTCTTGCTGCACTTGCAACACTGTTGATCAGATTTAGTCCCAGAACAACCAGGATCCATCCCTTGCATGGTTTGCATGGTTTGGCTACAATCTGAACAGCTCTCCTCGCTTTTCTCCTCAGTTTTATTACTGTCCCTAGCACATTCCCCTAACACAACTCCACTTATTCCCCCTGTCTGGCACCCACAACTTGGTCCGAATGATGACCCATCCACTGAAGTCTCAGTCTTTGAGTCAGCCTTGTTTAGCGATACATGCCCTCCACACGTAAAGCATACCTCTGATTCACACTGTGATAGAGAATCATCGGCTTCAGTTCCATTTCTTTCTTGTCCATTCAACATATCATTTTCCCCTAAAATGCTATCAGTCTCTTCCTCAACACTATCAGTCTCTTTCCAATCACTCCTCTGTGCCACTTTAGTTTCCAGCATCAAGTCTATATCCCTTTCATACTTTGCAGACTTTTTAGCATTACCATAGTTGTGTTCATTAAGCATTTTTTCTAGTTCTGGGTTGGTATGAATTTTTATTTTTCGTAGTAAGTGACCAGTTTCCTTGTTTTTCAAATGGTTGTTGTTGCTGCTGTTGGTATTGTTGTTGTTATTAAGTTTATTTTCTTTCAAGGATCCCACAGTCACTTGGCGAGAGCTTGGTGATTTGGCATTTGAGCGCGTCATTGTGCTGTCTTGCTCGTCATCATTTTTTTGTTGAAGCTCAGCTGCACTGGCTAGGAGGTCCAACGGGTTGAACTCCATCTTATCAACAGGTCTGCGCACCTGGAAGTAGAGGGGTGAATATTTATGAATTGAATGGAAACAGTAAACACAATATATGAATTATGTGAATCTTCAAGTGAGAGCAATATACTCACATAAATTGAATGGAAATAAAATACAAAATATAAGTTATGTGGATCTTCAAACAAAAATGCAAATTGAATTGTCCATGACCCTGTGGCGATAGTTGCCAAGTTGTAACTATTCAACCTCTCACTGAATTGGTTTGGGTCCCATTTTGGGCGCAGAACTTCCCTATAGGAGGTTCTACCCAGACATGTGTCAATATTAGCTGTCACCAATATGACCAAAAATGAGTCAGGACAATATAACTAAAACAGCCAAGAAAAAAAAATTGTATATAAACTTTAAACAACAAAAAAGGAAGGTAAAATGTATATCAGGGTTTGACACTAACACTGGTCCGTCGGTCTGAGACCAGTTGATTTTAAGAAGGACCAGTGAAGGGATTAGGGATTAGCCAGCATTTTTGCCGATACTGCGCAGCGACATTTCTATCATTATAGCACAGGGGCACTTATGAGGTGGCCAGGGACTGAACCAGGCCGGTCCATTATACTGACACAAACGAGTCAGGCGTAATGCTGTCCCCTTAGCCCCGAGCGTTAGGAGGGAAGCCACTACTACCAACTTTAAAGTCTTTGGTTTGACCCGGCCGGGGTTCGAACCCACGACCTCCCGATCAGCAAGCTGATGCTCTACCACCTGAGCTATTGCGGCCGGTAAGGACCAGTGAAACCTGGAAGCTGGCTGGTCCATTGGACCAACAAAACCGCATCAAATTTCCATTGAAATAGCTGACAAATTATTTTTTCGACGAACCCCAACAAAATAAACAACATTTAATCCAGGTTCCCAAGATGCTTAAAAGAGAATATGTTTATTCTGCGGGCCTCTGCAGACTTCGTAAAAAGAGGTTTAAAATTTTATGGAAGAAAAATATGAAAAGAATAAATAATGTTTTATACATTATCTTAAAAGTATGTTACATTTTTTAAGTCATTAAATAGGCGGGAGGACATATTTTCTGAAAATTGCTGAGGCCTGATTCCGCATTGTAAATGTGCTGGAAATCAAACATCTATGTAGTCTGCTAATAAAGTGGCAATATGTTGAGAATGTATATTTTGATAAAAACTGGATTTAGGATTGGAAGGACCAGTACTTTTAGAAAAGGACCTGTATTTTTTACAGCCAACAGGACCACTTGCAAAAATAAGTTAGTGTCGAACTCCAGAAAAGCACCATTTTATCGTTTGGAATTGACTTTGATGTAAAATGAATTAAAATTAAAATCCTATTCTACTGAAACGATTTGGGGAAGTGGAAAACGATTTACTATAGATTTCCTCATCATTTTGTTTACAGTAAAAATTATCAAGGCAGAATGTATAT
This sequence comes from Sinonovacula constricta, assembly GCA_007844125.1. Taxonomy (NCBI): domain Eukaryota; kingdom Metazoa; phylum Mollusca; class Bivalvia; order Cardiida; family Solecurtidae; genus Sinonovacula; species Sinonovacula constricta. The sequence goes on from CM017569.1 coordinate 37,890,873, forward strand.
ACATGTACACAGTGTTTGGGGCAGAACTTACAGGGTAAGAGATACAGGTGCACCGTTTAATCAATTACATATCAATTTAGCAGTCAATTCACATGATGTGCTAGGGTATGATTAGTGCAATGGCTTCTAGGAAACGAGTTGGATATTTAAAAATTGTTTGTCAAAAAAAAATTGCAGTGAAAACTGACCAAAAAAATTATCTGGAGCACTAGTGGAACCCTGTGTATGGTGTCCCTGGTGAGTATTACCTTTACAACACAGGATCTGACTGAGAGAAAGTTACTGGATATTAATCCAACAAAACCCTAAATAAAATATGATTTGCATAACATTGTTTGAACAAACCGTTACTTGCTTATTTTAATACATTGACAAATTAGAAAAAATATCCTCTACTTTATATCCTAAAATATGGATGTTTATTTTTTTTTCTTGTTAAACTTGGTTTTGATCTTGAAAGACTTCTAAATGTCACCAGTGTGGGCCATCTGCCCCAAAAGAATAATCCACCTGCTATTAAGTATAATAACATGGTCAGTTTAAAAAAATTGACATAGAGACTTAAAAGCAAAACAAACAAAAAAAACCACATCAGAAAAAATTAAGAAACCTAGAAAAAGCAAAGAAACAAGAACAAGGAACAACTTTTTTGTCTAGTTAAAATACTACTCTAAATTAACCAAGCCAACTAATGGCTATCAAATACCAGTGGGTACCAATTTTGAACATAAACCACCTGACCAAGCTGCCTGGTGAGAGACAACTCCAAGAAGCTAGTCTGATCAGATCTGCCTACTTTTTTTTAAACAAGGAGAAACGATTTATATTCTTTGGACTCGCAAAAACACTTGAGGACTTATAATCAAAAGTAAATTGAAGCAATGAATCTTAATTATTCCACTTTGTTTACATAACCTATAAAAAGGACTATAAAATACTAATTTTGTGTTTGATTAAATAGCTATGGTAATGCTGAAAAAATGTGTCCTTCTTTATCAATAAATGGCCATATTAACTATCAAGTTTTTATTTAACCTCATATAGAAGGGGCTGTTTAAAAGTCCATTCCCTTTGGAAAATAAGCCTAGGCTTTCCCCTAAAAATGAAAATTCCTCTCCCATAAATTAAAAAATTGAGTGAAATGATCTATGATAATCTAGTGGAGGAATTTAAGAACAAAAAAACTAGAGAGATTGTTTTGTAATAAACAATGAAGATGTAATTAAATGATGAATGCACATTTTTCATTTTTTTAAATAAAATCACACTAAATTTTCCCCTTCTAAAAGGCACCAGAACCCATCCCCTGTTTCAGAAAAACAACAATATCCTGTTTATAGCCCATCATATGTAAACCAAATGAGGAAATAATACTGTTTCATTTGGGAACAAGTCATTATGATATTAAACAAATTATGGCAATTTTAATATTTGATTCAATAAGGCTACAACAGGCTTCCAACATCACTCTTGAAGGAAAAACAATAAATCAATTATCACATAAATCTTTGGTGCATTTTTCCCCAATAAGCTCCAGAGACAACCAACTTTATGACAGACACAATTCCTTCAATCAGCAAAACAGACAAAACAGATTCTCAAAATTACTTCCAACAGTGAAGCAATTGAAGCCATATAATTGACAGAGCAAAGAGAAACAAAACATTAATGTGTGTATCCTTTATAGCTTTTTATTCAATCAAGATCTTTTGTTTAAGCTGAATTTACTTTTGTTGGCACAAAATGAAAAAATAAATGTTTGGCCCCTGGCAGGGCTATATTGGGATATATATATATATATATATATATATATATATATATATATATATATATATATATATATATATATATGTATATGTATGTATATGTATATATATCAGGGTTCGACATGAAGGCCCAACTGAATGACATTTACAAGTAGATCGGTGGTCCGCCCTAGCTAAGTCCTAGGCTAGCTGGACTGACTTGTCGTGTTCTAAACCAAACATAAATTCGCCAAAATATCGCCTATGAATGAATCAAAAGTAAAAAAAATAAATATTTATAATGGTTAAACTCGGTCAAACTATTGACCCTTGTTAAAACAGTTTCTTAAGAAACCTGCGTGAGCTATATTTAGCAGTATACTTAGTAACTTCCTTGACATGCATTCACTCATTGGCTGGTGTTTTCATAACAAGGCATTTCCCCCACGTACTTGTCATATATCCAATGTCCTAATACCTGCCACTCCATTTCACCTGATCACCCTTGCACTACTTTCCTACACCCAGGGTACAGAAGAAGACAGGCCCTGCCACTCCATTTCACCTGATCACCCTTGCACTACTTTCCTGCACCCAGGGTACAGAAGAAGACAGGCCCTGCCACTCCATTTCACCTGATCACCCTTGCACTACTTTCCTACACCCAGGGTACAAGGGGAAGACAGGCCCTGCCACTCCATTTCACCTGATCACCCTTGCACTACTCTCCTACACCGAGTGTACAGAGGAAGACAGGCCCTGCCACTCCATTTCACCTGATCACCCTTGAACTACTTTCCCACACCCAGTGTACAAGGGGAAGACAGGCCCTGCCACTTCCTTTCACCTGATCACCCTTGCACTACTTTCCTACACCGAGTGTACAGAGGAAGACAGGCCCTGCCACTCCATTTCACCTGATCACCCTTGCACTACTTTCCCACACCGAGTGTACAGAGGAAGACAGGCCCTGCCACTCCATTTCACCTGATCACCCTTGCACTACTATCCTACACCGAGTGTACAGAGGAAGACAGGCCCTGCCACTCCATTTCACCTGATCACCCTTGCACTACTTTCCCACACCGAGTGTACAGAGGAAGACAGGCCCTGCCACTCCATTTCACCTGATCACCCTTGCACTACTTTCCTACACCGAGTGTACAGAGGAAGACAGGCCCTGCCACTCCATTTCACCTGATCACCCTTGCACTACTTTCCTACATCGAGTGTACAGAGGAAGACAGGCCCTGCCACTCCATTTCACCTGATCACCCTTGCACTACTTTCCTACACCGAGTGTACAGAGGAAGACAGGCCCTGCCACTCCATTTCACCTGATCACCCTTGCACTACTTTCCCACACCGAGTGTACAGAGGAAGACAGGCCCTGCCACTCCATTTCACCTGATCACCCTTGCACTACTTTCCCCCACCCAGTGTACAGAGGAAGACAGGCCCTGCCACTCCATTTCACCTGATCACCCTTGCACTACTTTCCTACATGGAGTGAACAGAGGAAGCCAGACTGCCTCTCCAATTTCACCTAATCACCCTTGCACTACTTTCCTACACCCTGGGTACTGAGGAAACAGGAAAAATATGCACCCATTGTTTATAGCATGATTCAACCATTGTATATAGTATGACTTGATAGGTATTTTGAAAAAGAAAAAAATACTATTGCATTTTAAATGAAGTGCAAATGTGTAGTTAGTAAGAGTGCAACAACTTCCTGGAAATAAAAAAGATGATTGTTTATATTACTGTCATGTACTCCCCACCACCATAACATTACTGTATACACACATCAAGATACAGTGCACAGAGCAGAGACAAAGGGAAGATAGACTGTATAAAGTATATTTGTGTTTTAGCAGCACAATTCCTACATAGCCATTGCACAAATTTAATAAAAAACAAAACAAAAAACAACACTAAATAAAATAAATGACAAAAAAAGATACGGCTGATATAGCAGACAGACCACCTTCACACTACTTTTATACACGATTACCGGAGTGATAAGACAGAAAGTGTTTGGACAAATACCCTCCAGAATTAATAGCAAGGTAAATTTTAACTGGGGGGCAAAATACCCCCACACTCCAACTCATGGCAGGGTAGACAAATTCCCCTTTAAAAAAAAACTTGGAAGAAAAAACACACACACACATCAAAAACACAAACAACCTAAAGGATTATGTCTGTATAATATTTTACACCAACTATTCACAAGTTTGACAGAACCACTCATTGTTATACTTAAGGATAATGTCTGTATGATATTTTACACCAAGTATTCAAAAGTTAAAGAGAACCACCCATTGATATAAATAGTTTAGCATAAATTTTGAAACAACAACACAATATTGTATATGTTTGGACCATTGGTTCATGCAAGTAACTTTGTAAAAGAGAAAAGAAATCATTTGATAAAAAAGGAATGATATAAATCCCTTGAAGATGCAATGGTGTTAGATGTGACTTTAATATTACCATGAGCTTTACGTTGGCTATTGTACATGTCATGAGTGACACACCTACAAGACTAAAATTAGCTTAAATTCTGTAAAACGTATGGAAACTATAACTGAGACCCAGGAAATGAGACAGTGGATGTACAGGCACACCTTCTGTTAGGGCATAAAAATAATAAAAAGTACTGCTTTCATATAGTGTGTATATATCAATACACATCCCTAACTACCCTTCTATTCAATGGTCTAGGTTTGTATAGAAACTATAATATACTAAACCATTAATTAATAAGGATTTGGAGGCTTGGAGATCTATGTATGTAAAAGTAAAATAATTTCTAAAGTAGGACTGTTCTGCTTTAAATATATTTTCTTTCCTATCGATTTGTACCTTCCATTAAATTTGTGCAAATTTGTTTATTGGGTTTTTGCACCACCAACAGTATTTCAGTTATCTTGAGACAGTGTCCACTTGAAGCAGATATAGTGCTGCCTTCACTGTGTATATCATGCCTTGAACTGCATGATACCACACCCAGTCAAATTATCCTGAACCAGGCAAACAGTCATGTAACTACTCTTATATTTGCTTGAGCATTAGTAAGGAAGCTATACCACTACTATTTTTAACGACTTTGGTATGTTGTGGCCCGAGATCGAACCCAGGGCCTCCCATACCTGGAGCTGACGCCCTACCGAATGCGCTACCAGGTCTGATGTACTACTTTGACTATGCAAAAATAGAGGCAACAGTGTGTTAAATTTTCATTTAATGTCAATAGTTCTGATGAAGGGGTATCAAAATTACGCCATCAGAAATGACTGTTATCCATGTAGCTATGTTGTGCGTTCAGTAGAAGTGAACGTTAGCCAGTAACAATGTTATTGTATGGTTTGTTTTCTCCGCCCACTACCTTTGGAATCCGCTAGCCAAAGGTAGCGACTAACAGTTCGTTCAGTAGACACTGTTAGCTACTATAAGCTAACGTTAGGGAACATTTGCTTATACTGAATGCACACCAGGCAAAATGTCAGGAAATAACTGGAAACTGTTGTAGGTGTTTTCTGAGACAATAAGTGGTTTTTTGCAATCAGCGAATGAACATGAACAGATAAGAAAGTTTAGAAAAAATGAAAGATTAAAACTATACAACAATAATCACTGTTATCTCAGAAAGCATGTGACCATAGTGTAGATCATATATTTGAACATCGATTTTCCGGTGTCTATGTAAACAAGTTATACCTTAATTGAATATAAAAAAATAAAAACAATTTATTTTGTGAAATTTAAACATTCCACAAACAGTACTTGTTAAAATAAAACTCCATGTATTATGGTAATAACCTTTTAAAACCAAAAAAATTAAAATCTTATTCTTCAAAGCATATGTGCATTTTTCTTGGTAGGGGCAGAATGACTGAAAAGGCATGTGACCTTCAACGTGGAGATTGGTGCATTGGTTACACACCTTACATCCCTTATGCTGCTGATAACCACTCCCTAGGGACCAGTTTACCTTCTGTATATATAACCTTTATCTGCTGTGTTTACATTACCCAGCAGATCAGTGTTCAGCAGTTTAAGGTAGGAGAAGGGTGTGCATTTTTATTGTTTAACTTTCAGGGGAGACCTACCTGATCTAGACCTACACTATTGCCTGTGTGCATATTCAAGGCTGGGATGAAACAAACATGAAAACAAAAACAACAGTCATTAGTGAAAGATACCAAAGTGAGCTCACTATGGCTGAGAATTCTAGCTTGATATGAAGACGCTCTAACACAATAACTTTATTTGCTTTGGTGCATTTTAAGTGAATCCTGATAAGGTTCAACTGTTTATTATGCAAATCCTGATAACCAACAGTATATTATGCAAGTCTTATTGACAAACTGATTTTGCTTGTTCTTTGGGAAAAAATAGTTCAGTAAGTAATGAATTCATTAACATCAACACTATGTTGTTGTTGTTTTTCAAAAAAATTGCAATGATACAATTCTGATCATCAAAGCATCAAGTGAATATTTTAGTGGAGGAAGACCCTCAAAAACTGTCTGGGTAAAACCACTTGAGCACCACAGGTCATCCTCCCGCTAATAGAGCTTAACAAAGACCATAACACTTTAGAAATTACAGCATTATTATCCCAAGTGAGTAACCTGCATATTCAATATTTCCTCATAATTACCAGAGCGTCTCACTTTTTGTCTGTCTTTGTTATCATTCTTGCATGTTTGAACAAAGGATCATCACCATTACTATGACATTCACAATGATAATTGGACATGGCTTTTTCTCCATTTCTAACAAAGATGACACAATTAAGTTGTAAGAATACAATGTAGTTTGATCAAAGCTTAGAAAAAACTACTAAGAAGCACTAGTCAACAGGATCTGCTTGCTTACAAAGTAAAGACTTAACAGATCCTTTAAGCTATTAACCTTTTTTTTTAAAATTATAGCTATTTCTCTAAATACTTTTTAACAAGAGTACTTTTTCTTTGTTTTTCCATAAACTTCTTGCCTACAATTACAAGAAATAATAAAAATAAAACTTGCTTTTTGATGCTTAGTATTTAGCAATTGTCATGCCTGCAATATAATTGCATATAGCAGTGAGCATAAAACCTAAAACATTGTACAGGAGCAATAAGAAAAAGAGAGTTGAACTTTATTGACTTATACTACAATAGGTTCTTAGGAACATAATGAAAGTTGTATGAAGTATCATGCAGCTGCCAATGCTAGATGCAAAAAGAGCATGATAACGACCACAGAAGACACTCTACATGCCATAAACCTGGTCCTGTGTAATACAACCACTGCCCCTCACCATGGGCCCATACTGGGCTCACACTGGGTCTATAATGTGACATTACCCAGCCAGTGATAGCTCACATCATTATTTATTAATTATCAATTATCAACTAATCACCTGAGCAAACAGATGTCTGTATACACAAAGACAGAACAAAGGTTTAGAACCCTTATCATGTTGGATTTTGTTGCAAGCCCACATTTTTTTTAAACAGCTATGTACAAAGGTAACAAGACATGTTTCTCAAGACCTAGCAGTAACTGGAGCTGACTGATCTGAATCTACATTATTTGCCTAAGTCGGGTCAAATTATATTTAGCGGGCTAAGAAAAGCAAGAGCTGGGGCATAATACCACACCACCTGTATACTGGGATGGGGTCATTTGTCACACATCAACTATGTTTGCTAAGGCAAGCCCACAGGGTCTAGCAGGTAGGTTCAGGTTTTATTTCATGACATTTCAGACATACAGTTAACCCTTATCATGTTACAGTCTATTAATAGCACATACAAAGTAATTTCCCAACAACTTCTTATCACATTCAACAAGTCATTTATGTGGTTGGAAAGCAAATAGTGCAGACAGTGATCAGACACTCATCAGGATGTTAAGTTCTTTCTTATACTTGATAACATATGCTTAGCAGGTTAAGAGAGTAACTGATATGTGATGCTAGCTACTGAATAAGACTAGGGGAAGCTACCACTTGTCTGTTTATGAACTCAACCAATGAGACATTGACACCCACATCCCGAACCTGTTACAATGAAACCACAACTTGAAACATACCTATTAACGTTCAAAATAATATCACAATGTCCTCCTTTACCTATATCTTCTTCACTTGAAATACACCAATGAAGTGATGTTTTAAATTAATGTCTTCTTTAACTTTCTTCTTTCACATCTTTCATATTTGGGAATGTAATTTTTTTCTCTCACTTTTTCTTTATCATCTCCTTAGATGGACAGCACAAACTTGGTGTTGAAAATATCTTTTTAGTTCACAGGAACAGAGAGCACAATATCATATGACCTTTAAATTAACCTTTTGTCAATAAATAACATAATAACAGTAATATAAATTAATTATTGGGTTGTGAAACTTAAATGTTCGCAGATGAGATTTAATATATTTATCTTAACATGTTTTAATTCCAAAGCTTCATTTGACTCACTGAAGATCAACTGGAACACCTAACATTGACTTGTATGCTGTGGATGGGACTTGAACTCACACTAAGATTAGCTAAGTGGTCAGAGCTTCTAACCACTTGGCTAACAGAGTGCCAGATTTATAACCCCGTTAAAGCTTCTGTTATCTTAAGTTTTCTCATCAGCTGACCTACTGCTATATTTCTGAATGTTTTTTTTGTTTGTTTTTTAAATTAACAACTAAATGTTGTCCCTTATTAAATGTTTGTATATCATATGTAACTATGTATACAACCAAATCCAAAATAACTCTAAACCCTAACCATCATTCAATCTATTAACAAACACTATACATGTCATAGTCCGTCGCCAATAGCTAGAAGTCTCTAGTGGTTAGTAGATGGTACGACAGGATGATCAGTACATGGATGTGACTCATACTACAAGTTGAGCCACTGACATGTACATCACAGGGAACATCACAACAGACTGTCAATTAACTACAGACTATATTAGCCAATTAGTTGCATGTCATTAATTCAATTTACTCAATTGTAATATTTATATGGCCATGAAAGACATGACATGATACACACAGTTGACTGTCAAATGGATACATAATGCATGTATCTAGAGGGACTGTCTAGTTATTTTTAAATTTTAAAAGGATTCTGTCAGGGAAAAGTAGATATTGTACTTGCAATATACAATAAGGTGGAAAGTGAGGGTAAATAACAAAACTAACTCTCTAAATGTAGAGCTCACAGATGGCTATAAGAAAGAAATAGTACAGTATAACTATTATGATGATAACGGGAGGTATTCCTATTGTGTGACAAGGACCAGGATAATGATCAAGGAAAGAAGATGAATGGGGATCAAAAAGGACAAGGAAAAAAACAACAGATAGTGGAAATTAACAAGTCACTAACTAAAGAGGAATGGCAAAGAAGAACATCATGATGCCAAGAATAATTTCTCTTTCTTTCTGCAATAGTTAAGAAAATTGATGTGAGAGCATTTCTGTTATTGCCAGTTATATGTAAATAAGATTTAACTTATATTATCAATCCATTTTTTTTTTTAATTCTATCAATGTTAAATAAATCCTTTGTTAGTGAAAGAAAACTTAACAAACAAAACTTTTATGAAATAATTGGTAAGAATTTAATTCAAATCAAATAATAATAGAATCAAGTCATCCTTTAAAAACTATTTAGTAAAGTGACCTATTCTTAAAGTCCAATCTTTCAGCTTCTACCTTTTCCAAAGACAACGTATTCAATTAAAGCACCTCTTTTTTCTTCTAGTTTCACTTTCACTTCACTTCCATGTGGATACAATTTTGAAATGTGGCAAAATGGGGGCCTTTCATGCATCATAAAATATGTAACACACAATAACATTCTGAAAATAACACACTTACATGATTGTCACTTTAAGGTTGAATAAATATCTCCGTTCACTCCCAACACATGTATGGTACAAGTTTACTACTCCAACACTTTAACTTGATCTCCTGATACAAATCTGTATGAGCTGTATACACTTCTACATTAATGAGAACAAAGCAACACTATAAAGTAACCTTTTCCCCTTTTTTCCTGTTAGTCTCTTATTTCCTTTTATGATAACTTCTTATGTTACAAAATTTTCACTGTCTTACAACTTATGTTTCATAAAAAAATAAAACTACCACATAAATGTTGTACTACAATAACATCCTGCCTGCCTACAACTGTATGGGGTGATATCTGTTCACCATGTGGCTGGCTACAGACACAACAGAGCTGATAGTGTGCTGAGGAGAAGGGAGTCTGGACTGGTTACCTGCTGCTGCCATTCATTCATCCACTACACCAGGCAAATGGGGGAACCAGATCCAATGAGGCCATATTGCTCTTAGCTCTTAACCCCTTTCACTGCTGGATTTGTTACTGAACACCTTATTCTTACTATCTGATCACATCAACTTGCAAAGGTAACAGAACAATTTGGTAGAGTCTGTAGCAGATAGTGCATGTCCTGATCACACAGCTATAAGTAGGAGTGCAATGATCTGGTTTCAAACTGTCTTGGACTGACCATTATTTGCCTTAGACTGACCAACTTCTGCCTAAGTGGCTCAAGCTTGAATTGATAAGGCCTAGGGAACTAGTGAAGATCAAGACCAGCCAGCTTTAGGAGCTTCTTGATCTGGATCGACACTATTTACTTCTAAGTTTCTATAATTGTAATTGATAACAATAACTAACAATTAGTGAGTGTTATAAACAAAGGAAGCTGGATGAGGGTTAACTATAAACCTGCTACAGTCACAAAATAAGAAAATATTTTTTTAATTGAGAGGTAAAGATATATGAAAGTGTAAATTCTCTGCCAAAATGATATTATTGACACATCAGGGCTTTTCATCAGGAAATTGGGAAGAGGCCCTGGCCTTTCAAATTGGGAAATTTATGCGCGATAATTGTTCATTTTGGGAAATTCAGCGCGATGATTGTTCATTTTGGGAAAACAAAATTTTATTGAAATAAGAGGTACTGGAGTACAAATTCTTATAGGAATAAGCATTTTTAACATTAATTTAATTTTTATAGCACTTTATTTGTTCAGACTTTCGCAATTCTATAGTATTGATAATTCAGTTCACAAAACTCAAAGGTCTATCTCTCTTTCCTTGGCATCTCTGAATTTATCAACAAGTGAATTTAGATCAGTTTCACTTAGAGTGATGTTGAGAAGATTGACCCTCATAAGATCATCTAAATGCTTGCTAGTGAGCGACCTTCTAAGGTGTGTACAAATGTCATTCACAGCACTAAAAGAATGCTCAACCACAGCCGTGGATTGGGGAATGACCCTTTGGATCAAATTTTTGTTTTTTTACCCCATAGTCAAATAACGACTTTTGGTTTTCGTTACGTTTGACGGATTTGCAGTAATATTTTCTGTTATGAGACATTAGTTGCTGCAACCGGAAATAAACACTGATTTATCTCTCCTAAAACGGAATAAAATCCAGACTTTCGGAACGTTTGACTGTTTCACTGCGCATGTTTCTACTTTTATTTACTGATAACTACTGAGTAAGAGTCTATCGGAACTTAACGGATTGGTTTTGCGTAACACATGTACCGTGCGTTGTTCGGCTTTAGTACAACAAAAAAGTCGATACCAGACAAATGCTTCTTCCGTAAATAACAAATGTAAACGAATTGATCGTTTTTTAAACTAATCTAGGGGGAATTTCTAAGATTTTGGGAAATCATGTCTTGCATTTTGGGAAAAAATCTATATTTTTTGGATTGGGAAGTGGCCGAATATCGGCCTCTGTTATATAAGGATGAAAAGCCCTGCACATTTTAATATCATTTGACAAATTTATAAAAATAATTGAATAGCAAGATAATCTTTTAACAAAAAACAAAACATAACCAAATTTCTTGCAAGTAAATTATCAACAGGCAATCATTGATGACTTATATTGCTTAAGACTTAGCAACAAATTGTGATCATTAAGTTCTACTGGGTATCTGGCAGATCCAGATCTACCATGTTTACAATGCCTGACAATTTTGTACTAACAAGGCTGTGGGTTAGCCTATCTAGGTATGATTTTATCAGAACTTCCACAACAGTGTAGATACAGGCTGGCTGTAATCAGTGCTTATTGTAATTTAATAAAACTTTACAAGTTGTAAGCCTTGAATTTAAGAATTAAAGTTTGTTACAAAAATTTTAAAAAGTTTATGTTAACAAGATGACGAATTATAGTTAAATACCTGTAACAAAAATGTCAGAGTAATTGCTGAGTCACTTACATATAGCACAAGACGCCATTTCTAAGAATTAAAGTAATAAATATGACCTTTAACATAACCATGACAAGTAAAAGCACTTGTACATGCTGTCTGCAACACATGACTGATAGATGGACAGTAGGACTGCTACTTTCACCAGTTTGGGAACATAAAAATGCAGCAGATAAAGGAGCTTACTATTTGCTTGGTTATACAGTGGACGAGTCCCAGTGAACACTGAACTTGGACTTATGCATAGATATGTATCTACATATCACAGCCCATATTAAACAACAAAGCTCTAGACAAACAACTTAAAGGGCAAACTTAAATTGATCTTTAATTGTTCAATAATTTTCAAATGTACACTGTTTTGTTAGAACCAATACTGAAATAAGTATATAGACAGATCTGATAAATACAAGTCACCATAAAAAAAACATATAATAGAAATGACAAAATAATCTTGGGGTAATTTTACTTAGATGGAGCAATATTTCCTATAAATCTCAACCTTACCAGAATTTTGTGGACATTTAGTATCAGGGGGGGGGGGGGGGGGGGGGGGGGGGGGACATTTACTCAAGCCCTTTATAGTTCATGACAGGTACTTTTTCACTTCACTTAAGTTGGTCAGTATGATTATTGTTTTGTTTTTAATGATTAATGATCATTATAGAAACGTCCAGCCTTTTGGTGGAGGTAGACCCCAGACATGTCTGGGTAGAACTACCAGCGCACAGCAAGTCAACTGGAAGATTTTCTCACATTCCTTTGCCGTAAACAGGACTCGAACCCAAGCAATGAGAGGCTTAGCTGTCAGAGGAGATACAAATTGGCGACTGCCATCATGCCACTGCGTTTTTTCCTTGGGTCAGTATGAATGTCTGGTTAAATTTTCAAATGTAACACCACATTCTAATTACCCTGCTACTACTAGTAAATCAAAGTACCCTTTGAAGTTTTGCAGAAACTGTGGGTTTAGCATGTAACCAGGCCTTTGGACGAGCTAGAAATTTCTGGAAATATCAACCCTTGCATGACTTTTCTCTCCAGCACACACCCACAAAAAAGCAAGCATATATTCAATTGAGTATTAGCAGTGCCATGTTTCAGAGAAAAACTATTTTAACCAATTAAAATATTTCACATTTATCTTAATCCTTGTAAAATCTTACATAAACAACAACAAATCTAGATTTTTCTTTCACTAATAGTTGAAGTAGGCTATGTTTCCCTCATGTCTAACCATGTTCTTTCTGCTCCTTGTTCAGTCTGTTACTTCTTGGCGTTATCTTATTGAACAAGCTAAATCAATAGAGCAGTGTTGGGCCCCAAGCTTGTATCTGGCTTGCCCCTCAAAGAGCCTCTTTCATTGGCTGTATTTATACACCCCTCACCTGCCAGTGACAGATACAAACATGACCAAACACATGGTTAGTTTACAGCAGATAGGCCAGGGTGGTGACAAAAAGCAACAGGCTCTATTGTATGTTGAACAGGCACACCAGCACACTACTACACAAACTAAACTGGAGTGTTTAATGACTTACATATAAAAGGAAGGCTTGGGATAATAAATTTTATATGAAATCGATTATATTAAGCATATGATTTATCAATGGTTTCATTCACAGCCACATATTAAATTTTAATGAATAAATAATATATTTTGCCACTCTTTCCCCAACCCAACTTAGCAAAAAGCATCATATTTCCTCATATTCTGTGAAGACAGAATGCATAATGTTAAATAATGTATATAAAAATAAAAATAAAAAAATAAAAAGAAGTCCAAAAAACGGAGTAAAATATAAAGCATCCTTGAGTCATAAAGTTCTGATATCAAGCTAACAATGAAGATGTGCTTTCCAAATATAATGTAGTCCATTTTGTCAATCAATATTAAAAGGTTAGTCCCAATGCATAACATAACTAGTACTTGTAAATTATTAAAATCTTATTAAAAGTAAAATACAGAAAAGCCCTTTGACAATTTAAAGATAAAATACTATATAAACAAAACAAGTTAAAATTTCCCTGTAACACATAATTTAAAATCCAATAAAAGAAGCTTACACTTAATCACTTAACTAAACAGGTAACAGGATGTCTGAATTACTTCGACATTCTTTCCTTCGTTAAATAGAAGAAGTAGGCAATTTTAACAATCGGAGCCAAACTATTCACTGTGTCCATCAAAGGATTGCAAAAGAAGAGGACACATGCCCCATCAAGCATGAACAGTAGGTGACATTTTCAACAAGGAAATTGTACAGACCATAAATGGTACAAAAATATACTTTACTTTTTTCATAACTGAATTTTTCTTATTGATATTCAGTTGATAAAATCTTACAACAAATAAAGTTACTGCTTGTTTCTTTTGAGATAATATTTTTTAAAATTCAGCTGGGTTTTTTTTTCCAGTTTAACTAGAACCAGTACCCAGTCTGGAGCAAATGTACACTCTTGCCCATGGACAAAATGTCCTGTGTAAGGTCTGTGGCTCAAACCTTGGACCCTCCACTCCTAAGTAAGTTAAAACCAGCCTTCAGCACTCGACCAGGATTGTTATAAATGTTATAAATGAATACTCTAACATGATGCTGATTTATGTGGTTTCATTAATTTCCTTGAGAGTGATCACTAAATGAACCATTTGGCTCTCCATTCAACATTACTACAATTAACTATTTAGTGCAGTTATGCGCTGGTAGGTGAAATTGTGCACTGACAAGTGTAGTTGTGACTGATACATAGAGGAAAATACAAGATATACTGGTACATACTACATTATGGCTAGTGTTATAAAGCCAGCATCTACACACAAAGTAACTGAAAGCAATAAACATGCATGGTGTAACAACATCCACTAGCTGAACACCCCAGATTAGTTAATGACCATACTTAACCCTGTTATTTGCTAACATCTACAACCATATGCAAAGAATACAGAGTAAAAGATCAAGATCGGCTCTCACTGAAGTTAACACTATTTGCCTTTGCTTGTCAATTTGTCCTAAGCATGTTAAGTATAAGTTACAATTGGTTTTGGTCAGTAAATTAAACATGCAAGTATCAGTGAACTGTACACAGGAAATAGGCTTGTCACTGGGCTCAGATAAATAATTAGCTTGTAACACTAGACCATCTCTAGGTCAGAGGTCACATGCCTTTCAGAACACAGTAACCTGTGCTACTGCATAGAAAAACATGGCATGCTTTCTGATATATTTGCTGTTTTGTTTTACAAATGATCATACAATTGTAGTTATCATCTTCATCAATTTAAACATCAACTTTTATGACTGGACCCAGTAGCATCGGCTCAAGGTATAGGAGGTCCCAGGTTCGTACCCGGGCCGCAACATACACAAGTCGGAAATAATGGTAGAGGAATAGCTTCCTTGCTAACGCTCAAGCAAATATAAGGGTATTTCTATGACTGGTTGTCCCTGTATCAGGATAATGTAACTGGGTGTGGTATCATGCTATGTGTTCATGGCATGCTATATGCAGTGAAGGCAGCACTATATCTGCTTCAAGAGGACACCATCTCCAGATAACTGAAATACTGTTGGTGGAACATTAAACCCAATAAACAACTTTTATGAATATTTAAAATTTAATGATAAATTGTTTTGATCATTTGTATATGTTACTTGTGTGGAACATTTTTGCAATGACATCGAAAATAGATTTTCAAAAGCATAACTTCCATATTATAATCAAGTGTATTTTGTGACGTCAGGTAAAAAAAAATATCAGGTAATCCAATATTGAAAACAAAAATATTACGTAATAACTGTTAAGATAATGTCGAAAATAAGCCCAACTTTGCCAGCTTCTATTAATATAATTTGAAATGTACACAGAAACTTATGACCTGTGAATAATTTTTATCGTAAATCAGTTTTTTACTTTATATAGAAGGGAACGTTTAAAGGCCTATTCCCCTTAGGAAATAAGCCCAGTTTTTCCCCACTAATGAAAAAAACAACAACATACAAAATGTTTAACAGCAAATTAGCAAGTTAAACATGCACATCCCCCAGCACTATTTAATTAAATACCATGAAATTATCACCTTCTCAAAAGTCCCTGGTCTCATCCTCTTTTGCAGAAAAAAAAAGCTGATCAGAAATCTTATCATATTAAAGATTATGACCCTTAAATTACCTCACTGAAGGTCACTGTGACCTTGAATGACCTTTGAGCAGTTGACCCCAAAACTAATATGGGTTGTCTAGTCATGACTTATGTCCCTACCAAGTTTGAGGAATGTTGGTTCAGACAATCCCAAGTAATTGACCAAAAACAGTTGGCTAAAGAACTACAGAACTACATACTGACACCTGCATAACAAACACAGCTGGCCTACTTCTAAAGGGGTCATAATGAATAAACAATATGCTACCAACCTTCTCACTAAAGCGTTCTACACACTTTTAATGCTTAACATAGATAATCAATAACGATACCATATAAGACAACTCACTGACCTGTATGGACTCAAAGGGAAACAAAGTCTATTTTTAATCACTTATCAGGTATATTCAAGGTTTCCAAATGCTTATAAAATGTGTCCTCATTAACTTAAAAGCAAATTTATACAGAAATATAAAAAAGTTCCATATGCTATGAGCACATGGTTTCAGTAATGAAATGAAAGAACTTTGTGTTTTAACTTACTTATCTCAATTAATCTCTAACATGAGTGTATTGAATTACTGAAAAATATGATATATCACAGACAATCCTTTTATAATGCCTCATGTTTATCTGGTCAGTGTTTCTAAAACTAATTTTACCATTCAATCTAGATAGGTTGGTTATATATAACCATGAAAATATTCACATTGTCATGCAGTTGGCCACATGCATATAGTATGTATGCATTTTATTTACTTGCCAGAGTCTGAGTGGGTTTTTTATTTTCTGAAAAAGGGGACTGGGCCTCTAAGAAGGGGGAAATTTTGCTGAGTTTTAAAAAAAAAGGATAAATACTGTGCATATTTGACTTTTTATTTGTTATCATACATCTCAATATTTTTCTTGTTTTTGAACTTTGTCAGATTTTCATAGTCCAGTTCCCTCAACCTACAACTGTAGTCACTGATCCATATCAGTGAGTGTTAGTTCGGTATTTCAGCAATAAAATATTGGAATTTTATTAGAGGGGCATTGTCATTTTGAGGAAAAACTAGGCGTATTTTCTAAAGTAAAGGGGCCTTTAAACTGCCCCTTCTATATAAATTAAAAAGAAAAACTGCCTATGTTCCATTAATATTTATGATAATGAATAAACTACTGCTTGCTTAAACATCCCTTTCTTATCAAATGAAGTACAAGTTTTTTTTTCATCCCAAATGACAAAAAAAGCCAGTAAATAATCAAGGAATGAACTTAATTTACAATTTAAGCTCATGTTTCACAAACCAGAAAGGATATATACCGATAAGCATTGGGTTGTAAGTGGACATATATATTTATGTTAACCAAAAAGAACACAACTTTCCTGAGTGATGCTTGACTAAAATAGAGTTAACATGTCAGTGAGCATTTTGAAAGCAATGTACTGTCTCTGAATTACTTTAAAAGTCCAAGATATATTTTCATATAAATTTAACAATCAATAGAAGACTTGGTTTCACCTTCCTCATCAAGGACTTTTTTATTACGACAATAGTAAAATATACACACGACAATAGGACCCTTCACAGAAACTAACAACAAACAAGAGGGCCACAAACATGATTTCAGCACTGAGTGTCCTATTTCTGCTGCATAGGTATCTATTATTAGAATCTTTCACTCATGGTTTAAAACCACAGTGGGACTATACCACAAACACAGGTATAAAAAGGATTATCTTGTTTTATCTTTAAGTAGTCTTGAATAACAAAATATTGGTAGAAACTCTGTCATATTCATATTATGTCATATTTGAAATAAATATTAAACAGAAATCTTGTATTAAAGTTATCATTCTCAAATATCCCATGACAACGGTTTATTAACATAACATGTTAATTATTTTTTTGAAGCAGGCAATATATCAGATAAATCTCATAAAAGTAATTTTCACTACCTGTTGGATGACTGCCCCTACTGTACATGCAGAGGGTCTACAGGTAGAGTCCTGCCTTTCAGTGTAGGTGCGCTTCCTTCAGTAAGTTCATCCTGAACATCCTATTGTATGGTCACACACAAGGTGTATTACCCCTCTTAACAACCATCCAGTGTATTGCTTTAACAGCCTGTGAAGATAAAGGTGGGGGTTAAATTAATATAATTTTACAAAGATAAGTTCTAAAGATTTCGTAAAAGAAAATCCTAAGAAAAAAATAAGTAGGCCTTATAGCAGTCCTATAAATAAGCCATGACATTTGTTTTTCCTTTTATAATTATGCTGATATTATCATTATTTATTTACTGATTATTAGATATGCTTATTGATTGGGCAAAATGAAAAATAAATACTATAATTGTTAAAGGTAAAATATGGTATGTTGAGTCTTCCTTATGGGACTAGGCTCTGTATCAGTCCTCATACACAACCTGTTTTTGGTGAATTCTTTTTTAAAATATGTGATGCGTTTATATCATCGTTATATTCAAGCTACAAAGTTTATTTATTACAGCCTAATCTATCACCTACAGTTTCTTTACACTACACAAATGACTGTCAGGCTAATAATTTGTATTCACAACTCACAAGCCTAATCAGAGTCAAAATAAAATCCAGACAAGTTTTGAAATGTTTGACTGAGCAAGCTGAAGATTATACAGTATATAACAAGTAGTATGGTATAGGGTGGCTTGAATGTTTAACCCTTCTCATGCTACATTTGTTAATAACCATTTACTAATTTTAAAAAAAAAAATCTAACATTTCACACATAAAAGATGTAAAGATATAGAACAAATAGCCAGCAAATAGTATATTATGTGATCAGAGATCTTACAGGTGTAGATGTCTGGTCTGGATCTACACTATTTGCCTAAGCCTAATTAGTTTATGCTTAACCTTTATTCCTAGAGGACTCAATCCTCATTCAAAGCCAGTACAAAGACCAACAGAGTTTATCCCCCTTGTCTTTGTGTAGAAAATCTATACACTACCAGCTGACACAGTGCTGGGGCACCCTGAGGGGGAATCTACCAATACACTGCTGGTGTAGTGTGGGGAGGGGGGTACACTGATAGCTCCCCTCTACTGCTGGGCCAGATAAAAGTATCTGAGCCAGGTTTGTTCATGATGAATGCAGACAGCAAATGGAGATTATATCCAGTGGACATAGTTATACATGTATGGTCATTATGTTAATGTCACTCATTTGTGCCCTAATATGTTAAACAGCATACTTCTTCAATTACCTATTTTATATGAAAAAAGTACACGGTGGGTGAACAGTCTATAGCTATCTCTATTTAAAACAAACACACAATTGCTAGCTATGTGTCATTTTCAGAAATAAGAGTGAACCTAGTAAATGGTATGAATTACTAACTCAACCAATCTTTTGAACTGCAAATGACTTTTATGTATACACTAAGTTTGCCATTTGTTTGACCAAAGTTTTAGTGTTGAGAAGCCAAGAGACAATGCTCAAGACTTTGTTTCAAGGTCTAAACATTAATTCCCTTAGTGACCACATTACATTTATTTTCATAAAAATAAATGAGAAACTAACAATTATGTACAAATTCAATAATTTTACCTAAAGTCTACATTATGAAAACACACACAAAAATTGCAGGATCGAGTACTTGATGGAAGTAACTGCAATGAAAAGCAAAATTCCCAGTGGTGGTGCAAGGTTTTGTCAATTTTTTTTGTCTGCATATGAACCAACTGAAACACGGGACAATGAAATATACTATGGCACAAACATTTAGTTACAGGATGAAATAAGCTTATAGTACAGGTTACCATTGTTACAAAACAATCTTGGTTGTAAAATATACTGAGAGATACGAACATTCCAACCATACTATACATACAATGGGATTGCTTCTATATACATGCTAACCTTTAGAACCATGGTACCAGTATATATATATGATTAATGTCCATTGCCCTCTGAAATTTCTTCTAAAATGATAAAAGATTCACGCAATTTTTTCATTATATTATACAATTTTTTTTATAGGTGGTTGTATGTAAGTCCCATGACAAAGGACATGGAATTTTTTTTCATGAATCATAGGTTAGGATATGTTTCATACACTAAAAGTTGTTCTGATTATTTCTGTTACTGGTGCATTATTGTTGGTCACATGTATGTATAAAGTATTGATATTAATATAAATATATATATACACACACATATATATATATATATATATATATATATATATATATATATATATATATATATATATATATATATATATATATATATATATATACATATATGAAAGCAACAACAAAAAGCTGAGAATTAAGCATAGACTTTTAGCAAAATGAAAATTTTGGGTTAGTCATAAATATTTTGTTTTGACCCAAACAATTGATACCTTTTATAAATTATGTGATTTGATCTTGAACACCATTTGACTTTAGCATAAAAAATGTTTTAAAAAGGAATGCCACCATGCTATTATCAGTGAAAGGACACAAAATTAAACCATCCATCTAGCAGGTTCAGGAACAAAATGTGACTGCACAGGTGGATGTGGTTTGCATGTAGCGTATTGGTTACCTGTACACATTAAGCATAATAATTCAGTATTAATTCTGTCAATCAAATGCTATCTTCAACTGTGGGAAATAAAATTAACATTTTTTTTCTTTCATTTGTTTCCATATAAGTAGATAGCACAACAAAAATAAGCTATTTTTTATATTGTGGTTACCTCTTATTTCTTCTAAAAATTTAAACTATTCCTAACATAAGATAAAACAATTTTTTAAATGTCAATTTAAACAATTTTTATAACAAATATTGAGCTAAAAAGAGAAAAATTCTAAACAACCACTTATTGGAATGTCATCCTACTTTAAACACGAGCAGAGTCTTAAGCAATACATTCATGTACATACCGTATGCCTATTATGTAAACACAGCAGGAAAAAAATAATAAACATCAATAAAAAAGCATGTTCATTTATTGTTCGCTTTTGATCGCAAGAGTAAAAATCTGAAACAAACAAAATCAAATAAGGGACAAGTAGACATATTTTTTTTTCAAAACGTACAGTAAATGCTTTTAATAGTTATTTCTGTGTGTTACATGCATAGTCTATCGTACGTGTATAGTTTGCCGCCATTTTACACTCTGAAAGGTCGCTTGCGCGACGCAACAGACGATGCATAGTATTTTCATCTTTTGCGTCATATTGGAGTCAATGCTAACAACATACTTACACTCTATCTCTTTATTTGATTTCTAAATATCCTTTTCAGTGTTATTTAGAAAGATAGAGTAAAAAATAGCATTCGATCTCTCAACAAAGCGTACAACACGATCTACACAGTAGACGATCAAACAAGCTTTTGGTGGTATGCGAACGAGAAATGTACGGTTAGTCCAGTTAAGGAATCAAATATAAGGCGAACTTATCCGAAAATAAATGTTGTCTACATTCAGAGAAAAAGTAAATAACAAGGAAGCTTAATTTACTTACCGTATAAAACTTGTAAACGAACTTAGTTTAATGGATAATTTGAAACAAGTACATCTGAAATATTTCGTTAAAAATAATAATCCAATTCTATCACGTGAGTATGAGCTCAAAGGAAGAACTACAACTATGCTAAAATGTGCACATAGTATCGGACGAGTTATCTTACTTGCAAAAAAAAAAAATGACGGTTTTCCTGGTCCTCCCGAACACGTGTTCATGCGTCACAGGATATTATTAGACATTGTTCAACAACAACAAAAAAATGACTGAGGCAATAATGATGAAACCATAGACACCATCTGATGAAAACTAACAGTCTAATCGATAAACCAACAGAAGTTAATATATATGAGTAGCCTCTAGCTTTTTGCCAAAACAATTTTAAGGTGGCTGTAATGTAAACTTAGGTTATAATATATTAATACCATAATCTAAAGAAACTGTTCCATATTGTTTGTTGGATTTCTCATCCCTTGAACAGTGTTTCAGTAATATGGAGATGTCCACTTGACATTCTACATTTACTGTGATAGCATGCAATAAACACCTGACATGATACCACACCCTGTCACATTATCCTGACCTAGTTATAATTTAAATGTACAAGGAGTACTAAGTAGTAGGCAGAATATTTCTGATTTAATAATGAAATTGGTAATGAATATAAAAGCCACATTTATTAGTTGTACATTATTTTAATGACTTTAAACAAAACCTTAAAGTAATAAAATGTGATATCACTGAAACACAAAATAATAATATATGACAAAGTACATAGATTATCTAGAACTGCATTACTAAGATTAAGTAAAGCTGTACATAAATTGAGTAAAAAGTGATCTAACGCACTTTCATTCAACAAAAAAATGTAAGATCTATTCAATATTTAGGTTCATGCAATGTTATACCTTCAGTAAAATGCCACCTAACGACCACACCACTTAAGCCACCACGTCTCTATTAAGGCTAATTTTCAGAAGTACAAACTATCTGGCTTCATTATTCAGTGAGAATCGTGCCCATAATAACGGGCACGCTGCTAATTCGGCATAATGACCAGTTCTACTAGAACATATTGTGTATTTCTTATGTAAACACTGACCTCAATTGTGACCATCTTGCCCAGAACAAGTTACCCATGGTGTGATTTGCATTTGCTAATCAGCAAAATAATGCCCTGCATTATTTTTAATTTACAACCTAGGACACCAGGTCACGGTCTTAGTCAGTTAGGCGCTGATCCAAGTGCTTAAGATTCAGAACAATTGAAGAATGTGTGGAAACAATTAATTAGTCTGCAAGATTGGACAGTTTTATATAGGTAATTAGCACTTTAATTTGTTTGAAGTTTAAATACATTTGATTGCTTGCATTAGTGTGATAATTGACATTCCTTAGATTCGCTGTAGCTACGCCTACCATAGCAACGGGTAACTAGGTTAGACAAACATTGGCCAAAATAGTGCCGGTTAAATTGAAACGTAAACAAGGTATGTTTTGTTTGAATCGATTTTAGCTGCCAAAATCCATCCGATCGAATTGACTTATATATCTATAGAACAAAAAATATATCTATAGAACGAGGGGATGGTTTTTGCCTAGTAATGTTAAGGATATTTGATAAAAATCTGGCTCTGCCGTGATATTAAACTTTGTGGTTCTTATTCAAAAGCATTCCATGAACTTTTAAGGAAAAATGTCAAACTGACTAATTACCAGTAAATGAACATCTTGAATAAAAAAAAATTTAAAAGGCTTTTATGTTTTAACATCAACTGAATGAATATTCTTGTAAAAATAGTCAATATCATTTTGAGTCAAGCATCACACTTGTATGTATACAAGAGATTATATTGTATTGTTTTGAAATTATTTTTTTATTACTTGGTCTTTATTTTACAAAAGGCGATTTTTGAAGCAGTAGGCTTTGTGTTGTTGCTTTTTTACTAAATTCTTTTACAACATTTAACCCTGAAATCTATATTTTAAATGCATTCTAGTGACATTTCTCACAAGCATACACAAATGGGACAATTCTTTTAAATGCTTATATGTTTGTTATTGGTAAATCTATTCAAATGAGCCAATTAGCCAAGTCAGCAAATCTTTGAAGAGTGGATTGGCCAGCGACAGTGTCATAAACTGGCCAACACATACTTTTCACTGGTATGGCAGATATCCTTATGTAATGTTTTATCAGTGTGTAGTAGATTTTCATGTGTCAGACAACTAGACAACTGTCATTTTGCTTGTATGGATTAATATAGAAAAGATGCTTAAATTGATCTATATTTACTAAACTGATATTATTGAAGACATCTTAAATGTTGTTTTTTTATATTCCCAAATTAGTTCACTTACATTTAAATATCTGTGATTAAAGTGTTAAATTGTTTTGAAACATTCATTATGTGTAATGAATATCCACTGCCTCCCTAACAGCTGGCCATTGGAAACGTGTGTGTGTGTGTGTGTGTGTGTGTGTGTAGGTGTAGGGCTCCTGTCACCTGATTGGCTAAAGGGTTCTGTCGGTCATTACCTGAGGAAGGGTTAATTATACCAAATTATGAATTTAAATATGCACATAACAAACTGCAATAGAAACAAATGCAACCTTTTCAACAGTCTGACAAATGAGGAGGACACTTTCACATGCTCACCCAAACTCATTAGTATCACCGACTCACTATTATAACCCCTTTGCGTCAGAACAGAGATTTTACTGTATTTATATTTAAATCAACAAATTTACAGATAATAAAATCAAGCCACATAAAATTTATAGAGTGTTGTTACTAATCAATTAAATTACTGTCAGTGCAAATATAACCAAGTAAATCAATGTAGGTTATGTATCAACATCTCTGCTATACTACACTGCAACAGCAAAAACATAATTAAGTCTCCAACAAAGTTCTCAAAGCAGCATGAAGGTCCATTGTTGATAAACACTTCTTCCACATGTCAACTGTTTTCTGGCGCTTCTGGTTATTAACCATTGAGGAATCATCAGCATCTGAAATGAAAAATGTCATGTGCATTGTTTGTTTTGTTGCATTGGACTGAAACAATTATTGTCATATTGGCGACATTAAACTAATTGGAAGCTGAAAAACCTCCCTGCATGAGAATTCTCATCCCGGTCGGAACTCAAACCCACAACCATAGGGGCCTGACAAAGACTCTAACCGCTCGACCACGGGATTGCCGAAATATGCCATACTCTATTTGGTTCTATATGTCAGGTAATTATGAAAAACTGGCCAAGTCATTTTATATATCATTTTATATGCTTCCTGTTTAAAGCAGTAACACTGTATTCACTGCATCCCTGTTAACACAGTGACTGAGTGAGTAAAATCACACATTGACTATAATTACAAAGTTACATCTTAAACACCATGCTGTCAACAATCATTTCTTAATTAGAACATAATTCAGCTTTATGCAATATTACTTTATGGAACGATTTGATAGTTTGAAAGACAGGCCCTAAAAAAGAAGTCAATAATATTAAAAATTGCTCAACAAATTGTACATATTATTATTAAGAGCAATTGAATGTTTAACCTACATTGAGAGATAAATTAACTGTTGGTGTCCCTTGTTATATTATGCTTTTCCAAGTTAACTGCAAACAGCAAAGGCAGGTAACTGTTGCATGGAGTTTGTGCCTTATTTTGCAAGAGTTAACCTGCATTGGTCATTAAGTTTCCTTTTTTCTTGGATAAGGCATATTCAGTCAGCCCCTAGACAACACTGACACATTTTTTTTTACCTATTTCCACATCTACAACATGTGGTCTACATTCCAGTAGCTTGTACTGAAGTTTAATGTCTATAGTGGACTCGTCAAGTAAGCCCAGACGCAGGTTAACAAAGGTCACTGGCAGATCAACCTGAATGTCAGTCACAAGATGTTTCCGGTACTCATCCTGCAAAGTAAACATTGCTATAAGTAACTTTAAGCACGAATTTTTGTTTCCAATCAATATCTAGAGAATGAATGCAGGACTTAAACCCACCCAAATGAAAAAATCTCTTTCATGCATTTTATTATAAGCTAAACTCAGAGATCTTACTCTTTTCTTACAATCATCAGTTGACACAATTTGCATCATAAGAACTACACAGCAAGTTTTCCTGCTTATGATGCAATTTCTCATTAGATCATTTATATTTATTAATATTAGAGAAAATGTAAATAAAAAGGAAGCTTAATTTATAATATTTATTATTATTATATAAGACCATCTATAGAATGACTTTACATGAGACCATCTACAGAGTGATTTTACATAAGATCATCTATAGAGTGACTTTACATAAAACGATCTATAGGGTGATTTTACATAAGGTCATCTATAGAGTGACTTCATAAAAGATTATCGAAAGGGCCAATTTATATAAGATCATCCATAGGGTGACTGTACATAATATCATCTATAGGGTGACTTTACATAATATCATCTTTAGGGTGACATTACATAAGATCATCTATAGAGCGACTTTACATAAGACCATCTATATGGTTACCTTACATAAGACCATCAAAAGTGTGACTTTACATAGGATCATCTATAGAGTGACTTTACATAAGATCATCTATAGAGCGACTTTACATAAGACCATCTATATGGTTACCTTACATAAAACCATCTATAAAGCGACTTTACATAAGATCATCCATAGGGTGACTTTATATAGTGTTAATTTACTTAAGATCATCTATATAGCCCTACTGTATGTCAAATCACATATAGGGAGAGACTTTACATAAGTTTATTAACTACTTTACTTCTAATCAAAGATAACTTTACATATGATCACCTCTAGAGCATGACTTAATATAAACCATTTTAAGAGGGCGATAATCTGTAGAACTTTCCTTTACACAAGGTCCCCTTTATAGCAGGACATTACATAAGATCCTCTAAAAGTAAGGTCTTATATAAAATCATGTTTAGCACGACAGCAATTACAGCCAATATCAATAAGACAAAAGCAAGTCTTTCAATGATTTTTTTGTATTAAAAATTGATAAAACCTGAATTAGAAAATACCTGAGTCTTCAGAAGGGCTGCTCTTCTCTGCGTAAAAGCATACAGTACATCCCGTACACTGTATACAAATGGCTGAATACCTTCAGCTGTGAACAATAAATATGGCATGCTATAGAAATATGCTACATTTCTGTATAAGCCCAGACAAATGTCTGAGAACCTACATTAAACTGCAGGTAAGTTGGAAGATGCCACCACCCCACATCAATATAATAGTTGTCTAGGGCACATTATATGACATACCTTGGTAGGGAAAGCCTAGCCATAATCTATCTAGTCATAATTATCAATTCAAGTAGATATGAAACTGTTGTTGTCATGTTATGTAATATAGACATAATACCACATTCAGTTGCTTACCTGAAACAAATGAAACCACCCCTAGTCAATTGCCATTCCCACTCACTTGCCTTTAACACTTGACATTATACCACACCCAGTCACTTGCCATCGACACGTGACATTATAGCATACCCAGTTGCTTACTATCAACACTTGACATTATACCACACCCAGTCACTTGCCATCAACACATGACATAACATACCCAGTCACTTGCCATCAACACATGACATAACATACCCAGTCACTTGCCATCAACACATGACATTAAACCAGACCCAGTCACTTGCCAGCAACTCATGACATACCAGATCCAGTCACTTGCATTAAACATGTGACATTATACCAGACCCAGTCACTTGCCATCAATACATGACATTCCAGACCCAGTCACCTGCTGTAAACACAGTACATTATACCACACCCAGTCACTTGCCATCAACACATGACATACAAGACCCAGTCACCTGCTTTAAACCCATGACATTATACCAGACCCAGTCACTTGCCACAAACACATAACATTATATGCCACCCAGTCACTTGCCATCAACACATGACAATATACCAGACCCAGTCACTTGCCATCAACACATTATACCAGACCAAGTCACTTGCCATCAACACATTATACCAGACCAAGTCACTTGCCATCAACACATTATACCAGACCAAGTCACTTGCCATGAACACATGACATAATACCAGACCCAGTCTCTTGCCATCAACACGCAACATTATACCAGACCCAGTCACTTGCCACAAACACATAACATTATATGCCACCCAGTCACTTGCCATAAACACATTACATACCAGAC
Organism: Sinonovacula constricta; assembly: GCA_007844125.1. Classification (NCBI taxonomy): domain Eukaryota; kingdom Metazoa; phylum Mollusca; class Bivalvia; order Cardiida; family Solecurtidae; genus Sinonovacula; species Sinonovacula constricta. Next base: position 37,918,743 of record CM017569.1, read on the forward strand.
TCAATCACTTACATTATGATTAACACATGACATACCAGACCTAGTCACTTCCCATAAGAACATAACATTATACCACACTTAGTCACTTGCCAAAAACACATAACATCATACCACACCAGGTCACTTGCTATAAACACATGACATTATACCACACCCAGTCACTTGCCATCAACACATGACATACCACACCCAGTCACTTGCCATCAACACATAGCATTATACAAGACCCCGTCACTTGCCATAAACACATAACATTATACCACACCCCGTCACTTACTATAAACACAACATTATACTAGACCCAGTCACTTGCCATAAACACATGACATTATACCACACCCAGTCACTTGCCATCAACACATAGCATTATACAAGACCCAGTCACTTGTCATCAACACATAACATTATACTACACCCGGTCACTTGCTATAAACACATAACATTATACCACACCCAGTTACTTGCCATCAACACATAGCATTATACAAGACCCAGTCACTTGCCATAAACACATAACATTATACCACACCCAGTTACTTGCCATCAACACATAGCATTATACAAGACCCAGTCACTTGCTATACACACATAACATTATATCACACCCAGTTACTTGCCATCAACACATAGCATTATACAAGACCCAGTCACTTGCTATACACACATAACATTATACCACACCCAGTTACTTGCCATCAACACATAGCATTATACAAGACCCAGTCACTTGCTATACACACATAACATTATACCACACCCAGTTACTTGCCATCAACACATAGCATTATACAAGACCCAGTCACTTGCCATACACACATAACATTATACCACACCCAGTTACTTGCCATCAACACATAGCATTATACAAGACCCAGTCACTTGCCATAAACACATAACATTATACCACACCCAGTTACTTGCCATCAACACATAGCATTATACAAGACCCAGTCACTTGCCATAAACACATAACATTAAACCAGACCCAGTTACTTGCCATCAACACATAGCATTATACAAGACCCAGTCACTCGGCATAAACACATAACATTATACCACACCCCGTCACTTACTATTACCATGACATTACACTAGACCCAGTCACTTGTCATCAACACATAACATTATACTACACCCCGTCACTTACTATAAACACGACATTACACTAGACCCAGTCACTTGTCATCAACACATAACATTATACTACACCCGGTCACTTGCTATAAACACATGTCATTATAAAAGACCCAGTCACTTGTCATCAACACATAACATTATACTACACCCGGTCACTTGCTATAAACACATGTCATTATAAAAGACCCAGTCACTTGTCATCAACACATAACATTATACTACACCCGGTCACTTGCTATAAACACATGTCATTATAAAAGACCCAGTCACTTGCTATAAACACATGACCTTATACATTATAATTCAGTTAATAAAGTCATTTACTGTAACATTAAATTGCAAAAAATGGGACCCATTGATTTTTAATGACCTGCATTTTGCCTTATAGCATGGAAAACAGTATCTATTTTTAGTCATTGGTGCTCAGTTATTTTTGCTCAAACTAATTTGTCTTTACTGCTTATTCATTGAGAAAATCAAGAACTATTATTATGCCTTATTTTAAACAGTTTATAATGTACCTAGATACTTCTCTAAAGTAGATGCTGGGACCCAGACAGGGATGTTATGTTGGCCTAATGTGAAGTTGGTACCCCTCCTGAGCAACTGCACACTGAAGGACTCACTGGCAGGAAGACCATTTCCGTAGACAGGATCAAACCTAAGGACCAACTCAGCCCCAGTTGACTGGAGACTTATACCTAATGTAGGAGAGAGATTGATAAAGAAGTTATGTAACTAATGCATTTTATTTAGAAACACATTGCAGAAAAACAATTAAAGACATTAAAGTGACATCCAGCTATTTTTGTGGAGAAAGACAAATGTGTGGGTAGAACCACCTGCACAAATCAGGCCAGCTGGAAGACCTTCATACACATTTAGTCCGTTGGTCTGACCGGGAATCAAACCCTGAGGCTGAGAAATCAGAGAAGTAATCATACAGCATCTGTACCCCTTAATCACAGGTGCCCCTATCAGCAAATACCGGTACTGTTATGTGTCTATGCTATCACATTGGTAAAATCATATTGGTAAAATGGCATACTTAATCAGTTGCTCTTGATTCCAGCTAATACCAAACTTTTTCATTTAAAATGTTTATGGATAGTTATCATAAAATAAACTCATTTCTGACCACAGTATTTGTAGCATACTTAATGACAATAAGTTAATGTACAGCTTTAGGACAAAATTCTTGGAAGAGTTTATGCTTCTGTTAATCATATATATACTTGCCTCAAGCTCATGAACAAAAACATTGTTTCTGTGTGTTTTTTTAAATACATCACAACAATCATGATCGTTTTAGATACATCCAGTTAATTTTTGCCTGAGACATTCAGTCCTTCACCCCAAACGGTACTCGAACCCATGTGGTGAGAGGCTAAGCAGTTTGACAAGTCACAAATCGGCCAAGAACCTTGATCAGACAGGAACTTAAGCCAATCATGAATGACCAATGAATACCAACTGAGGTTCCCATGGCAATAAAGACAAATGTGACATTTCATCAAAACCTGTAGGAGAAGAAGCCCCGACAAAATTGTGTTCATGGACAAGATGAACAACTTGATTTCAGTATACCCATATCCCCAAACTATTTTGTGGGGGAATTACTTGGAAAATTTATTTATCTATCATTTATCTGGATGCCATTTTGTTTTGATAATGTAAAGAGTCACATAACTAATACCCTGGAGCCTGTGACATCACTGTAATGTAATGATTCAGCCAAGGAAGAGAGTGCTATTTACCTAGAACTCTGTAGCTGTCGCAGATATCTGTAAGTGTTAGACAATCTCTGTACTCGACTGTGTCCATCTCATTGTGAATTGTCTCTATTGGGTACTGTGGAGTAATAAAACATTGAAAGTAATGAAAATTACTGTAGTTTTGGGCTGCGGTTATGGAAACATTTCCATATAAATCAGAACCAAAATAATATATGATGGTGGATTTTTTCTCTCTCTCCATTTTACAAAAGGTATAGGCTGAAAATAAATAATCAAGTTATTTTTTAAAGCCAATTGTTTTGAGCAATTATTGTATATGCCATAATGTAAGAATAATCAAGCACTGAAAGAAAACATTTACATTTTTACAACATGACAATTAATACCATTTTATGATTGCCACTTACGATACAAGTACCTGATCTTATATGTAGATAGGGTCCCCATGTTTAGAAGTTGACGTCTGGCAGATCCTTAGCCCTTTAATGTATGTATTCGAGTCTCAATTTGGTAAAAATTTTCACTTGAGTAGATATTACAGCTGACTCCAGCTGTGAACAATGGTTCTTCCTGGACATTTGTCTGGGGTCTTCCTCCACTAACAACAGCTGTAACTTGTTTATATGACCATAATTATGTTGGTGCCATATATCTGATCACTATAAGTCAGTGGGGTGACTAGGGTGCCTAAGTTTTAAAATTGTTTCCTCACCCTCATCATGCAAAGGTTCTTCAATGACTAGTTGGCTGGTGTCAGGATGATGTGCCGGGTGCCACTGTAGTATTATTTTAGCTGTCCAAAACATGCTTAATCCCATTTAAGGCAAATACTGATAAGAAGACAATTTCTGAAGGTTACTTAAGTAAAGAAAAAGAAAGAATACACTTACAGTCTGGTGTTTAAGTGTCTCTAGCTCTTGGATAAGCTTTTGTTTCTTTGTCTGCAGCAATTGAAGCAATTGTTTATCTTGCTGTTCAGCTTCTAATAAGTCAAGACAGTCCATGGCACAACTTCTGTAATGAATAATGCATAAGGTAACTATCATTTAACAAGCAGAGAAAACTGTTTAGGTTTGGGGACAAATGAAGCCTAATGAATACTACAATAAACACAGATCATTTTGAGGGGTTGATTTCTGTCTTGCTATACTGATGTATTTAAGACCCTAGACAAACGTCTAGGATTAACCACCCCCACGACTCCCCACCCCTTAACGTTTTCCCACTGACCAGGAACATTTCAGCCAGAAGGGATAAGGGTCAACTCAGCCCACATTCAACATTGGCCTACTTCGGCTAAAACTCGGCAGGACCAACATTGCCCACTTCGTGTTAGGTTTTCATATATGGCTGATTGTGCAGTTAAAGTTTTTTAACAGGGATTAGAAAAAAGTTTATTGCAAGAAGCATTGATCAGGTTATTAAGCATTTGATACCTTGATTACTTCAACTTTGTACTGCCAAAAGTCAATACTGACTACATAAGGCAGTTGTGTAGGTTAACATTTTTCCAATTTACTGAAGCATATTTGCCAAAATTAACTTAAGAATGAATGTTTTAGACACTAAATTGAAAAATTGATATTATAACACAAATTAAACACTACAAATAAAAAATAGATTAAAACTTTATGTTTAAGAACAATACAAAACAGTGGCATTTGTGTTTAAGTTAATATTTGATTTCTTTTCCTGATGGTATTTAGCCATTGTTGTTTATTTTTTCTGCTTCAAATTAATAAATATACATGTCCTTTAAATAACCATATTCCAGAACACTGTGTACATTTATTAAAATAATCATCATGCTGAAATAAAGCTTTAAAGATGATATTTCCCTATAACTTTCTGAGGAAGCACTAGCAGCCGTAGCAGTTAGAGTTGACAACTCATAGCTACTCAGCACCTCACTGTACAGGTTCAAGTCCTAGTTGGGGCGAGAGGTACCCATACATTTCTGGGCAAATCGTACCCACACATTTCAAGGATAAAATAAGTTAAAACATACTTATGTTAAATTGTATATATAATCAAGGTAGATGTAACAACAAATGTCTGTGTTGTTTATCGATCTCTAAGCATTATAATGTATTTATTGGTGCATTTATAATAATTAAATACGCAAATAAACTTACATTATAGTGTGAATTGATTCTCTTTTACTCTTACCTTATGGTATTTGTAGATTGTATATGTTTAAATACATCATTTGTTTACTAATTACCTATTTTTTATGAATGTTTTTCTTTTAATTTGATAAAAGACCAGCCACACTGAGAATGAGTTCACATAATGATCATAGGTGCATAATTACATTAAGATATGTAAAAACTTCTTTTTGCTGGTGTTTTGTGAGCAGTCCAAGCATTCTAAAATATGTGTTACTTAGAAAATAAACAATATCAATACGATTGATCATACATAAATAAATGATTAAAGTTATCTGTCTCACCACTCGGGCTGAGGTGTGAAAATCTTTTCACATGTGAACATACCCAATTCTCCGTCTCAATCAGGCATTATACTAAATGTTTACCCATTTCCAGAAACGACTGGACTAATCTCTGTATAAGATCAATTTACCGAAAAGGTCATTTACAGAAGTGACATACACCATCCATGTTAGTTTGTGTAAAATTCAACTTCAACTTTATACTGCCAAAAGTCAATACTGACTACAGAAGGCAGGAAATATCAAATATAATTAAGCAAAAGTACACTATGACTAAATTTAAAAACACAAAGAGTTATATTAACACATAATAATATATACAATTTTACATGGGTACGTTTTGACTTCAACTTGGGTACGGTTTGACCAGAAATGTATGAGTACGTTTATAGTTTGGGTAAGTTTTGACAGTTACCCATCTCTTCAGGCACTGGCGCCTGAAATGTTAACAGATACATCAATAACTCACTGTTATATGCTTGTCAAATATTCCTTTACTGTATCATCGTGCGTCCATATTTCGTGATAGGAGATGAATTCCAGTCGATCAATAAAAACGAAAATGTACCATTACTGCATACATGTATGTTTGGTTCCCGCGGAATATTTTGAAGTTGACAGATTCGCAAAACAGTCGGCTTTTATGGACTAGCTTATTTAAGGCAGCTTGCAATAATAACAAAAAAATAGAAAGCTACCCGGCCCGTAATAGTTTGGCGCGCTTTTCTCACTTGTTTTTAATAGGATTGTTAAATTAAGGCAGAAATTTAACAAAGCGCAGACACGAACCTTGAGCAACATAACTTTGTAGTTTCTGGGCTAACAAACAAACTAGCCCCTCACCCCCCCCCATGCTTAATCACTCAAACATATATGCCGGGCTTCTTCCATTTTAGTTGGACCATAACATGCAGATTAGTTCCATTTCTCGGCTTTGTCTTCCCATTTTTTAAGCAAACAATAATTTAAGTTTTATTGGATTTATGCTTCTCAAATATACATTAATATTGCCTGAGGTAAGATTTCAGCTGGATGAACTATTACAGTAGATTTTGTGCATAAAAGATAATTGCGATAAATACGGTAATCAATATTATCCGGTAGAGTACACTTTGAAGTTACAGCTAAAACTCGCACATAATTAAGCAACTTAAATGCATGTACGTACTTATATCTGTCGACCATGGGATTTTTTTTGGGGGGGGGGGGGGGGCGAGGGGGGGGGGGAGTATCGTATCCGTTTTGGAACATTTATGGGGGATTCTGTCCGCCTTGAAAATTGTCGGGAGAAAAAGTTGAATTGCTGCCCTTCGTCGCTGAGCGGCTAGAGTTGCTTGTAACTCCCCTTCCCCTCACCGTGTGGATTCTAGTCCCGGTCTGAGGAGAGAACTTTTTATGTGGGGTAGATATTCCAGATCTTTCGGGAATGGTGGGGGGGGGGGGGGGGGATGTTCCACCAGTAATAAGCTGAACGTGACTAATGTGCCCGTAATTGTGTCGGTGGGATATAATAAAATAAACAAAACAACAAATACAAATACCAAATTGTATGTAAACCATTTAGCGCATTAAGAAAAGTTTGATACGGCAAATCTTAACGATTAAGCAATATTTTCCAACAAACTTTATATAAGTATTTTATTACTTGCACTTTCAGCCAGACAAAATACAGTAAACTATTTTAAATAATTGTTTTTTCGGTTATTAAATTGTAGCTGTTAAATCATGTTTGCACCAGAAACATTTTAAAGGCAACAATAACTTGCAACACGCGGCAGCTTCAGATCACTTTTAATGTACATCTGTCATAAAGTCAGCAATTTCTCTTTCTTTTGTTGGTGCCGCTCTGGAGAGCTGTGCTTCTTATGGAAATCATTTGTTATGGGGACGATAGTGTAGCTGGCAAAAACAGGAAATCGCAACTATTCTGTGAGCCTTTTTTTTCGGATAAACAACAATAACCAAACCCAGAGAATTCCGTTTTTTAACATCGTAGGTTGTAACAATAAACATGTATCTCCAGGCCAGCTGGGGACCAAGGCTTATCGGCCCCGGTGAATCCAGGCCTGTTGTCAATGCAGGATAAATGAGGAATAGCAAACAACGTCCCCAGATGACAGAAATGCTATCGGAATCGGAGAGTCGATAAATGCAACAACAACAACAACACAATAAGACACTAAAGAAGAAATATAAAGTAGCATGATAAACCAGACAGTGAAATGTCAACATATTTCTCTAAAGCGAATAAACCTATGAGTAACAAGAGCTGTTCCGTAGACAGCACGCTCTATCTCTCTCAGTGCTTTATAGTATAATGGAGTGTACAATGGTGAAATGGAAATTGACTATGAATATTTATTCTTGTAATAAATAATTGAATATGAAATACGAATATTTAAAAATACTTATTTAAAAAAAGAAAATAAAATAATTGTACAATGCATTAGTATTATAACACTTAACAAATATTAACCTATTTTACTTTTGGCATTATTATTTTCATGATTGATGAAAGTGCACTATAAAACCAACAAAAACAACAACAAATTGTGTTGTCATGTAGGTAGCCTCTGAATTTTCTTTATTTACTGTGCTTTCGGCTACTATCTTCATATATGCTCGAGTTTAAAATGGTAAAAAGTGTTGAAAACAAATGGCTTCATAACGTTTATGAGAATAGAAAAAGGCTCCATCAATTTCTTGACAATGCTCATAAGGGTCTGTAATCCTTAAGTGCTTATATTAAGTAGGGTGGTCCTTATTTTGCGACTTTTGATTTTTTAGTTTCTTACCCTCTAATTGTGTTCCATTATGTAAAAAAACATATTTGGCCAAATTTAAGCACAATTAAACAATATTTAGAGGTAGCTCAATGACATTGAAATTTTAGGTTTTCTTGTTTTTAGATGAAAAAATCAGGATATTATTATGTGAAGCTTCAGTGGTTAAGATTTTGTTTATATTACAAACTGCTTGCAGAATTGACATTTCCTACAACTCGAATAACAATATTATTATTCAGTTATGGATTGATGACAGACAATGAGAGAGATCAAGTTACAAACACCACTAGTTCCAGTGGTGACTCAGAACAGAATAGCAACAGAGCACTGAAAGCAAAGTTTATACATGAGTTTTCTTTAATCAGCTATAAAAAGGTTTATCAGTGTGAACAAATTAAAAATGATTTAAAATTATGGCACAATGATGCTTTGTGAATGATCAGGAAAGGAATGTGGATTCTAAGCTGATGCTTACAAAGCAAGTATAATGTAATTTACTTCTTAATGTCTTGTAAACACACTTCTTTTGGCAAGTTAACTTGAATGTTGAACAAAACAGAATATTAAAAGTTTCAGATAACAATATTTTGATAATTATTATTTTATAATAATAATAATAATAATAATAATAATAATAATAATAATAATAATAATAATAATAATAATACACACAATTAAGTTTCAATAAAATATTCAGAATGAAGAACTTGTATCTGTAATGTACATTACTTTCATATATAAACAATGGCAAAGGCAACAAGATCCAAAACTAAGTTGTATCTTCTTGGAGAACCAGTAACCGTTTTAACGGGCAGCAAGCTACCATCATTGCGTATGACTCTTGGACTTTTTCTACATCACCATATTGAATTAAAACAAACAATTAGACAAACAGCAGCAGCTACTATTACAGAAATAGCAAAGTTTTGGTTGAAAGCTAGACTTCCAATAAAGGATCACCAAAACTGTCAAACTAAGCTTGAGAAAGTGTTTGAAGAGTGGAAACTTTTAAAGAAAAACAAAGGTCGAACCAATTCACCAACTCAACTTGCAAAAGAGGCAGACTTTGTTTCCAAGCTTGATGATCTTTTTGATGCTGCTCATGCCAATGCTCTTACCAGTCCATTAGTATTACAAGAAGATAAGGATTATTTGCTAGCCCAGCGTGAAAAAGGAAGAAGAGGATCAATGGTCGGAGTAGATCAAGCGCTAGGTGATAAGGAGAAAAGGGCAACACAAAGAAAAATAGGAATGCAGACAAGTAGACGCAAAATGGAAGATAGTCAGCAAGCAAGTTGTTCAACAGCTGAGCTTATTTCTTCAAGTTCTGATACAACAGATACCAGCTCAGCAGAAGACGGTGACAAATTGGATGAAAAATGTGTAGGGGCTGTTTGGGTGATGTTACTCGTGGAGAAAAAAGAAAACGGGGGCAAAAAAGTGTTATTACACAAGAACTTGCAATGGCTCTAGATCGTACTAAAGTATCAGACCGACAGGCTACAATGGTCATTACCGAAACAGCAAAAAGCTTGTGCCAAACTGTTAATGAACATGCTATTAACAGATCCACAATAAGAAGAAACAGATCGGAATTCCGACAAAAGAGAGCTGCAATAATAAAGGAAAATTTTTAGAGTAATGTTCCTCTTGTAGTTCACTGGGATGGAAAGCTTATAAAAGATTTGACTGGAAAGGAAATGGTTGACCGCCTCCCAGTATTAGTGACAGGAAAAAACGTTTCACAACTACTGACAGTTGCTAAGCTTGAATCTGGGACTAGTGCAGCCCAGGCTGCTGCTGTATTTGAAGCAATTGAAGATTTGGAAATTGGCAACAGGGTTCAAGCCATGTGTTTCAACCCCACTAGCTCCAACTACGGGTAGACTTGCTAGTGCCTGTGTTCGTCTAGAACAAAAGCTTGGGAAAGAGCTTTTGTCGCTGGCTTGTAGACATCACATTATGGAACTTATCATAGTAGCAGTCTTCCAAGTGTGCATGGGGAGCTCATCTTTGCCGGAAGTTCCTCTTTTCAAACGCTTCCAGGAACACTGGACATCTGTTGACACAAACAAGTATGAACCAGGCATTGCAAATTCTGATGTGGCAAGTCTTGTGGAAGACATACGACAAAGCACCATACATTATGTCAGCATGTATCTTGAACAGAAGCTGCCAAGGGACGACTATAGAGAATTCCTGGAACTTGTGATTGTGTTTCTTGGTTCAGCTCCTGCACGTGGAGTGTCATTCATGTCACCAGGTGCAATGCACCATGCACGTTGGATGTCCAAGGTTATATACAGTCTCAAAATCTGGATGTTCAAGGCTCAGTTCAAGCTTACCCCTGCAGAAGAACGAGGATTGCGTGACGTGTGTGTGTGTTTGTAGTTCGTGTCTACTTGAAAGCGTGGTTCTCATCACCTTAGGCAGTATGTGCACTTTCTAATGACTTACAATTATTGAAGTCACTTCTTGAGTACAAATCAATTCATGAAAACATCTCGAAGGCAACAGCACGGAAATTATCCAACCACTTATGGTATCTGTCTCCAGAACTTGTCGGCCTGGCGTTTTTTGATTGTGATGTCAGCTCCGCAACAAAACGAAATATGATTGAGGCGTTAAAGATGGACGATGACCAAGATGAACAACATGACCATTCCAAAAAAGCATCAGTTGATCTTAAATCACTCCCAGGCAACAACCTACAGGACTTTGTTACACCAAGGTCTATGAAACTGTTTCAAATGATGGATATTCCACATGAATTTCTCGATGTTGATCCAGTTGCGTGGCATGATAGAGACGATTACAAACAAGCAAGAGAAGCACTGGAGTCTCTAAGAGTTGTAAATGATCAAGCTGAGCGTGGTGTTGCTCTGATTCATGAGTATAGTGGACTGTTAACCAAAAATGAAAAACTCAACTGCAGTTCCTACTGCACATCGTTGAGGAACACCGGAGATTATATCTGGATAGCAGGAAACAAACACTTACTTATGTGCCCTAAAACTCTGTTAAGTTTTGGTGGAAAATTTAAGACTAAAGTATTGTAAACTGTTTGAAAAAAAAGTGATGTACAGTTGAAAACAAAGTATATATATAAAATATAGACATTTTATTGATTTTTTTACTAGTTTTCTGATTTTCAAGGTCATTGAGCTACCTCTAAATATTAAAATATATTGTTTAAACTTTCCACAAAGTGTTTTCTCATCAAATGGAACACATTTGAGGGGTAAGACTTTTAAATATATTGATTTTTGAAAAATCACCATTTTAAGAGCCACCCTAATATTAAGTGCTTATATCATCTTGTTCTACATTCTATCTGTCATCACACACGCCACTGAAGACGTGTATTTGAAGGAGATTTTCATTTCTCTTGCATAATTATACTGTACACATTTTCTTACGATATATGATCTCTAAGTAGTGACCATACCTAGTTGCTTTTTTTGTTCAGGGAAGACAGACAGACAGACACAGACAGCCAGCCAGCCAGCCAGCAAACCAGCACAACCCAACACAACACAACACACAACAAGCAGGCAGGCAGGCAGACAAACAGTTAATGAGCTTTATTTCCTCTCAGATACAAACAAATGTAAAACAGGATAAAATAGGTTGTTACTAATCCGATAATAGAATAGAGAAAGAAAATACTGCACGGAATAAATGACTATCAACGCTTTCGTATCTCGCTTACAGACGTTTATATAGTATTGCATTTCAAAAGACAATTTATCTAAAAAAAACCCCATCTATTCTAAGAGTGAATTCTTCCCGTTTGTGCAACACTATTTTTTCACGTTCTTGAACATTTTCAAGGATTTCTGCAAAACCTCAATGTCTCAACAATCAGCTTTGTTGACGTAATTTAAATAATATGCACAACTTAATGTGCGTGTCATTTGCTACAGCTACCGTTTATTTGACCTGCATAATGAATAGTAACTTTCTGGAACAATGTCCCATGACCGAGATATGGAAAGGAGCAGAACTATTTCTAAAGATTGAATATTTCTCTCGGGAAACTTAACTAAAGCATTGTGCAAATTTAAAACGACGCCATTTAAACATTATTTAGGATTTTACGAGTTCTACGAAATTCTTTGACATGCAATTGTAATTTTAGCACGTGCGTAGAACAAATTGTATTTGAATTCTGGGACATCTTTTTGCAGTCATAACTTGAATTCTGGAATAATTTCTTTTTTTTTGTGCAAACATAACAGGAACATGAATATGGACTGCGTTTATCGCTTAAATAGTTTGTTCTCGATTTGAAAACAACAACAACAAACCCTGCTCAATTTGCATAAAGCGATTTAAATAATTTCATCAAAAACAGTCTCTTGTGATAGAGAGCCGCTGCCTATTTTGGTCTTTTTCAAACTAAGTATCTTCTGTTAAAGCATTATATACTCATGGAGGTGTTTCTTATATAATGTACCATGCAAAAACCTGCATTTTTAAACAATACAGCCAATGTATATTCGTTCTAATATTTATTCTTTCCTTCAAATATATCTTATCATTTATATTTACTTTATCATATATTTCACCTATATATGTTTTTTTGGGGTCCATCATAACTTGGTCATGGTGCAGTTTGTTTCCATCTTTTTCGCGATTCACTAAAGAATAGGGAACAAACTTATTTAGTGGCGTACGCCACTAAATAAGTTTGTTCTTAATTCTATAGTGAATCGCGAAAAGTTATCATGACCAAGTTATGATGGACACCAATAACCATATATAGGTAAAACGGGTTTTTTTATTGTCTATCAGAAAGACCCAGAAATAAGCACACTTTTGAAACTTGTAAGAAGGTTCTGCTTCATAGAATGCTCACACCGTCAAATTACCAGTCGGCAACCCCCAAATTTCACTGAAATATGTACTTCCTGTATAAGCATAGGGGTTCAAGACTTTTGCTTTCTTTTAATTCTACACTCCTTTTCACACCAAAAGATTAAGATTATCTTCAGAATAGGAAATGTAATGCCGAAACATAGCAGCAGACTGTTTTAAAGAAAAAAAGTCCATGTCACATATTCTACTTACGGTCGGTATTTAGTGTAGCCACCCCTGTAGACCTGTTGAGGAACCGCTACTCTGCACACCCGGTCACTATTACCGGTCTGAAATTCACTGTATACTATCATTTGTTTCAACATTTGTCAATTGTTACTCATGTAAACATCTTTTACGGTAGTTACTTTGCTTTTTTTTCATTCGTTAAGGTTTTTTCATGAATTATAAAATACGCAGTAAAAGGTGCTTACAAACGATACAGATTTTTTTTTCAATATATGGAAACTTGTCAATACAATTATGAAAAAAAGTTCGGTATAATATAAGAAATAGTTCACAGCACTTCGGGCCCAATGGCATTATATGGACTGGCTAGTCAGCAGAGAGAGTGATATGGACCTCTGCTGCGCTTCAGTCCATATTACTCTCTCGGCTGACTAGCCAGTCCATATAATGCCATATAGCTCGAAGTGGTGTGAACTATTTTTAAAATACATTATGCCACTACTAGGGTACTAAATATTAATGTAATGATAACGGTTATAACACAGACTTGTCGCGTATACGTGATGCTGTCAATTCATAATATGGTAAAGAAGTATCAAAATTCAAAAGATATTCTTAATTAATGTGTCTGTGAAGCGTGCGTAACTTTCCACATTCGATACATTAAGACAAGTGAACTTTTTATTTTATTTATAGCACATTGATTGTCACATACGTGTCGTTATCCCGGTTAAATAACACGACAGGAATTGGTTCTGACAAGATTTCCTCATCACTTTAAGTACAAAAAGTTCCAGTAAAAAGCAAACGGTAGGCGGTATTCATTTCAAGATCACGAATGTCGGGATATAACCATCCGAAAATCAATGCAAGGGCTGACAATAAACTATTTTAAGTATGTAGAAATACACATTAAAATAATAAGGTAAAATAAAGTGCATTTGACATCACTGAGTAAAAAACAACACAATATCATAATTAAATCATTTATCTGTAATCAATGTATATACAATTATGTTGCATGCAAGATCAGCTAATGAAAACAGTCGAGGTTTTATTGATAGAAATAATTCTCTTTAATGAAATGGGAAGAATTGTTTGTTACTATAAAATGTTTCACAAGTTAAACTTTCATTACTATATAGGATAAGCTCTGCATAGATAATAAAAAGCTAATATGGAGAGCAAGACTGAAAGTAAAATCCTCCATTGTCCATTTGCAAAATGTCGATCATTGTGCCTTAGCCATGTCAGAAAAATCTCTGAAGGAAACAGATCTTGCCAACGATCTTATTGCTGCTAACCAGAACTTAACGTGCAGCACGAGTAAATCTTCTTAACACACAAAAAACATAATACAAAACAACTCAGCTAAATCTCGCTTGCTAATTAACTCAAAAGGAAGCAAATGTCACATGTCACTGTCTCCTTCCGCTATGTGTCATGTCTTCCTAATTAGCTTAAAACATTGATGTTCAAGTAAGTGCATACTTACTGATCTCCAAATCCACATTCACCTTAGCATATATCATCCGCTATTTAACACCCTAAAATACCGGCTGCAATAGCTCAGGTGGTAAAGCGTTGGCTTGCGGATCTGGAGGTCGTGGGTTCAAACCCCGGGCGGGAGAACCAAAGACTTTAAAGTTGGTAGTAGTGGCTTCCCTCCTAACGCTAGGGGCTAAGGGGACAGCATTACTTCTGACCGTCGGTGTCAGTAAAATGGACCGACCGGGTTCAGTCCCTGGGCACCTCATAAGTGCCCCTGTGCTATAATAATAAAAAAATGTCGCTGCACAGTATCGGCAAAATGCCGGCAAATCCCAGATCTCATTCCCACACCCTAAAATAATAATGAACAGGTTTCAAAAGTAACGTCATCATGTTTATTGTATTAAATTATATTTGTATTTGTATTTTGGGTTTTACGGCGTATTAAATTATATACCACAAAACAAACATTAAATATTTCTAGAGGCTTTCATAATTGAAAAGTAAGATAAACATTATATAAAAAGTATAACTGTATTCAATGGCATGCGCCCGACAGAAGAGCTTTACATGAATAGGACAAGGACTTGTACAAACCAATTAGTGTAAAGTTATGCGTGCTATATTTTTATAACCCCCACACGCAATCCCTCCCCCAACCCCTTCACCAAATAAAAAAAATAATAAAAATACATAAAAAATAAATAAACAAATATGGATTAATGTAACACAAAACATGATTTCGCACATGAGCAAAATTAAATGAACATTATTTTTCAAAGTCATTTTTTCGACTCAGGTAACTCAGTAACACAGTGATCTGTACTTATTAAAACAACAACATACAAGCATATGTCCCAGGAAAGTGCCACAAGGAAGGTTCAACAAACTTAATATATTCGGCAAACAACAACAGCTACAACAACAACAACAACATGAATTTTAATTTACAAGCTGTAAATTTTAATTTACAAAGAACAAATTGCAAGATGAATGCGCAACCAAGATTAAATAGTGAGAAAAATCACTATTACCGTAAAAACGATCAAAGACTTCCGTTGGTAACCTTACGGCAATGTTTGAACAATTCGTCAATGCCTTTACATACATAGTGGAGGTACCATCCAGAAAGGTCAATTTTACCATCAAAGACATTTAAGTACAATTTTGCGTATGATGTCTGACCTTCATGAAATGGTTTCTAATATGATTTCTGGCTCAACCTGCTTTAGCTTTGACATTAATAGTCGTAATTAACGCGTGTAATTTGGATCCTTCAGATAATCCCCGGGCAGAAATTATTTGTTGTTTTTTTTCATATCGCAGAATAATTCAAATAAAATATATCTTTTTCTAACATAAGTTACAAGTACCTTAAAAGTTCACCTTTTATACCTAATCGCAGTTTATAGTCAATTACTGTTAATAATGTAGTATTGATAAAATATTTAAGGGTGTAATCTACCTGACATTTCCGCTCTTTCATAAAACCTTCCTTTTTCCACAAATATTCACCTGAAATATATGCAGAAATGAAAAAAGTATTACTTGTTTTTCTTCTAAAAGCTTGCACACTCAAGTTCTGTGTTAACTATGTATGCACATGCATCGTCGCGTAATCATTGTAACCAGTGTGAATGATATTATTGCACCAGGAAAGCACAACTTATACAGCCGAATAGAATGGAATGTACAAACAAAAAGGGCGCATACGACCAGGCTGTGATAGCGATCCGATGTACTTGCCGCATTGTTTAGAGTTTCAACCAGTTTATAAACAAGGAAATATGATAAAGTCATGAGCACTGCAGAGAGAGAAAGAGATGAAGAGACAAAACATATTAGTAACAGATCCAGGATTTTTTTTCAGCGTGGTGTGGGTCCTACATGAGCGAGTACCGGAGGTAATAGCCCAGCTAGAGGGGTCTAGAGGCATGCTCCCCGAGAATACTTCTGAAATGTATCAGCTAAATAGAGCTATTTCCTGCAAGCTGGTAGAAACTTTTTCCATAGGTGGAAACTGTTATTTATTCTCGGCGACAAAGATAATCTACATTTTTTTTTTAAGGAATGATGGGAGATCTCAGATTCAGGAAGTACCATAGGCACGAGTAGTGTTATGGCGTGTTGACATCTAGAAGCCAATGCCGTTTTCTGCATTACAGATGTTTGACAGACCTTCATAGAAAGCATGTTTTTAGGCAAATACTTTATTTTCATTGCGTTTTTCCCAATACATACTAGGTGCAAATATATGCTTATCTGTCGTATCTAAAGCACTGGACACGTTCCTGAGAATACTACCGTCATGGTACTTTTTGGCAATTCCAGTGGTGTGGGTGGGCAGTCTAGATCCACCCATGCATATAATGATAATAGTGGTCAGTGCCTGTTGTGTTGACACTCGTCTTTCTTGTCTCGGTTAAGACATGTTTATTGTCTTTTTTAAATATTGTACGAAACATAAGTGTCTGTGGAAATTTCACATATCGTCAAAAACAAAAATGTGATCTATCCATAATTTAGAATGCTATAGTTTAGGGTAACAAAATGTTCTACATGTATATTCATCAAATATGCAGACATTATGACATTTAATTTTTCGTTGATGATTTATTGACCAAAATGGCAGCCTAATAAAGGTTTGAAATATATGCTTGTCAGAACATATGTTGCTGAACTAGATCAACTTTAACAGTCCAAAACGACTATTGGTAAAGTCCAATTTGCTAATTTACTTAAAAGTAAGCTAATATCACGCTAGTCGTGTTTCTGGACTTCTTGGTAGTCTTAATCATATGAGCTTCGGCAAGAACATAATTATATACTGATTTCTGAACAGGAAAATAATCCAATATCCGATAAAAATAACCACAAAAAGTACGATTTGAACCAACACTAGATTGACTCATACTTATCTTTGTATATATCATGCAGTAAAACTTACGCGGATTTAAAATACTCTTTGAAGCAATATACTAAAATAGAAAAAATATTCTGATGCGTGATCATGTGTTTGAAAGTAAAAAACAACAACAACAGCACACACGACGCAACGTATATCAATTTTTAATTGGTTTGGGCCATCCTTTATACTGGAGTAACATTCTTTTCTATGTGAAGGATTATTGCTGCCACACAGGCGCGCAGCGTCTATATGCAATCATTGGTAGGAAAGTCTTATCAGGTGGTAAGCGTAAATGTGCACCGGAAGTAGTACCCCTGACAATTTTTTATATTATTATGTAACTGTATTTACTGTATTTAAGACATTCTCATGCACTTTGATGCAAAACAGCTGAACCATTGTGAAAATAACTGCACTCCTATGCTAATTAATGGACTGATCCATTTAGACCGGAACTGATCAATTCATTAAAAATGTGCGGGTACACTATGCCAAAATTACGGTGCATGTTTTCTGGGGAGGATAGCCGTATTCGTGACACTAAACTTTCCTTCGCCGAGGCCCTGTTAATAAGATAATGCATTGATCTTTCTCACAATATATATTTTTGGAGTTTCCAAAGAAACGGGTTGCTGATAAATTGCTTCCAAAAGTGTTACTAAACAGTTAAGAACAAATTCATTTCGTGTCGTGTAACCTTATGGATGGCGCCACACGTTGTTCTAGAAACAAATAAAGATTGTTGTTTAAATGTTGCTACATCATTATTTGTCACTTGAAATTGTTAATGTTCCATATGTGTACGTAAACAAAGCACTACGTATGCTTTGTTTAATTTAAATTGCATTTGTTTCGACGATGCGCTATGTAAAGGGTAAATGTTATGCCCCATTCTATCGTTTGTATTAGGACCTTTTCCATGCAAGACCGTTTGTTACTGCATATAATTTTAAAACATCAATATTTGACGGCATTGTAAATCTTTTAACAAGAAGATTTTGCTGTTTCTTGGTCGGTTTGTCGTTAGGCAAAATGGCTCTTTGCTGAATAGACCCTCGATGGCAAGCTCTGGTGCTTTGTATCAGTACTATCTTGTTGTTCAATGCAAGTGACAAAGTTACACATTGACCTTTACTCAGCAGAATATGGTCTAGGAAAGTGCGAGAGAAAGGTTCACCAAACTTCCAAGCCGCCATGAAGGCAAGGGGCAACCTGTCAAAAATACGCTCTGGGAGCGTATACATCATTTCTGATACGAATATTGTCTCGAGGAATATCAAACACTTGCATCAATAACGTAGCATTTTTCACAACACGATTGTAGATTATCTGCATTTTTGAGCTGCATTTGGTATCTGATTACTCTTCCTTGAATGTTTCCTAATAGGGATACTTTCAGTCTTCGACATTAAAAAAAACAAAAAACAACAACAAAACAACAACAACAAAAAAACAAACAAAAAACAACAACAACAACAACAAACAACCCAAAACAAAACACACACACACAAAGAACTGTAAGCAAGTAAGGAACAATCTCTTCCATCCGGCAGTAAGGACCAATCTTTTCCATCCGACAGTAATGACCAATCTCTTTCATCCGACAGTAAGGACCAATCTCTTCCATCCGACAGTAAGGACAATCTCTTCCATCCGACAGTAATGACCAATCTCTTCCATCCGACAGTAAGGACCAATCTCTTCCATCGGACAGTAAGGACCAATCTCTTTCATCCGACAGTAATGACCAATCTCTTTCATCCGACAATAAGGACCAATCTCTTCCATCCGACAGTAAGGACCAATCTCTTCCATCCGACAGTAAGGACCAATCTCTTCCATCCGACAGTAAGGACCAATCTCTTCCATCCGACAGGAATGACCAATCTCTTCCATCCGACAGTAAGGACCAATCTCTTCCATCCAACAGTAAGGACCAATCTCTTCCATCCGACAGTAATGACCAATCTCTTTCATCCGACAGTAAGGACCAATCTCTTCCATCCGACAGTAAGGACCAATCTTTTCCATCCGACAGTAAGGACCAATCTCTTCCATCCGACAGTAAGGACCAATCTCTTCCATCCGACAGTAGGGACCAATCTCTTCCATCCTGCAGTAAGGACCAATCTCTTCTATCCTACAGTAAGGACACATCATTTCCATCCGACAGTAAGGACCAATCTCTTCCATCCGACGGTAAGGATCAATCTCTTCTATCCGACAGTAAGGACCAATCTCTTTCATCCGACGGTAAGGATCAATCTATTCCATCCTACAGTAAGGATCAATCTCTTCTATCCGACAGTAAGGACCAATCTCTTTCACCCTACAGTAAGGACCAATCTCTTCCATCCGACAGTAAGGACCAATCTCTTCCAACCTTCAGTAAGGACCAATCTCTTCCATCCGACAGTAAGGACCAATCTCTTCCATCCGGCAGTAAGGACCATTTTCTTCCATTCGGCAGTAATGACCAATCTCTTCCATCCGACGGTAAGGATCAATCTCTTCCATTCGACGGTAAGGACCAATCTCTTCCATCCGGCAGTAATGACCAATCTCTTCCATCCGTCGTTAAGACCAATCTCTTCCATCCGGCAGTAATGACCAATCTCTTCCATCCGACGGTAAGGACCAATCTCTTTCATCCGACGGTAAGGATCAATCTATTCCATCCGACGGTACGGACCAATCTCTTCCATCCGACGGTACGGACCAATCTCTTCCATCCGACGGTAAGGACCAATCTCTTTCATCCGACGGTAAGGACCAATCTCTTCTTGCTCTCAAACTTATTTATTGTAATCTTTAAGATCCCGCGAAATGATGTTTATGAATGCCTTACATATAGGTACATGTAGAAAGTAAATCACAACAACCTACTCGTCATTGCAATCATGTATTTCTTATCTGAGCCATACTGCACATTATTTCGCTCTGAAGTCGATATATGTTTTTCGTAACAATCTCAATCCTACATATGTACACATTTGAAAAGAATAGACATTAAAGGCGATTTATTTTGCGATTTGCGTTGTATAAAATTTGAGGTAGTGTTTAAGAATATCTTAACTTAGCGGAAAGATTGAGTTCAGACTGAAAGTATACCAAATTTCACTAAAAAGGATTAAGATACTAAAAACTTATATAAAACTTATACAAGCAGAAATTGCACATGTGCAGCAGCCTTAAATTGCACAAATAATTATTGTTATAAATAATAAATAATATTGTTCAGATAGTATTTTTCTGTAACATAGTATTTTTTCTTTGTCAGTATCTTATTGTTTATTTTCAAAGTTGTTTTGAAAGTTACAGACACACACAAATAAATATAAAAATAAATGAATGAAATAAAATGCCGCTTACCGAATAAGGACCCGTTTTTATCGGGTTTAGAAAACCTGAAAAACAAACTTTCCCCATGTGCAAATTTGATTGAGCATTTCAAACATAGGCCTCGCGCTCCAGCGTGCCGCCAATAATATAAATGAACTACATGTATTTATATGACTTGCTTTTCTAGGTGAAATTGTAATTGCAAGTAGACACAATCAGTGACAATATGTACATAAATAAAAATAATTTATACAATGAAATATATAAAAGTTTCACAGAACGGAAAACATGACCAAATTTTGATTAAGTATCAATAACGATATTTTTCTTCTTATCTTAACGGCGTTTTGTTTTCTTCACACTCGTTGGCGAATACAGACAAGTCACATTTGTTTTAATGGCAAGTGAGCCTCTATGACCAGAACTAAACAGCATATTCAAATGTGTCATGCCAATTTTGATTAAACTACACGAATTTTGATGACATAGATGATTTTTGTCTTTGATTATGTCGAGGCAGTATTGTAAAATAATGTGCGTTTTGACAGAAGAGCCATGTTTTAGGACGCATACTTCACAGTAATCCTCTTGTTGCTTGCAGACCACACCACACTGTCTAGGTCTGACCACACCGCATCTTGTTTAAGGATTTGCAATTATTTCCGGGAATGATGTATTCTTTGAAATATTCCCTTTACCACATTATCATAATAGGATGGCACAAATTAAGTTTTCAAATAAAGTGTTGTTGTTTTTTTCTTAAAAATAGAGAAAACAACCATTCCACGTGAATGTTTTTTTTTTTATGCTGAAAAAAAAATAGAAAAGAAATGCACTGAGCTTCTGTAATAGATTACAATCACTGTGAACGTTTCTTACTTCTGCGTTGCATCTGCATTTTTGCACAAATGGATGAACGCCAAAATTGTCAAGCGTCCAGTACGTAACATCATAAATAAAAGAACAGAAAAGAAATTGTATAAGGTGTATGTATACATGTATGTGCTCATACACAGTTTTCTTATACACGAGTTTTCATCTGACGGTGTTCCTAAACAAATGAAATTATAACTCGTTAAATGAAGGTTCCTTCTTAAAGGAACTTGTACAAACAGAAGTTTAGCGTTATCGGTAGACTTTCTTTAATTTCCATATGCACAAAAATGGTCAAATTGGACCAATGAAAGGTCCTACCAATTAAGACTGGGACAAAGGAACAGAGATTACTGATATACAAATACGCTTGTGAAAAATGGAATGATGGTCGAACAATTATCACATATGCGCACGAACAACCTATCTCAACCAAGCTAAGGTTTTCCTGTTTCTATAAAGACGTTTTTTTTTTTTAAACAACAACAACATAGATCTAGATTTAATTAAGAAATATAGAAATGTGTTGAGTCGCTGAGTAAAATCAGTCTGAAAAGTCAAAATAAAACCTGTACACGAACAAGCAAGAACAAGAGAATGCAATAATATGAAGGGTGTCCACAGCTAAGCTTCTTCACATATTGTTACCGCACGTGCTCGAGACCCGGTCAGGTTGAAAACCGGAATTTGAGGAGGTACTGATGCTGCCCTGCGGTAAATGGTCGGTGGTTTTATTCATATATTTACAAAAGGCCGCATCAAAGAAAACATAATTAATTATTGGACAATAATTGTGCGTGGTATGTTTCAAATCGCAGAAAATCACTTTGACATATTCATATAACGGAAACGGAAAAAGTATACGAGCTTGAAGTTAGAAATGTAGAATGTCGTCAATGGGGCTAAACTTATCTGTTATTATTATCCAGGCTGTCTGACATACTGAGGATCAGTGCCTATTAACGTCTGGTCATATAATAATCCGGCCGACAGTATTGTACTTTACGTAATATACGATTATAACATTCGAGTACCGACTAAATATGGTATCGAATTGTTGCTACTTTTTTAGGACGAAGCATCTAAAATGCTGATAACCACGTCTTGTACTTAATAAGAATATCTCTCAAATAAATATTATCAGTAATAGGTAATTACACGTATATATAATATTAAATGGTACTTTAATTATCGAGTACTAGTATTTGACGTTACAACACAACCAATCATTTTCTCAAATATATATTGAACAAAATTATTTACGCATATTTCTGGTTGATTTTCCATGAATTCATATGCATGTTTACAAGTTTTTCAGAACATAAATGTCACGCATTCTTTGGCATTTGAATGTATTTAGACGATTAACTAATTGATGAAATGAACTTCTACGAATGGATGGGGCATCTGATATATTTCCATGTTTTTTCCCCCTGGACATTTCATCGAAAAAAAAAATAGGAACTGTGAATAACAGGCCGCATGAATATGTACCGATTTTCCCCCGTAGAAACAATAAGACCGATGAATGTCATAGACAGCTCTTTGTTTTTGTTTTTTTTTCAATAATATACAAAACGCAAACCCGCTAAGCTCCCAAACCCCTCAATTTAAGAAACGAACCACCAAATAAACTAATTAATCCTAGTAGTTTTTTTGGCCATTATCTCAGTTCTTTTAAACGAATTTTATTATTTTTATTTTTCAAAACTTTTATTAATATCACGGATAGCCAATGATGAGAGGTACATTGTGAAACATTAGAATCACTCGAGACAGACGAAAAGTTTAGAAAGTATTGTGTTTATTAAATAGTTGAAGTAAGAGGTTGAAAATTTAGATATTTAATGTAAACATTATTGGATCTATTTGGATATTTTTCTTGCTTATAAAATATTAATAATAACGTTTGAAGGCATTGTTCTGATAACGGCCAGTCATCACTTTAATGTAAACATTATTGGATCTATTTGGATATTTTTCTTGCTTATAAAATATTAATAATAACGTTTGAAGGCACTGTTCTGATAACGGCCAGTCATCACTTTAAACGCAAAGTTTATGAAGGAAAAAAGCAGTAAACCCTTGTAATTACAAGAACACCAGGACGTAAACCCGGAATTTTAATACCAAAGGGAAAGTATCATTGGTTGCACATAAACCAGTCTGAAGTACGCATTAAGTTGCACTATAAATATCAAAGAAAGTAAACGCACCCACACGCACTCGTAGGCACGCGCGCGCACACACGCACACGCACACGCACGCACGCACACACACACACACACACACACACACACGCACACACACACACACACACACACACACACACACACACACACACACACACACACACACACACACACACACACACACACACACACACACACACACACACACACATATATATATATATATATAAATATATTTATATTTTTACCATCAATAACTATCGATGGTTAGTTTGACTGTTGTTAATTTCTATATATATATATGTTTGGTAAGAAATTAACAACAGTCAAACTAACCATCGATAGATATTGATGGTAAAAATATAAAAAAAATAAGTAAAATAAAATAAATAATATAAATATGTACATTGGCATGTCATGCAAACTAGCATTAAAATGTATCTTGTACGACTTGTATTTCCTGACTAAGTTTATATAATCACAAGGCGATCCTACTTTAACAGCTACTTGCTGCTTTTACAACTTTTTCGAAGGAAGATACATTCATAAATATGCATTATTCCATTGATGCTTTACCCTTTTACAGACATAAAAAGATTTATCCTCTCGTCAAAGCTATGTTAACAGAAGAGTTCAACAACCTCCTAATTTGCTAAATCCTTATGGAGCATTGATGAAATTAAGGTTGTCTGGGTGCGCCCGTGGCGTAGTGGTAGAGTCGCCGATTTGTAACTCCTTAGCCTCTCACCGCGTGGGTTCGAGTCCTGTTCGGGGCGAAGGATGTAATTTGAGAAGGTCTTCCAGTGACTTGCGGTGCGTCGGTGGTTTTATTCAGACAAATGTCTGGGGTCTTCCTCCACCAAAACAGCTGGACGTTGCTATAATAATCATTAATGGTCGCTGCAATGTATTTTAAGAACAAAAGAAACAGAACAGAAATGTGTGAATTGTAAGAATAAATTGTCCAATTATGTTTATGTGTTTTTTTACGAAAATAGAGATTTAATTAATAAAATAACATTTTTATTACTGCTGCAATGTATTTTAAAAAATAAAACAATAAATTTGTCTCCCTTGTTAGATAATATCCGAGGCAGTTCAAATAGTTGATAGGCCCTTTTAGTTGGAATTATTGGACTTAATCGCATGATGTTTTGCAGGTGGTTGCATTATTAAACAGTTGTTTTACTTTTGCATAAATATGAGCCTTAAGTCCATTGAAAAACTGATAGAGATATTTTATTTAATCAACAAAATGGAAGTATTGGTAGAGGATGGTAAACCTAGGTATCACAAGAAAGGCATAAAAGTCAACATACACTCCAGCAAGTACAAGCATAAATACCGAGTAAAACAAATACAAGTAAAAAGAAGTTAAATGATCTACTTGCATATAGGGATTGTTCAGGGGAGACCAGCAACTACAGTATGATACATACTGATAACATACATGGATCAGGAGCAGCATCAAATTTCCTTACAAATACTACCTTGGGGGAATTAACTTAAAGTATATTAGATATCCAGTGTTGCTCTTCTTTTGTTGCAATGAACATATTCTACATGAATTATGGTTATTCTTTACAATCACTCTTAGGCACATGTACATTGTCGAAATTTCTCTTTTCTATAAAACTGTAAAGTGTTATGAAATAGAATGCATTCAAAGTTATAATCACCATTCAGATATTGAAGTCACACATTTCCAAAACTTATTTTATATTGTGTATCTGATTGATGTTCTGTAAAAGTGCCGTACTATGCTCTTGAGTGATAGCGATGTTTGTAGTTGTTGTTTGAAATACATCGCAATTACTTATTTATGGTCATTGTTATGACGCTCAGCTATTCGGTGGATAAGGCCCCCAGTCAAATTGGCTGTTTCAAACCACTGTAACATCGCTTGTCACTTTGTGCTATACTTAGTATAAGGTTCTTATCCGGGCCGAGACTCGAACCCGCGCGGTGAAACTAGTCAAAGGATTAACAGGTCGGTTAATGAACCACACGCCCTTGACATACATATATTAGTTTGGGAGCATATCTACAATATCTTAAGATTTTATTATCATATTTATGTAAGAAAACCGCGCAGTAAGACGGTTTGTTAGAAACCAATGACGAAAAACATTTTATACGAAACACACGTGGTAAGACGTTTGTTAGAAACCAATGACGAAATACATTTTATATGAAACACACGTGGTAAGACGTTTGATTAGAAACCAACGGCGAAACACATTTTTTATGAAAAACACACGTTAAGACGTTTTGTTAGAAACCAATGACGAAATACATTTTATATGAAACACACGTGGTAAGACGTTTTTGTTAGAAACCAATGACGAAATACATTTTACATGAAACACACGTGGTAAGACGTTTGTTAGAAACCAACGACGAAATACGTTTTATATGAAATTAACACAGTAAGACGTTTGATTAGAAACCAACGGCGAACTACATTTTTTTATGAAATACACACGGTAAGACGTTTTGTTAGAAACCAACGACGAAATACATTTTATATGAAACACACGTGGTAAGACGTTTTTGTTAGAAACCAATGACGAAATACATTTTATATGAAACACACGTGGTAAGACGTTTGTTAGAAACCAACGACGAAATACGTTTTATATGAAATTAACACAGTAAGACGTTTTGTTAGAAACCAACGACGAAATACATTTTATATGAAATACACACAGTAAGACGTTTTGTTAGAAACCAACGGCGAAATACATTTTATAAGAAACACACGCGGTAAGACGTTTTGTTAGAAACCAACGGCGAAATACATTTTATATGAAATACACACGGTAAGCCTTTTTTTGTTAGAAACCAATGACGAAATACATGAAACACACGTAGTTAAATGTTTTGTTAGAATTCCGCTTGGTGAGACGATTTGTTAGGAATCCATCCAGTATAACATTTTGAAAGAAACCGACAAAATAATCTGGTGTATACATAAAACTTATAAAAGCACTATACAACACTAGAAATGTATATACAAAGTACAAAACAAGGCGCAAACTAATTCACAAAAACAATTAAAGTAGTAAACAAAGGGTCATTGACCGTCACGCAGCGATAGTAATGTTAATTATATAAATATAAATTAACCCTAATTCCTCACGGCGTCCATGACCGACCCAGCAATAATCAGGTCGTATCAATATCGATCTGCTCCATTGTACTGTACAATCTCAAATTAAAATAAAATGATGGGTATTTGTAACTGCGCTCTCGCCCCTTCCTCTCCCTCTACGTCTCTGTCTGTCTGTCTGTCTGTCTGTCTGCCTGTCTCTGTCTCTCTATCTGTCTCTCTGCCTCTTTCTCTGTCTCTGTCTCTATCTCCTCTCTCTCACACACACTCTCGTTCTTTTAATCGTATTTCAAAAAGCAACACTTCTGAAAACGGATTATGCATTTCAAAGGCATGGCCATTCTTTAAGAAAGAAAGAAACCGAATTATTGATTCTTTAACGGCGGCGTTTGAAGTCGTTTGAGCATATTTTTAAGTTATTTTTAAAGGCTTGAAATCTTAATGTCATAGCCACACTGAAAATAATTTGAATACATTTCTAATAAAATGAAAAGTACAAATAGGTCGAGCGTCTCATATCAAAATTTGCTTTCGATTTGGAAGAAGTGATCAATGGTCTTTCTTCTCCTCTAAATGTCATCTTATTGCTGCAGATTATTCCAAATTAGTTAGTATGACGAATTTAAAAAAAAAACACAACACCACTTGCCTTTCAATTTTTATGCAACATTTGGGTAAAATAGACAGAAGAAGTTTAAAATAATTACATAAATTTCTGGCATCTCATTTGCATCTTTGTACTGATATTTATTCACAGCAGGCAGACACTGACAAAAAATCGACTAGACGGCAACATAAGACGAATTAACCAGACGAAGCAATTGTCGAATTATATCAACAAGGCATTTCAGTGGTCACTGATACGCAATTACACGGGATATCATACACTGATACACAATTACACGGGGAAGGCATACGCTGATAGATAATTACACAGGGCGGCGTACACTTATACACTATTACACGGGGTGGTATTCACTTATACACAATTACACGTGATGGCATACACTGATACACAATTACACGGGTGGCACACACTTATACACTATTACAAGGGGTGGCATACACCGATACCCAAATACACGGGGTGGCATACACTGATACACATTTACACGCTTGGCATACACTTATACACTATTACACGGGGTGGTATTCACTTATACACAATTACACGTGATGGCACACACTGATACACAATTACACGGGTGGCACACACTTATACACTATTACAAGGGGTGGCATACACCGATACCCAAATACACGGGGTGGCATACACTGATACATATTTACACGGGTGGCATACACTTATACACTATTACACGGGGTGGTATTCACTTATACACAATTACACGTGATGGCATACACTGATACACAATTACACGGGTGGCACACACTTATACACTATTACACGGGTGGCATACACCGATACCCAAATACACGGGGTGGCATACACTGATACACATTTACACGGGTGGCATACACTTATACACTATTACACGGGGTGGTATTCACTTATACACTATTACACGGGGTGGTATTCACTTATACACAATTACACGTGATGGCATACACTGATACACAATTACACGGGTGGCACACACTTATACACTATTACACGGGTGGCATACACCGATACCCAAATACACGGGGTGGCATACATTGATACACATTTACACGGGTGTCATACACTTATACACTATTACATGGGGTGGCATACACCGATACCCAAATACACGGGGTGGCATACACTGATACACATTTACACGGGTGGCACACACTTATACACTATTACAAGGGGTGGCATACACCGATACCCAAATACACGGGGTGGCATACACTGATACACATTTACACGGGGCGGCAAACACTAATACACAATTACACGGGGTGACATGTAGAATACCATATAAGTGTTGATACAGATAAATGTTTCATGCGAGGCTAAGAAAAACAGAAAGCACGAGGCTCTGGTATTCTTTCTATCCCACCATAAACAGTCTATTCTTTTACAAATGGATTAAAAAAGGGAAACACATAAATTTACCGCTACTGCTCCTCCCCTACATGATTTGACATTCCAGTGCAATACACGAAATTCATACTAATTCGACTATAAGCAATAGTTTATTTGTCATTTATTTTAAAATATAAAAAATGTTATTTCGTTTAGTTTATTTGCACTATACATAAGGTTGTAACTTATCAATTACGACAATTAAAAATAATGGTTGGAAAATAACAACAACAAAAATCTCACCCTCGTGTAAAGTTATATCTACATGTAGTGTGTAATTTCATGGACGTGTAACATTAAATTTGCAAAGCACATGGCATGAAGAAACGCGAACTTCATTCGTTTTGTGTGTGTTTGTGGTTGCAACAAACAGTTTGCTCACGGATTTTTAATTGTTGATGACATTGAAATTCTGAACATTGAATAATGCACCATACAATTGCGAGGATTTTTGTGTTTTTGACAGGGTGACTTGAGAATTTTGACATGTTGGGATTGGTCGTCGTGTGTTGGTGTGTGTATTTGGAAGACAAAGGGATGGGATGGGATGGGATTAGCCGGCATTTTTGCCGATACTGCGCAGCGACATTTCTATCATTATAGCACAGGGGCACTTATGAGGTGCCCAGGGACTGAACCCGCCGGTCCATTATACTGACACCGACGAGTCAGGCGTAATGCTGTCCCCTTAGCCCCGAGCGTTAGGAGGGAAGCCACTACTACCAACTTTAAAGTCTTTGGTTTGACCCGGCCGGGGTTCGAACCCACGACCTCCCGATCCGCAAGCCGACGCTCTACCACCTGAGCTATTGCGGCCGGTTGAAAGACAAAGGTTGGAATCATTGGCATCGTCTACATTTGGATTAGGTAATGTTTCTTGAGGTGCTGGTCCAGAGAGAATTTTAGAACAACATTTTTGCTGGTAGTCTGTAATTGAAGAATAATTAAAGATTGTACATTTTTTTTGCGCCCAGTTATTGCTATTATTTCAGTCGGTGGAATGTTGGCTGAACGCAACTTCTGAACAAGGTGTTTTCTGATCGATTTTGACAGTTGTGTTTATTGTTGTAGACTACAAAAATATCTATTGAAAAAAATCGTACTTTTTGAGTGATTTTATTACTATAACTAAACAGTTTAATCATGTGTCCGTTTCAATCACGTGTCTGTAACATTTCTTTTCAGATTTGTAAGTTTATGAATTGTAAGTCTGTAAATTTGTATAATAAATATTTTCTATGTCATTTTTAAATAGAACTTCAGACGACGATGGTGAACAGTCCGGTTAGCTCAGCTGGTTAAGACGCAGCTTCTTACAATTTTAATCTCTGTCTGCAGGACAGAGGTCGAGACCTCGCTCATTCTTTTGTTTTAAATTGTTTCGATTGCCCTGTTTAACCAATCTTTATAGTATGGACATTTTCTTTGGTGATCACAAGCATAATTACGCAATAAATGAATTTCATTCACGTAAACATTCTAGATCGTGTCGTCAAAAAAGTAGTCCGGCTAAGGGCATGTGTGTGAATAGTGGTTGAATAAGCCTATCTTTATCACACTGGTTATATCAACCGATATTTACAGAGATGGTGGGATAAACTCTCTTTCACAATTACACGAGTTGGTTTGCACTGATACGCAATTACACGAGTTGGCTTGCACTGACACACAATTACACGGGTTGGCTTGCATTGATACGCAATTACACGGGTTGGCTTGCACTGACACACAATTACACGTGTTGGCTTGCACTGACACACTAATTACACGGATTGGCTTGCACTGATACACAATTACACGGGTTGGCTTGCACTGATACACAATTACACGGGTTGGCTTGCACTGACACACAATTACACGGGTTGGCTTGCACTGACACACAATTACACGGGTTGGCTTGCACTGATACACAATTACACGTGTTGGCTTGCACTGACACACTAATTACACGTGTTGGCTTGTACTGATACACAATTACACGTGTTGGCTTGCACTGATACACAATTACAAGGGTTGGCTTGCACTGATACACAATTACACGGGTTGGCTTGCACTGACACACACTTACACGGGTTGGCTTGCACTGATACACAATTACACGTGTTGGCTTGCACTGATACGCAATTACACGGGTTGGCTTGCACTGATACACAATTACACGTGTTGGCTTGCACTGATACACAATTACACGGGTTGGCTTGCACTGATACACAATTACACGGGTTGGCTTGCACTGATACACAATTACACGGGTTGGCTTGCACTGACACACAATTACACGTGTTGGCTTGCACTGATACACAATTACACGGGTTGGCTTGCACTGACACACAATTACACGTGTTGGCTTGCACTGATACACAATTACACGGGTTGGCTTGCTCTGACACACAATTACACGTGTTGGCTTGCACTGACACACAATTACACGTGTTGGCTTGCACTGATACACAATTACACGGGTTGGCTTGCACTGACACACAATTACACGTGTTGGCTTGCACTGATACACAATTACACGTGTTGGCTTGCACTGATACACAATTACACGGGTTGGCTTGCACTGACACACAATTACACGGGTTGGCTTGCACTGACACACAATTACACGGGTTGGCTTGCACTGACACACAATTACACGGGTTGGCTTGCACACAATTACACGTGTTGGCTTGCACTGATACGCAATTACACGGGTTGGCTTGCACTGACACACAATTACATGGGTTGGCTTGCACTGATACACAATTACACGTGTTGGCTTACACTGACACACAATTACACGGGTTAGCTTGCACTGACACACAATTACATGTGTTGGCTTGCACTGATACACAATTACATGGGTTGGCTTGCACTGATACACAATTACACGTGTTGGCTTGCACTGACACACACAATTACACGTGTTAGCTTGCACTGACACACAATTACACGGGTTGGCTTGCACTGATACACAATTACACGGGTTGGCTTGCACTGACACACAATTACATGTGTTGGCTTGCACTGATACACAATTACACGGATTGGCTTGCACTGATACACAATTACACGGGTTGGCTTGCACTGATACACAATTACACGATTGACATACTTTTCTGAAATGTGGAATTAATATCGAATCTGTTCAGAAACACCAGGCCAGTATACACTTTATGAAGGAATATACACGCATGTTTTCAATCCTCTGACGAAGGTAACATTTTAACGTGTTAATCCGTAATTAGACTAAAATATAACAAGTAAAAGGAAGAAAATATTAATAAAATGGAGTGTTTATATTCAAACATGCACACAGTAACCTGAAATGTTTAATGAATTTTTCATTACAGTCCTTTATTGACAGACCGCAAACCGCTCGTATAAAGGACGATTCAGAATATATAATTACACGATTTGTTTTCAGCGATATAAGGGGGTCTCCTTGGTCATCGAGTGGAGTTGTCGCTTAAGCCACGGTCACAACCCGCCCTACGTGCTATTGCGTGCTGTCTACGTGCAAACACGTAGGCACAATTTAGGAATCCGTATGTGGTGAGTATGGCCTCCGTACGTTTTTGGGTTTTGGGAGCACGAAGACACGACGTAGCATGTTTAGTGCATGCAGAACTTTTTCTGCGTGTGAGCTGCGTGCAGGCTACGGATTTACCACCAGTACGTGTGACTTGCTTGTCCCGTACGTTCACGTACGTGCCCGTACGACCACGAGAGCAACACGCAATGCCTCCGCGAGACTTTAAAAAAATTCCATTGTCACTTGTTCTGCGTGCTACGCACGTTTTACATACGTTGTCCGTACGTGGTCCGTGCGTGGCCCGTGCTGACTCCGTGCGCCTTTAGTTTGATGTCCAAAAATCGCACAAACTTTTATCGAGCAAGAACGTGCTCCGAACTTACAACGCACGTTGTGCGCACTGATCTCAGCAGTATATAAAAGTTGAGCCGACAGTTCATTGCATCACATGTCTTCAAGATGCCACTAAAGAAGATAACAAAAAGAAAGGCGAAGAAGACATCGACAGGCGATGGGGAGAGGAGGCTGGAAGTTGAGCATTCAGACAGGGATGCCAGCGAGTCTGGACACGAGAGTGAATATGAGGGGGGGGGGGGGGGGGGTGGAAGGGGGGGCAGCAAGGGTGGTTAAGTTTTTCAGCCATCCCGGCCTTCTACGACAAAACCTAACCCACATACCAGAACCAGCAACTGAAATATAAACTTCTGGATCAGCTCTTGTTCCTGCCGTGTCACTGAAAGTTGTATATCTGCGGTTTTAGGATCGCCATTTCAAGGCAGCGGCAATTAAGATTTCTGGGGAGCATCGATGGGTCATTTTATATATATCGGCCAACAGCAACCGATATAATCGCACGTTCGCCTTTCTTGCAAGTGGGGCGAGTAAGAACACCGTACGTGAGCAGTGCGTGTAAGTACTGCTTCCGTACGTTAACATGGCAATCGCACGGAGAACGTACGTTGAAAGTACGTTATCAGTACGTATCACTCACTTACCACGTACGAAACGTACGATATACGCAACCCCTCACCCCCAGACGTGGCTTGCGTGCGACGTACTTACACCGTGAGTGTGACGTGCGTCCTCTCTGCTCATTCCACGTCCTACCCAAGTGTTAAGAAAGAACGCAGCGCACGTAGCATCCAAAAACACGTACGGACAAAAAAGACGTACGGCGGGTTGTGACCGTAGTTTTAACAACCCACAGTTTCGAATTGCATGATTTACTATAAGTCGGGAAAAACATTCCATATACGGGCTTTTTTTCCAGCGGATCTACGTCGACTATTTTCCCACACTGTATTTCAACTCCTTCCCCGCAATTATCTAAACGACGTAATAATAACCATAATTCGTGAATGTCAAAATGTAATAGCATATATTCTAAACGGATTTAACGAAATAAAAACTTGCCCCTTTAAGGAATATAAAATGCCATCTTTGGAAAAGTTATGAATCTCAAGATATACAGTTATTATTTAGACTGTCTGAATAATTGACGTTCACTGCCATCAGTTTGTGCCTACACAGATATTAAGAATACGTTATTAGTATTTTAACGTCAGGTAATATAAACAATCCAGTGTGCCTGTCCGTAGCCTGCCATCAAGCCTAACATATCTATGTTACGTGAAGAGTACATAATATATACAGGATTTAATTATTGTGCTTTTGGAACAAGCCTTGAAGAATTTGAATAACAACGTCTTGTTCGTAAAATGACATTGTCTCAAAGACGTAATAAGTGAACCCTTGAACACATGTTGGTGATTGTTAATGAATGAGGTTGGTTTTAAATGTTGTTTTTTTTTTTTAAATTTATTTATTTATTTTAGGGGGTGAGGGGTGGGGGCGTGTAATTTAAAGTAAACAGTGGGAGCCATAAGGCATTTGAACCTCTTCTAACGTGTCCTTAATTTTTTATTTGCATATAAAGATTGTGCTGAAAAATAATTACAGAATTGGCGTAAACTGAACAACACAAACTACTAGGTTATATTATATACAAATACACTACATAGAAACTATACAGTGTATGCCACTTGGTTGGCCTATGGATATATAATACTAGGCAATATTAGGTTCAGGATAGAATATTAAAGTATTTACGAATGACCCCTTTCTAAATGTTTTTTTACTACTTCAAAAATATGATTTTCTTTTCATAATATAAAGCTGTATACCCGGGGCAATGTTCCAATGAAACATTGTTCTTACTTTCTAATGTTCATCAGTATCTTATTACCATATACCAATCGAATGTCAAGATATCAGGTATTACACGCGTTTAAAATGGGATAGTTTACTATCATTATATGCCTTAAGACAGAAATAGCGCTTCCCTAACTGACTAGCATATTACAAGAATGTTACCAAATTGCTACGTTTTGTTCGTTTATGGTGAGTGACAACATTTTCTGTTGTGGGTTGTTAACCTCGATCGGATTTTCAGGAACCGAATATCGCTTTGTGTGACAGTTTCACTTAAGCTCTGTAAACATGCATCATATAAACATTTGTGTCTGGTATTGATGGATTAACTGTTCCCAGATCAAGAGGAAGATGTGTGTAAATCTTTTCCGAAAGGTTTCCCAACATTTTCACCCAGCACGTATTGGTTTCTATTATCGACAATACCGTAGCCACACGCTTACATGCCTGTTTCCATACAGTGGACATACCGGTTAATGAATGGTGTGTAATAGGAGCGGAAACCTTCCCAATACTAGAGAGTCGCTCTACCAACTGAGCTATAGAGGCTCTGTGAACGAACTACAAGTGAAACTGCTACACTCTTCCATCCTTACACAATGAGATTCACCTTGAATCTCGTCCCTTGTTCTACTATACAGCACCATTGCATATCACAATACAAACAGGCTACTGCAGTAGGTCAAGGCACCAAATGTAACAGGAGCGGAAAAGGTGAGCCTCAACTGGGTTTCGAACCACAATCCTCCCCAATATTAGCGGGTCGCAATAACTGAGCTATAGAGGTTCTATGAACGAACTATCTGTGATACTGCTACAAGTGTACACATATAATATTTTCTACTCATTTTAGCAGGACAAAGAACAATTAGAAACAAAACATTCGACTGTCTTGTATTAATTCTGTCTTGCGTATTGTGATATACATGTAATGTGGAAATCCATCATTGACATTACGTATTGATGATTATTTCTACATAATATAATAAACGGCATTATTAGCAAATGTATATACCATATCTGCAATTATGTGGGAATATGAGAAGAATAATCGAATATGATTCTGGGAATTCATATCATTTTATAGATCGTTGATGATATGATTGACTGACATTGTAAGATCCGATTTGTCTTTCTTTTGTTACTGTTGTTCAAACAGTTTAGTTTATTGCAAAGATCAGCGATTTGCCTGGCTAAGCCGACTGATGGATATGACCTGACTGAAAAAGAGTCAATGTCTTATGTTTTATCATCACATGGTTCCTTGCCTTTAGCAGACGCAATGCTAAGATATATAACCATTTTATTAGCTTAATACATATGAATATTTATCCCATGAGGTACACCATTTTCCGTTAAATACACTGATTACCGGTAATAAAAATATTCCACCAGTGTTATATATGTTTTAAAAACAATGCGAGTGGTTATTACTTCTGCAATGCGTCTTATATCTAATCTAGTCGTTGGCTCATTTTCATTATCGACAGCATAGGAAAAAAGTAACTATTGTCCATATAAACAATTTGACTGATGGGTGCCTATATGCCGTCACCCTCGATAAAATTTATTTTGTGATTGATCGGCACAACGAGTTCAATCCTTTGAACATTACAAAAAAGTCACCATCAAATTAACTCCACAATGGACGGGTTTAGGAAAGCAGCAAACAAATGTCTCGAGGACTTCGCTAACAGAGAAACACAATCAGAAGTAAATCTGCAGTAGTTTGTTTTACATACAATTACCATCAGAAAAGGAAATTCGAGAATTTTTGACATCTTCCACAGAGCTGCGTAGCCTTTCGGGATAATTGTTTATGCGTCATTCCGGTCTTATTAAATGCGCCCATCCCTTCGGTGTTTTCTGGACAGTTTTAATAGTTTCGATAACCATGGTAACAGCATCTCAATTATTCTCATACGTGAACATGCCAACATTAAAGGCGTCACTGAAGAAAAAACAAAACAAACAAACAACAACCATGAAGCGATGTTTT